>CP139506.1:200667050-201184550 GCA_021014915.2 Artemisia tridentata subsp. tridentata
TTTGCATTTATTTGGATTAGTAATATCAACATTTAGACCTTGTGGGGTTTCACTATCAACCTTGGTTTCGCACTTAGTGAACATCTTTCGAATAGGTATCCATCTAAGACCCACAATCTTAAAAATTCTACTCGTTGGGATCCACCTAAGGCATGATCTAGGAGTGTTTGGCTTCTCATGTACATTGGAAGACTTGTTTAGAGGAGACCTTTGTCCTACAGCAATCTGCCTACCAGGTTTCTGAGTATGACTCTTTAGTTCTACGGGCTTGTTGTTGTTTCTAGTCTTAGAGGATTGAACCTTAGCGCGAGCATTCACTTCCTTCAGGAGTTTAGTAATACAATCATCATGATTTGCCTTAAAAACACATTTCTGACAAGTTGAGCAAAGAAAATGTTTGAAGTCAGAGAAAGATCTAGGTTTCTTAGAGTGATCTGCTATGGGAATCACATTAGTTGACACGCAACTACTCTTAAGAACAGGCAAATTCCTAGTCTTTTCATGTGTGTTTTTCTTAGCGTCCACTAGGTTTTGACTCTGAACAATGTCTTTAAGTCTAACATGTTCCTTTGGTGTCACAAGTGGCACACGTGTTGAACTAATCCTAGAAGAACTAGATGCACTCATGTGATGTGGTTTAGCAACAACATATTCCTTTTCACTAGGTCTAGATTGTGAAGTGACCGGTTTTGACAAAACTTGTTCCGCATCAACTTGGGAGGCAAACCGTGTTTTTGAAAACTTTGGTCGTTCAGATTTAAACGCAGTCAGTTGTCTAACAACTGGTTGGTTCCTAAGTGGTGGTTTCCCCAAGATTGATGGTTTTGCAAACTTAGTGTTCACACCATTTTCATTCAATTTTCTCAATTCGTTTTTCAGCGATGCAATCGCAAAACCCTTTTCCTGAAGTTGAGCCTTGAATTCATCATTTTTGGCAATCAAAGAGGTAGTTTGCTCTACATTCTTAGTTTTCGTTTCTTTGATTGTATCACACAGTTCTTTGCAATGAATTTTCAAAGACTCATTTTCCTTAAACAATTCAGTCACTTTACGATCTAATTCTGCATTATTTGTTGCAATAACATCATTGTCATGTTTAGTCTTAACTTCATTGCATATGTCACGCATCTCAGCCAATCTGTTTTTCAGGTTTTTGATCGTTAAGTTTTTGGCTTCTAGCTGAGCTTTCAAATCATTTATCATAAAAAATTCACGGAATTCAGGAAATTCGGGTTTTTACATGGTAGTTTATTTTGAAGACTTTCTTTCTTTTGTTGCCTTGAGATTTCAAGATCAATACAATGTTTTTCAAGCTGTAAAAATCTTTTTGAAAGTTCATTATAAACATCCTTTTCAACCATATCATTTGATTTGAAAAACTCAGCCGTAGGCAAAGCACTTGACGCATCATCATGTTCAACATCCTGATCAATCTCTCCCCCCTTATGACTCATATTTGTTGAATCAGAGGTGATATTGCTATCAGTCTTTTCCAATAGATATGTGTCATAAGTAGGTTTACTTTGATCAGTATGTTGATGTTCATTAGTAAGGACATTATGTTGAACAGTTAAATGTACCTCAGCAAATGGCTCTTGGTCATTTACTGGTCCGATATCAGCATCCACAACATGTGTGATATGAGTCACATAACTGCTGCTACCGTCATGCTTGCCTGATTCTGTTTCATTTCCCACATGTTGAGCCCTTTCATCAATGAACCCCTTAACATTACTCATAAGTTGAAGTAATGTCCTTCTGAACACGCCAACCTCGATTCTAGTGTAATTAGCAAAGCACTTTTCCGTCATTTGATTGTCATAATCATGATCCAAAGTGAATTGCAAATCAATGAACACTTGGAGTTGGTTGTTGATCACACTGAAAGCGGCTCTGGATCTTGCTTCAGAAAATTCTTCTTTGTTAAGTTGTTGTTCAAGTTGATCCAAATATAGAGTCATTTTGACTGTGAAATCATGAACATCTTGACCAAAGAGTGTTGTGAAAGCCCGTGTGTAACCCATCACGTATTCAGGTTTTTCAAACAGAACCTTGAGATGAGAATGAAGTAGACGAAAACTGTAACACCCCAACCCGACAAGGGTAAAGATATCACAACAATGGTTTCATATCAGATCAAAACAAAGCATACATCTATAGTAATACAAGAAATCTCAAAGGTTACAAATGAAATACGGAAATTTACAAGGTTACAAATGCAAATACTAATTCTGAAATATAATAACTTCTAATCACTTCTAAGTCCAAAAGTAGCTTATCAAGTCTTCTAAGTCCAAGGTACTCTCCACCCATTCTCAGCTTCCTACTAAAACCTGCCGCAGGAAAAGAAATGCGGCTGAGCTTCGAGAGCTCAGTGAACAGATATAACGATAACAACAGTAGTAGAGAATAGTACAGAGTATCAGAAACAAAGGTCCAACAGAATGTAATATGGTTCAAGGGATAAGTCAATGATTAGGTATAAAGGAAAAAGAAAAGGGATAGTAATCCACCACGAGCCCAGAAACAGATCATATCATATCGTAACCATAAATCTTCAAATCATATAGAGGGGAGACCTCTCAGATAATCAGATAATATGAGGGGTGTCCTTGATGAACTCAAATAAGTACATTTTATTACTATCATTTATCCTATTAATTTGACTTGTTTTACTATATTATGTATGAGGATTGATACTTAATCGTTTACTTTTGTAATTCTCAGTTGAAAACAAGCATTTGGTGAAACTTAGCGATTTTGGACTAATTATGGAGCAAAACGTGCATAAAGTGAAGAGTCTACTGAAATGGACAAGATCAAGTCAAATCTGCTCCAGATGCGCCGCATCTCACTCATGACATGCGCCGCATCACTATCAAGATCTCACCAGATACGATCCAAGATTCAAGAGGACATGCGCCGCATCCAAAGATAAAGATACGCCGCATCTTCTGGCGGTGTACGAATATTCCTGAATATTATAATCTTGGACCCCACGCGAAGTTAAGTACATGCACCGCATCTACTCCTTAGATGCGCCGCATCTCACCCTCAGACAGAAACTATAAATACCCCAAGACCAGACGAATTTCGTACGCAATATATTATAACCGAAGACCGAACAGGAGAAACCTAGGACGAATTCAGTCAAGGAAGCAGCACAAGACACACCCAAATCAAAGATACAAGAGCTGTAAGAAGGTGCTGCATATGTTTAATTCATTAAGTAGTTTTGTTTTATTGTGTTAGTAAACTTTAATTCATCAAGATTGGTGGCTTGTGTAACGTGACAACGGAAAGGTTGCACTCCCTTAAAACTGCTTTCTCATTAATTAAAGTTTATATGTTGATGTCATTGGTGACTTTTATTAGTGCATTGATAACCTCTGTGTCTAGCTGAGCGTTGATCGGGTCGCCATGCCTCTGCCCTCTCCTGTTTATTAGATGCCTATGTATTCTATGGTCTGTAGAAAAGTAGGAGAAAGATAAACGGGATAGTCATAAGTAATCATTAAGGGTTTACTCGCCGATAAGATTAGAACCAACGAGAAAGGACTTAATCTCGGTGCGTTGCATCGAACTATACACTTCATATAACACTAGCAATAAAACAAGTGACAAACTACTTATCATAAGGACAGCCCTCTTATTGTCTCGAGTATTTATCTGTGTACGTGTGTGCTACTTGCTGATTCGTGCCTATTGGTTTAGTTTATTATTTAATTGCAACCAAATCGTGCCAGTCTCTCAGGCTGAACCCCCCTTGCGTTAGATTAGGTTGTATAGCTAACTTAATATATTAAAATACTGATTAGAATAACTAGATAATACGTTCCACTCTTAGTGATCGACACTCTACTTACCATTATATTCATACTGACCGGGTACACTGCTCGTTAAGTGTGTGTGTTATTGATAAGTCGGCTAAATATAAATTTAAAACTTGAGTAGGCATTAAAACTGCTAAACCGCAACGACACATCACGCGCATCAAGTTTTTGGCGCCGATGCCGGGGAGTGAATTGTTATTATCTGTTAATTTGATTAGTATTTTAATTAGGTTTTTAATTTTTTTTATCTAACCGCTAATTTTGTTGTGTATTAGATTAATTTGCATTCATTGTACTATTTTGCATATTTTCTGTTTTTGTGTGTTATTTGTTTCTTTTGTTTGTTTTTATTTTCGTGTGTTTTTATTTGTTTTTTATTTTTCGTATTTTTTGTTTTCTGCTATCGTTGTACTGAGCTAAATCGAACGATACGGCGCATCTGATTTATCAGATACGGCGTATTGCGTTCAATTTTTTATAAAATACAACGCGTTTAATTAATTCGATACGACGCGTCTTTTCCCCAAGATACGGCGTATCTGTTTTTAATAAGAAAATTTTTTCTAAGCGGTAAAGCGATACGACGCATCTTTTCCCCAAGATACGGCGTATCTGTTTTTGATAAAAAAAATTTCGAAACGTTAACGCCATACGACGCATCTGCTTTAGCGGATACGGCGTATCTATTATTTTAATTAAAAACAGTTTTCGAATTATTAAACAGATACGGCGTATCGATTTTTATCGATACGGCGCATCCTCTGAATCAAAAATCTTATATTTTGAAACGTAACGAAAATACGGCGCATTAACTTTTGTTAATACGACGCATTTAATTTTAAATAAATACCGATTTTTGATTATTAAAATTGATACGGCGCATTCAAATTTCTAAGCGGCGTATCTATTTTCTGAATAAAAGTCTGATTTAATTTTAACGATTATTAGATACGGCGTATCCAACTTTTTGGATACGGCGCATCGTCTGCAGATATCAGCTATTTTGTATTCTTATATCCGTTTCTAAATTCATTAATTTCTCTTCTAGCGAACAAATCCTACTGATGATTTTACCTTTGATGACAGATTTTGCTATGGAAGACATATCAGTTAACGGATATCTTGCTAAGGAATGCTTGCTTTCTGATTCATTCAATGTACTCATGATCGATGCAGATTTATTCTTTTGGGAGACTCCTCTTGAAGCTGCTTTTAAGGAATTCATGCGTTTATGCAACATTGACAAAGGGGTATTCTCTTATGATGTATTTGTGAGGTACACTGGAGAAGAATTGTCGCTCTTATGGCCTATCATTGAAGCCAAATGATTGAACTGGACTACTATCGAAGAAGATGATGGGAAATTCTATCTTGCATACATGGACTCGAGCAACAAAAGCTGTGGTGGAGGCAATACCCAAATCTCTTACATGCCTTATTCCGAACAGTACTGGGGATTAAATGAGAACTATCTGGACGATGAAGGAATTTATGCTGTGGCGGAGTTACTATTTCATGGCAGGTTGGTAAGATTGATGGACCTCTCGCTCAATGATTGGCTAGAACTTAAATATGGTAGTCCGGAATTCGCCCCTGCAAATGAAGTCAAGCTGATTATGACTTCATGGTTGACTCGGAGTTTTAAGAAGCAATTTAACGAGTTCATGGAGATAAGAAGGAATATGATTGGAAAGGCTTGCTTTGACGTTAACCACGATCCTAACGATGTTGATTTTTTAGAGTGGTTGGCTAGTAAGTTTAATAACCATAAGAGCATGGATCGAGCTACTAAGGATGCATTATGGGTATATTGGATGAGAGGTGAAGACGAAGAAGTAGAAAGCGATTATGGGTCGTCACTTCATAATTCTACAGTCAATGAGGGGATTGAAGAATTATTCAAAATTGACATTGATGTGTTCGATTATGAGACACCCTTGTGCAAGCAGTTCAAGGAATTTAACTACCTTCTTCGAGTCGACAATGATGTGCTTACTGGAGATTTACCAGGATTCAAGACTTATGATGATTTCAAAAACACCTGGTACTATGAATGGAATGACCAAGTACCATGGGTTTGGGATAAACCATGGGAATTTGAGCACATTAATCACACCTGTACACCCTTCGTTTTTAAGGACGGGAGTAGTGTTTGGCCGACCTGTGATTATAAAAGTGACGGAACCTGTAATGGGGGAAGTATTATTGGGATGAAACGGGTTGGAAAAGATGTAACCTTTGAAGATTATGAATGGTACGATAATGTTGAAGACTGCCCACGAAAAACGGAAGCTTTGCAAGAAAAGGGTAGAATTGAACTTTGAAAGGACTTAAGGGAACAACAAATACTACTTTCTAGGAATGGGTGCATGAAGAATTTGATGATTACACGAAGCTTAGTCGATGGCTACAATGGGAATTGGAAAGAGAATGGGAGGCAATTCAAGATGATAGGAATGAGTCATTAATTGATGAACTAGATGACTATTTGATTAAGGATCCTTATTTTAAGTATGTTGATAATGACGAGGAAGAATTCACCAAAAGAAAGTGTCAACTACTTGGAATCCCTTATAATAAGCCACCCATGATTATTTCTGAAAAGTTTAAAATCATCAAATATTCTTTGGGACCAGAGGAAGAGTATGTTGCGACGACGACCAAGAGTTATACTAGATTAAGTCAAACGGAGGAAAACGTCGCAGAGCTATACGGGAAAATCTTTCGGATGAAGGAAGAAGGATGGACCGTGACAAGAACTAAATGAAGAGCTGAACGTGAGTCTAACTTGAAGACTCTGGAATAAAGAGAAGTGCTTACCGGGAGACAACCCGGATTTATCTTTTTATTATTCTGTTTATGTGTCGAGTCAGTCAGGCCGCTGAGGATACGGCGCATCTCAATTCTGAGATGCGACGCATCTCCTACAAATGGTCATATCTTACTTTATTTTATTTTTCTGCATTTTTTTATTTTCGAATTTAAAACTTTTTATCAGTTTATTTTAATGCGGCGCATCCCTGGTTAAGGATGCGGCGCATCTTTTATTCTGATCCGTATTTATTCCAGGCTCGATACGGCGTATCTTCTTCCATAAGATACGGCGCATCGACTGACCTGATGATTTTCATTTTTAATTTTTCCTAACTACTAATGTATTATGCAAGTTTGAACCTTTCTTATCTTAGGTGTGTTTTAAAGCCTTGGTGGTATTATAGTTTCCTGCATTTCCTGTGGATACATCGAATATGAAGCTTAAACGTTCTAATCCACAAGAAAGATGATTTTTGCTCTTATACTAATGGAGGATCATACCGAGCAAATCTCAGGGGAGTTTTTCTGTTCTAATTCTTTTATTTTCCAGTTTTTAACATTTTATACGAACAACGAGGACGTTGTTTAACTTAAGTGGGGGGATTGGAGAATTAGAACACTTAACACTTACTTGTCCTAAACTTTTCAAAATATGCTTAAAATGTGCTTAATATATCAAAACTTTAAAATTTTTTAGCATGTTTTTGTTTAAAGTCTAAGTTGCATAGCTGCACACATGACGCTATTTTCAAAAATTGTGATTTTTCAAAATTCACAAATCTATGAGTGTGCCGGTGACTTGTAAACTTTAGAAATTGGCTTGTATACTATTCGAGACCACCATAATAAGTATTATTTTATATAATTGGAATGACTTGTCTAAATTGGTAAATTTCTAGGATTACACCCAAATAGCCTTTATATGTTATGTGTTATTAGCTAACTACACTGGTTAGTTAACCCCCGTATAAACCCTTTTGTTACTCTCATTTTTAGAGTAAGATACCCCTAGAAAAACACTCAGAGCCATTCCTTTCGTTTCTTACACCTTTGTTTAAAATGTTTCGTTACACCTTAAACCTTAGCCTACCCTGTAGATTAGAATCCGTGGTTGGTTAACTGCTATAGGCAAAGTGAGTTTCCGTACATTACCTGTGTTCGTGTGCGTAATTCATTATCTATGGTTAGGTCGGGAAATTGCACAATGCAATTGGAGTGGAAGTAAAAATTGTATATCTTTGAGTTTATTTTTCGTGTGTTTACTACTTTCACTATTACCGTTATTTCTGAAGTCATGAAAAGTATGGAAAAATTATCCAGAATTATTGTTTTGGTGATGTGGTGAAATTTTACACATCTATGTTTATGTTATAAAAAAAAAAAAAAAAAAAAAAAAAAAAAAAAAAAAAAAATCGAAAAAATGAGAAAAGAAAAAGAAAAAGAAGAGTTGGATGTTTGTTTTAACCAACGATGTAAAGTTATGTAAGTGGTAGATATCACCACTAGTTGTTGTATATTATATCTATGGATTGAATGGGAGTTGGCAGTTATGGGAACGTCAACTAAGGTTTATTCTTTGATTAAGATCTTGTTGAGTATAATTCGTGTCTACCTAAAGCGTGTGTTTCAAGTGTTAAAGCGTGAGTTATTCAATGATATGAGTCTTATTCATGGGATGGTTGGGATAGTGATTAACCACACTTAGGATTTTAATTTATTTGTTTTGTTTATTTTTCATTTTACACCAATTTATATCCCAAATATTGTCCATACCCTATTATTCTTTATCCAACGAATCCTTTGATTTATTGAGATTAGGGATTTGAGCAATCTTAAGTATCGTAGTCGTGGATTCGGCTATGTATTTATGATTTTGTCGCCCTTTTTGATATATTATTATTGGTGAAGTTTGGTACCTATCTTTAGCCTATTCGAGTTAAGGATTTGAGCAATTGCAAGTATCGTGTTCGTGGATTCGATCATGTATTTGTGATTTTGTCGCCTTTTCTGGAATTTGAGATCGATAGTGATCAAGAATAATTAACCCTTTAAGCCTAAAAACCTTTTTACCGCTTTAGACTTGTTATTCCTTGGCTTTAGTGGTGGAGATGGTATACTTGCCAAGCTTATGATAGAATATTCGTCGCGACTGGACAGTTAAACGATTAGATTTGCTTTTATCAAAATATTTTATTTTACTTCTAATTCGTTAAGTGTTTAGTTGTGTGATTATGACAAAAATGAATACATGCTTAAATATAAAAATAAATCCTAATATCCTTTAGGATACATTTTCATAAGATTAATTCTAAGGTTTACTTGGGGACAAGTAAAGTTCAAGTGGGGGGATATTTGATGAACTCAAATAAGTACATTTTATTACTATCATTTATCCTATTAATTTGACTTGTTTTACTATATTATGTATGAGGATTGATACTTAATCGATTTACTTTTGTAATTCTCAGTTGAAAACAAGCATTTGGTGAAACTTAGCGATTTTGGACTAATTATGGAGCAAAACGTGCATAAAGTGAAGAGTCTACTGAAATGGACAAGATCAAGTCAAATCTGCTCCAGATGCGCCGCATCTCACTCATGACATGCGCCGCATCACTACCAAGATCTCACCAGATACGATCCAAGATTCAAGAGGACATGCGCCGCATCCAAAGATAAAGATACGCCGCATCTTCTGGCGGTGTACGAATATTCCTGAATATTATAATCTTGGACCCCACGCGAAGTTAAGTACATGCGCCGCATCTACTCCTTAGATGCGCCGCATCTCACCCTCAGACAGAAACTATAAATACCCCAAGACCAGACGAATTTCGTACGCAATATATTATAACCGAAGACCGAACAGGAGAAACCTAGGACGAATTCAGTCAAGGAAGCAGCACAAGACACACCCAAATCAAAGATACAAGAGCTGTAAGAAGGTGCTGCATATGTTTAATTCATTAAGTAGTTTTGTTTTATTGTGTTAGTAAACTTTAATTCATCAAGATTGGTGGCTTGTGTAACGTGACAACGGAAAGGTTGCACTCCCTTAAAACTGCTTTCTCATTAATTAAAGTTTATATGTTGATGTCATTGGTGACTTTTATTAGTGCATTGATAACCTCTGTGTCTAGCTGAGCGTTGATCGGGTCGCCATGCCTCTGCCCTCGCCTGTTTATTAGATGCCTATGTATTCTATGGTCTGTAGAAAAGTAGGAGAAAGATAAACGGGATAGTCATAAGTAATCATTAAGGGTTTACTCGCCGATAAGATTAGAACCAACGAGAAAGGACTTAATCTCGGTGCGTTGCATCGAACTATACACTTCATATAACACTAGCAATAAAACAAGTGACAAACTACTTATCATAAGGACAGCCCTCTTATTGTCTCGAGTATTTATCTGTGTACGTGTGTGCTACTTGCTGATTCGTGCCTATTGGTTTAGTTTATTATTTAATTGCAACCAAATCGTGCCAGTCTCTCAGGCTGAACCCCCCTTGCGTTAGATTAGGTTGTATAGCTAACTTAATATATTAAAATATTGATTAGAATAACTAGATAATACGTTCCACTCTTAGTGATCGACACTCTACTTACCATTATATTCATACTGACCGGGTACACTGCTCGTTAAGTGTGTGTGTTATTGATAAGTCGGCTAAATATAAATTTAAAACTTGAGTAGGCATTAAAACTGCTAAACCGCAACGACACATCACGCGCATCAGTCCTCATTCTTCAAATGGAGTAGCTAGCTCCCAGATATATGTGAAAGACGTGTATTGCACACAAGCACCAGTCACTAGACAATAATAAATCATATATAGATAATCCACTAAACAGAACAGATCTAAGATACATCCATACGCCCCCGCAGATAAATAGTGGCCAAAATAATATAATGCGCATATCAGATAACAGATAAGGGGGACGTGGCGGAACATCACTCTACCGCCCTAAAGTCATGCCATTGGTGCATCAATGACACGACCATGTTACCTTCATGGCTAGGAAACAGATTTTGGCTCGGGTATCAAACTAAGAGTCAGATATCATATCAAATCAGAGTGTCATAACAGATGGCTCATAACAGATAGTTCATAACAGATGGTTTATATCAAATATCATCAGAAGTAGTACCAAAAGTCCAAATCAGAGTTTATCAGATCATGGTTCATATTAAATAATCAAGTCAAGGTTCAGATCAAAAGTTCATTTCAAAAGTTTCTATAAAAAGTCCATTTTAACCAATCCTTTACTCATGATTTTCATAAAACGATCCTTTAAAGTGGTTTTCATAAAAATAATCTATCAAAACGGTTTTTATAAAGATAGTCTTCAAAATATAGTTTTCAAAAAAGTTAGTAACAAAAAGTAGTTTCGCCTCATTTATAAACATCTTTTTAAAATGGTTTTTCTCAAAACATTTCCATGGTATAATTAAAAAGGTTTTCATAACATAGGTTCATAACAGAGGTCATGTCAAATGGGATCAACAGAGAAGGTTCAAGCAAAGGGAATCATAGCAATGGCATCAGTTCAGAAACTAACGGATCAGAAAACGAAAGAGATCATGAGAAACCTTATAAGAAAGGTCAGAATATCTGTACCTTATACCGCAAATGAAAACACAACAGAAAATATCAAGGTCGGAAGCAAACTCCATCTTTAGCGAATCTACACGAATCATGACTGTCTTATTAAAATCTTATTTAATTCAGATTACTTATTTTAGTCGGCTTTCCAGTTTTAGTAACTTTCCATATTTAGTAACTTTCTATTTTTAGCAGGTTTCCATAATTAGTAGGTTTCCATTTTTAGAAAGTCTCCGTAATCAGAAAGATTTAAGTATCATAACTTAGGTTAAGTCATTATTTAAGCATATTATGGACATAGGGTAGATTTTAACAAGTTATGATAGTTCAGGGTTAAATATGACAAGTTTCCATAAATTAGGGTTTTAAATTGCAAATATCCCAAAGTTAAGGGTCTTAAATGAAACTATTGCAAACTATTACTTTAAATACATCATTCATTCAGAATCACATCTTTAGTCCATAAAGTTTCAATATTTACACTTTTAACCCCTCTATTTAATTAATTTACAATTCGACACAATATAATTAACAATTTTCATTTTAAATCCATAAGTTACATATTTTACGTAAAACACCCCCATGTTATATTTTATTCAAATCAGTCCCAATCTATAGTGTATTACAAAAATAGCCCACGAGTTTCATAATTTACAAAACGTCCCCTTCCTCTTTTAAAAATCAATCGGTAACACAAATAAATCACCAAACCCTAACCCTAATTTCCCAAATCATTTTCCCATCATTATTCCATCATTATAACATTGATTTGTCCAGATCTAACCCAAAATATAAAACCCTAGGCCGCTCGTTAGATTTTTAATCCATTTACACGATTTCATTAAAACCCGATTAGAACAAGAATTTTGACAAGGCCATATTAGGCTATAATAATTCGAATGAACATTTTTACCAGATCATATATATAATATAGAGTCCAAATAAAATATGATTCACACCCAGAAAATTCGTATTATATATTTTAGGATTTACGTATGTTTTAACCCTTTTAATTTAGAACGATCGATCTAAGCTTCCATAAATCGTACAAACATTTTTCCCAGGCCTTATGATTCATATAATGTTCGAATAAAATAAACAAATCACTCAGAAAAATCGTATAACTCGTTTTGGAATTTATACCCGTTTTTACTCTTTAAACATATAACGATCTACAATGCTTGCATGATTCGAATTACATATTTTATTTAGGTCTTATATGATTGTAAGGACGTGAGAAAAATACCACATGAATAATCGAACGTGTAAAAGGGATAATTGGAAATTTTACCTTATCGCTAGAACAATTCGACAAGAAAATCTCTAGCAAACTAACGAACGAACCCCACGACCTCAAACCAATTTTCCTAGCTCCTTTAGATGATGAACAATACCACAAAAATAACCCACGAATTTTCCCAAGTCTTATGGAGCAGGAACGATTTTTGTGTGTGTTTTTATTATATTCGGTATTCTTTTGATAGCAAAAAGGGTTTGTTATCTTATTAATGAGTGATTGCCGTGACATTAGGGGGGGAGGGGGTTGACCAAAGAAATGGCCCAACAAATCAAGACCAAATCAAAGACATTAATCTTGCATTTAAATTTCCTAATATACTTATAATTATTGCTTTTAAAACAAATAATAATATAACATAAGGATTTAATATAAAACTTCCGGCCCAAAGTGTTTTTGTGTGTTCATGGTAATTTTTGGTACCTTACAAAATATTAAATTAGTAGCCAAAATTTATTTACTTCATATCTTGATCATTACCAGAAGTTTGGGATTCATTTGGTACTTTATAAGCTTATTAATTCAAATTTAAGATTGTAGGGGCATTTTTGTCTTTTCACATGTTTTAGATTTTTGGGTATTACAAAAACATTCAGTGCGACTTTCCTTTGCATTAAGCACCATAAGTGACTGAAGAAACTTTTTCTCTTGTGAATTCGGGCACGAAGATTCCACATTAGTATTATCAGAATCACACACGTTTACTTGTTGTCCAGAATTGGAAATCATGTGTTTATCATACGTGTCATACAACTTGAGTACCTCAGATATGAAAGAATCTGAAGTAGTAGACATGATGTAAACGTGCACGGGATTTTACAATTCTATGATTTAAACCGAGAAATAGATTCTTTCGCGGGATTTTACAAAAATCAAGAATGAACCGTGAGATGATAATGATAAAGTGAATTGTTGTTTGATTTTGGTTGAAAGGGTTTGAGTGAATTCAAGTGACCACCGTAGTTTTGTCCAATTCTCTTGAAAATATCTATTAACTAGCACGGTAGTTATATCCAATGAACCCAAAATTATCTCAACCCAAAATAATTCACAATCCCGAAATAATGAAACTCAATCAACACCGTTGTCCAAAATTATATCTCATAGATTTATTCCAAGCCGACCAATTTAAGACAACACACTTCGTCCATGTGATATTACACCAAATATCAATATAATAAAAAAAAAAAACTTAACTACACTCGTCCTTGCTATCAGTCCAACTAGAATAGGCCCATTGACAAGGTTTGCACACAAGCAATCCAATTAGATATGGCCCCAAAGAGAGACCCGGTTGAAGCCCAATCCAAACTAATTGAACCTAATTTTTTGGTATATAAAAAAACCCTAATCACTTGTTAATCCTAATCTCTATCCAAGAAACAAAAAAACTGCGCCTCTTTTCACTCTCTTTTCAATCCGAAACCCTAATGATCCTTTCAAAGAAAAATAACGCAGTCAAACAAAACTTATCTTCTCCCTCACCACAATCGATACCCAGTAATACCTTCCTTTGATTATCCTTTGATCAATCGAGCATTAATGTTCTTCCAGATCTCTGAACGAGGTCTCGGGTAAGGTGTAATTTGTTCTTGTTTCTCTTTGTATTTTAATCGAATAATAAGAAGAATGAAGATGAGGTCGAGTGAAGATGAAGATGATGTAGGTTAGCAGTTAGGTTGTTATTGATTTCGAAAAAAATAAGTTTGTCGTTGTAATTAAGGTTATACCGAATAAAGATTAGGAATCGAACTGTGGATTTTGTTGTTGTGAATTGTTGGTAGTAATTTTCGTTTTGAGTTTGATTTGAATAAAAGAAAGTGTTTTTGTTGCTCTTGTAATTTGTAGTTGTTTTGTTTTGATTCGTTTCTGTTAACAATGAGCGAACAAAAATGATTTTGTTAATGAGATGGGTTTGTATTTGCTGTAGATTTCGTTTGTGTATTAGACTGTATATCTCCTTAAGTGATTGTGTAGTTGTTTTATAAAAACTGAGAACGCAACTTTCGGAAACTGGACAAGTCGCTAGACACAAAATGCCAACTTTTGGAAACTGGACAAGTCGCTATCTTGACAGACACAAGTCGTTACACACAAAACGCTACTTTCGGAAACTGGACAAGTCGCTACTGTGACATAAGTCGCCAGACACATGATGGAGCGAAAAGTGTACCGTTTTTAAGGGGTCATTTAAGCTCTAAATCGTATTTATTTGATCAAATATTGCCCTAAATCGTTCCTTTTGTCATTTTAGGTACTTTTGAGGAGAAATCTGGAAAAGGAGGCATTTTAGACGTTTTTGGAGCATAAAAGTGAAGAAAACGACAAAGTCTCAAAATCGGCTAAAAGTTACCTTTGACGGCGTCAGGATTTGTTCTGGACGGCGTCATGGTTTGGCAAAAGTGGTGGATGTGAAAATTACTCATGATAAGCCAGAGAAATTTGCATGGAATTCTGACGGCGTCACGCTTTAATGTGATCAAGGTCGTCACGGCTTAATTTAAAGAGGGACGGCGTCACCCCTAAGTCTGACAGCGTCAAGCCTTGATAAGCCAGAACGGATTTTGGAGAGCTAAAGAGGGACGGCATCAAGAAGGCCATCCAGGAACCCTAAAAGCGGCGAGGTGACGGCGTCACACTCCATAACGTGAACGCCGTCAGATCTGAAAGTCTATATATAGTTTTGCAATTTTTTGTCGTTAGTGTGGAACTTATTGGGGAACTTTGTGTGTGAAAACCCTAAGACGATTTTAGCAGCTTTTTCAAGGCTTTTTGCCTTGAGATCTTCCATGTTACATTGAAGATAAGTTATCAATTAATCATTCAATATGTCTATGTGTTGTTTGATTCTATCTTGTTCTTGTCTTTTGTTTAACATGCTAGGCTAGATTTATCTTGTGTTTGCTTAGATCTAATGAAACCTAGCTATTGATTATTGGTTATTGGTGTGTTATTAGTTGTATTGGATGATTGTTCATCTATGTTAGGCTTAAGAAAACTGGCTAACTTCCTATTCGGTAACTTGCTTGAACGTCTTAAGAAACATGAACCAATGCGTACTAAGGTTTTTATGGTTGTATTTAATGCACAAGCGAATTCTAGTGATCCCATGTTAGGAGCTTCCTAGCCGGCTCGACATAGGAGTGAAGTAGGAGCTTGTAGAGTTGGGGAAGTTACGTACGCCACCCCACGATTGGTATTAAGGAATACACCCTCATCCACGCAATTAATACACACTAATCAACCGGTAAAAGATAGTTAGGGAGTAAGGAAATCTAAGTAAACACATTTCTCTCCACATAAGTTTTACCACCTTTTCATTTTCTGTTATTTTATTTTATTTGCATTCGTAGTAATTTGGGTTAGTTGACTAGCAACTAATTCCGCCCACTCTTTCAAACCCGAGATTTTACTTGCTTTCATAAAAATATAAAAACATAAAAAGAATCTTCTCTCACCCTTAGACCTATTAGAGTAGTTTTTCATACCTAACGAACACTATTCCCTGTGAGAACGATCAATCCCCCGTACTTACCACTACACTATACTACATCGGTCAGGTACACTGCCTGGTGGGGTTGAAGCCTCTTGAGATCCCTCGAGAGGTAAAACCTGTTGTAAGGTTGCAAAACCACGCATCAAGTTTTTGGCGCCGCTGCCGGGGAATAGTTATTGTTTAGGTTGAATTTTTATTCTATAGGTCTACTCACTAGATTCCTTTCTAGTGAGATTTTTATTTTATTTTTCTAGGTTTTCTTTAGTCTATCTATTTTCTTCGTTTCTTTGTTCGTAACCATTACCATTCGACATCATGGAAGATGGTAATATCCTTAATCCCAACAACCCACCACCACAACAACCACAACCACCTCCTAGAGCCCGTACTTTAGGAGAGTACTCCCGTCCTAGCCACCATGGCTATCGAAACACCATTGAGCTCACTCAAGGAGCCAATGTCACACCCTTGCGATCCGACACCATCCGGTTGGTGCAAAGCGGATGCGCATTCCATGGACTTCGTTCCGAAGATCCTAATCAACATCTCAAGGACTTTCTCAAAATCGTTGATTCTATAGACCTTGATGTTGCCACTCGAGAGACGACCCGACTGCGTCTCTTTCAATTCTCTCTGCGGGACCAAGCTAGTCAGTGGCTAGAACGTCAACCCGCAGGATCCATCACCTCTTGGGATGATCTCACCACTCGTTTCCTTGCTCAGTTTTTCCCACCGGGAAGAACTACCAAGCTAAGGAATGATATCTTGATGTTCCAACAACGTCAAGGCGAAACCCTCTACGAGGCATGGACTCGATTCAAGGACTTACTCCAAAAAGTCCCTCACCATGGCATAGAACTTTGGCTCCAAGTCCAAATCTTCTATGACCATATCAATCTCTACACGAGGCAAACCATTGACCAATCGGCCGGTGGTAAGCTACGTGATCTAAGTGCGGAACAATCATGGGCTCTCCTAGAGGATCTTGCTCTTTATGACAACGAAAGTTGGAGTGACCCCCGTGATTTGAATAAAACGGTCAAGGCAATATCTTTGCCTTCGAACAATTCAAGCACTTCCAACCATAGGATCATAGAACTTGAAGACCAAGTCAAGTTTCTTATGAAATCCTACGAGGCTCCTAAACCTTCAAGCCAAGTGAACAAAATCACTTCTTCATGTGAATTATGTAGTGGTCCCCACGACACTCATGATTGCATGGAACTCCCCGAACAAGCTTTTGCGGACTACGCATCCTCGCGTACCGACGGAGCGGGAGACAAGTGGTACACTTTCAAACTCGAGCCAAACCCCTACGGTGATACACACAACCCCTCATGGAAAAATCACCCGAACCTTAGGTGGAAACAAAACCAAAACGCACAACAAACCAATTCTTCCAACCCACCTAATCGTTTCCAATCAAGCGGTTCCAACTCGAACCGTACGTTCAACAACAATCCTTCCGACAATGGTTGTACCAATAACTTTGAAGGATTGATGTCCCAATTTATGGCATCTCAAGAAGCTCGTTTAGCCAAGTTTGAAGCCGATTTCAAACAAAAACAAAGCGAGATGACCAATAAGATTGACACTTTGTTGAAAGCCCTCAATGACCGAGAAATGGGAGCACTCCCTAGCAACACGGTCAAGAACCCGAAACTAAATGTCAACGCTATTTCATCGGTTTCGTCCCCTAGTTCTTGTCCACAATATTATTCGGTCAATTCCATGAGCACGTGTTTCAAACAAACCCAAGTCGTTCCAAATGACCAAGAAGTTATGACATCCAAATTGGTCAACAACATAGTTGAAACACCTCCCACTCAAAACCTTGACGAAGAATTCAAGGAGCTCCACCTTGAAAGTCCGGTTGTTGATGTGTTGGATGAGAAGAAGCTCAAGTTAGGCGAAAAAGGGACCGCCTTCGTTCAAAACAAACTACCTAAGAAATTAGATGATCCGGGCTTATTTGTTCTACCTTGCAAGATCGGTAATTCGGAGGCTTATGACACATTAGCCGATCTTGGATCAAGCCTTAACCTACTTCCGTTACCTCTCTACACCTCTTTAAAACCAGGAAAACTTGAAGAAACCGAGGTGATAATTGGTATTGCGGATGGGAGTGTTGCTTACCCGGTTGGAGTAGTCAAAGACGTGTTAGTACACATAGGAAAACTAACCATTTTAGCTGATTTCCACGTCCTTGATATGGTTAGCGACCCTACATGCCCCTTGTTGATTGGTAGAGGATTTTTGGCAACCGCTAGTGCTATGATTGATTGTAAGGAATCCAAGATAGCGGTAGGAGAAGGAGATACTTGGTCAGTCTATGATGTTAAGAAACATGCCTATGATACTAGTGAGGAACCGACACCCCATTGGTTAGAATCAAATAGGAGACCATCTAGATATGGACCTTGGATCAATAGAGACTTCATAGGACCCCAACGCCCATTTTACCTAGAAGAGGACTTTGTGAACCGAACACATACGGTAGAGCAACTCTTGGCTAGGGACGCCGAATTGGATCCATTTGAAGACCCTCTAGTTTTTAGGAAGATGATTGATTTCCTAGGAGTTTTGCCAATTAACCTAGGGATGAATAAGTGGAATTGTGAGGACGATGATCATAAGTGGGATTGGGACAAACCACCCAAAGATGGAGATGGGTCATGGCATATTAAGATGACATTGTATGACCCAGATGGAGAGAAGTTTGAAAAGATATATCGTACTAAGCGGACCAATAGAAAACTTCAATCCAAGCTTAACCCTAAAGACGTCCTCGATGACGAGCTTACTTACATAGGGTAGCGTGACTTTGAGTCTAGCTACAAGACTCGTTAATAAAGAAAAGCGCTTCTTGGGAGGCAACCCAAGTTTTATTTGCTTTGTGTGTTTATTTATTTGTTTGTTTGATTTTATTTGTTTCCGTATGTGTGTTTAAGCTTTATTATTATTGATTCATGTTCAAAACTAATTTGTGAAAATGCTTTATTTTGTTTTTAACCTCGTCTTAACTACATATAAAGGTATTTTGCAAAAGTTAAGTGTAAGGGAAATCTAAATCGGTTTATTAGAACAAATGAACATGAATCATAATAATAATAAATTAACATACATATTAGTATTTGTTTGAGTCAAATGCTTGTATCGAGTCATAATGATGTTTTGCAGGAATTCCAGGAAGTAAGGTATAGGTTTTTCCAAAAATTTTCCGGAAACGTAACATGAGAATTCTGTCAGATTATTTCTGAAGGCGTCAGGATCTACAACCTGACGGCGTCAGGTGTTAATTTTCTAAAATTTTTGAAAGTTTTTGTTTTCATAAAAAGTTTTTATTAAATCTCTAACTTATAATCTCCAGGAATCTGCAAAATTATCATTCTACAAGCATTATATCCTTATATATAGATTTTATCCCGCCGATGTTATGCAGGTTTTCGTGTTTGTTTTCTTAGGTTTAACAGGTTATTTTGGACAAGGAAATGTATGTTGGATCAAGCTTATGGCGATGCATTAGTCATGGAGCTTCAACATTACTTTGGAAGAAGATCTAACCGTGTTACTTCATTATCCACCAAGCGAATCAGGGGAGTATTTGATTTAATTCTTTTACTTTATGCTTTTACATCTTGTTATTTGAACATTGGGGACAATGTTCATCTTAAGTGTAAGGGGGGGTAAAAGTATGATACTTTAGAGAATGCAATTGCACTTGATTTTTGTTTGTTTAATAGTAAATGTGTAATAAAACTGAGATAAATACCTGTTAGGGTAATTTTAGTGCCAAATTTAAAATTTTTTACAACATTTAGGAGTGAAACTTTAGTTCTAATAAGCGTCTCATGGATAGGAGTTATATGACTAGCACAAAAACCGTACCACTAAAAAATTTTCCACCCCCAAATATGTGAGGTTCGCCCCTAGAATTGGTAGGAAAAGCATTTTGCTATGATGTGTGTACCGGTAGCACTTAGATTCTAGAACTTGCGTTAGGACCATTCCGAGGCCACAAGTGAGACTACATTCGTGTAGTTAGATTTACTACATGATAAGAGGCATTAGGATAAACCCATTGTTTTACACCTGTGTTTTTGTTATAATTACTTTGGCTACATTGGTCAAGTAATTCTCCCACACCCTTTGCGTTGTACTCATTTTTAGTGCACGATACCCCTAGTACACCCCTCAGAGCCTATCTTTTCGTTTCGACATTTAAGCATTTTACTTAAAGGAAGAATTTGTTACACCCCACTTAAATGTACACCCAAATCGCCTTAGCCTACCTTGTATGCACTCATTTTTAGTGCATTATTGTTACAACATTTGTTTAAACCCAAGTTAATTATCTAGTTGATTACATGGTTGCTAAGTCGAGTCATATCCTTGTACATATTGTTTTGGGATGATTGGGACTCATGGGTGAAGTACTAGTGTAATGGAGTAATGGGGAAGAACATCATTTATTACCCCCATATGTGCTAAATATTTTAAAAGTACTCCAAGTGTTTTAATTATCTTAATTCGAGTCATTAGAATAGTAATTTGTAAAGTTATGTAAAAGTTCAAGTGTAAGGGGAATGCAATGCCCCTATGATGTATTATTTTGGATGGTAGGGCAAGAGTGTATGAAAAAAAAAAAAAAAAATCAAAAAAATCAAGAAAAATACAAAAAAAATGAGAAAAAGAAAAGTAGAAAAAACATACGGACTACTATCCCGTTTCATTTTAGGTTTATTTTATGTTTTTGTTATTTTGTTTTTAGCTTAAGATTGAGTCGAGTCTTGGCTTAGCAACATTGTATAGTACATGTAATTGATCAAGATCTTTAACTCGCCACCAGTAAAATATCCTTTATCCAACAAAACCGTGTTTTCCTTTTCCCTACACCTAACGTTATAACCCATGTAAAAGCCCTCTTTGATAGTTTATCTTAGGTGCTTACGCCTAGTGGAGGAGGTTTTCGATCCTTTCCCAAGCCTATGGTAATCTATTTGCTATGACAGGTAGTGAGAGATATTATCCGTTTTCATTTATGAGATTTATTTTTATGACACTTGAGAGATGTGAGTATCTAAACACTACTTGTGAGGTGCTAGTTTGTAATCTCCGTGCTTATTATGATTAAAGTGGAACGAATATTTGTTGTAATTACTTTTATGTTAGAATTAAATGACCCCTAACTTGTATTTTGATTAGAATAAAAGCGCATTTGCTTGAGGACAAGCAAATCTCAAGTGTAAGGGTATTTGATGAAGCGAAAAGTGTACTGCTTTTAAGGGGTCATTTAAGCTCTAAATCGTATTTATTTGATCAAATATTGCCCTAAATCGTTCCTTTTGTCATTTTAGGTACTTTTGAGGAGAAATCTGGAAAAGGAGGCATTTTGGACGTTTTTGGAGCATAAAAGTGAAGAAAACGACAAAGTCTCAAAATCGGCTAAAAGTTACCTTTGACGGCGTCAGGATTTGTTCTGGACGGCGTCATGGCTTGGCAAAAGTGGTGGATGTGAAAATTACTCATGATAAGCCAGAGAAATTTGCATGGAATTCTGACGGCGTCACGCTTTAATGTGATCAAGGTCGTCACGGCTTAATTTAAAGAGGGACGGCGTCACCCCTAAGTCTGACGGCGTCAAGCCTTGATAAGCCAGAACGGATTTTGGAGAGCTAAAGAGGGACGGCGTCAAGAAGGCCATCCGGGAACCCTAAAAGCGGCGAGGTGACGGCGTCACACTCCATAACGTGACGCCGTCAGATCTGAAAGTCTATATATAGTTTTGCAATTTTTTGTCGTTAGTGTGGAACTTATTGGGGAACTTTGTGTGTGAAAACCCTAAGACGATTTTAGCAGCTTTTTCAAGGCTTTTTGCCTTGAGATCTTCCATGTTACATTGAAGATAAGTTATCAATTAATCATTCAATATGTCTATGTGTTGTTTGATTCTATCTTGTTCTTGTCTTTTGTTTAACATGCTAGGCTCGATTTATCTTGTGTTTGCTTAGATCTAATGAAACCTAGCTATTGATTATTGGTTATTGGTGTGTTATTAGTTGTATTGGATGATTGTTCATCTATGTTAGGCTTAAGAAAACTGGCTAACTTCCTATTCGGTAACTTGCTTGAACGTCTTAAGAAACATGAACCAATGCGTACTAAGGTTTTTATGGTTGTATTTAATGCACAAGCGAATTCTAGTGATCCCATGTTAGGAGCTTCCTAGCCGGCTCGACATAGGAGTGAAGTAGGAGCTTGTAGAGTTGGGGAAGTACGTACGCCACCCCACGATTGGTATTAAGGAATACACCCATCATCCACGCAATTAATACACACTAATCAACCGGTAAAAGATAGTTAGGGAGTAAGGAAATCTAAGTAAACACATTTCTCTCCACATAAGTTTTACCACCTTTTCATTTTCTGTTATTTTATTTTATTTGCATTCGTAGTAATTTGGGTTAGTTGACTAGCAACTAATTCCGCCCACTCTTTCAAACCCGAGATTTTACTTGCTTTCATAAAAATATAAAAACATAAAAAGAATCTTCTCTCACCCTTAGACCTATTAGAGTAGTTTTTCATACCTAACGAACACTATTCCCTGTGGAGAACGATCAATCCCCCGTACTTACTACTACACTATACTACATCGGTCAGGTACACTGCCTGGTGGGGTTGTAAGCCTCTTGATATCCCTCGAGAGGTAAAACCTGTTGTAAGGTTGCAAAACCACGCATCAACACAAAACGCTAACTTTTGGAAACTGGACAAGTCGCTACTTTCACATACCCAACAATACACAAATTGCTACTCTTTGTGGACCACAAGTCCCTTTCACAGAATACTGTCTTTTTCCCTTATTACAGCTACACTCCAAACACCAGTCCCAATATGACTCAAAATGCTACTATGAACATGTACAACAAAACATAAAAAAAACTAAATGGTCGAATTAAAAAAGATCGGTTCAGAAATCTTAAAAAAAAACCGAAAAAAACTAATAAAAAATGTAGCAGCAAACTATCCTATTTTGACCAAGAAACACAAACCTGCTACACTATTTGATTTTGTTAATTAAAAAAATAGCGGCACACTATCCGAAGGATAAATAAAGAAAAAAATAGTAGTAGAGAAAAAGAATTTGTAAAGTAAGAGTAGAAGTCAACGAAGCAGCAGACGAATGTGTATCTTTTGTGATATTTTCTACCTAACAAATGTTGGGTTTGAAATTGGAACAGTCAACCGAACCTACAATCTTTAAAATAGAACAGTCAGCGAATCTTTTAAAACCGAAGATAAGGTTCGAAATAAAAAAAAACCACAAGAGTTTGTGTAAATGAATCAAACGAAAAAGAATAATAGTACCCAAGATCAAACCATGGCTCTTGATACCAATTGTAGAGATCTATAATTCATAACACAAACTCAAGATTGATGCTAGATCTAATTCTTAGAGAGAGAGAGATAAAGAAGATGGGAACTTTTCTATAGAGAGAGAGTGGAGAGAAAAGTGTGTAGATTAGATTAGTGAATGAGAAGCTCCAACCCTCTCCCTAGTGGAGAGGGGTATTTATAGTTACAACATATTGGTGCCCCTAGTGGGCTGTGGAGTGAGCTGACAGTGGGTAAAGACCCGACCCACTCCACAAATATAAATACGACTAAGCTAATAATACTAATACTATTAGTAATAATAATAAGCCTACGAGCTATGTAAATGCTAAATAGATACTCGGGGTGACCGAACCTTCATCTGAATATTTATATTCCTAACAGATAAGTCCAAGGGGGAGTTCTATAATTGTCATAAGATGGGGCACTTTTCCAGGGAATGTAGAAGTCCTAGACAACAGAGCAATGGGAATGGAAACAAGAGTCAGAATAGGAGGACAGTGAATGTGGAAAAAAATTCTTCCTGAAAGGCAATGGTTGCTGTGGATGGAGCTGGTTTTGATTGGAGCTTCATGGAAGAGGAAGTGGAACCAGCCAACATTGCATTGATGGCCTTTTCAGACTCTGAGGTACATATAGTTCAAAAATGATCAAACACTTGTCATGCTTTAAAAGATTATGAAACTCTAAAGAAACAGTATGGTGATCTTAGAGTAGAATTTAATCAAGTGAATTTTAGTCTGTCTAATCATAAAAGAGGACTAGCTATTTTGGAAGAACAACTTGATTTTTATAGAAAGAATGAGTCTAACTTTAATGATGATATAGCTATGTTAAAGAGAGATTTGCAACTGAAAGATGACAAGATGAGTGGACTTGTATATGAACTAGAGACACTTAAGAAAGAAAAAGAAAATATAAAGTTAAGTGTTGACACTCTAGAGTACACATCAAAAGGGGTACAAAAAATAGTAGAGAGTCAAATACTTAATAAAGCTAAGTCTGGTTTAGGTTATAAGTCAGTTGCACCCCCAAATAGACGAATGTTTGTCCCTCCAGGAATTGATTTGGCTCATACATATTTAGAAGAGTTTAAGGATACGGATTTTCCTGGAATTGGTACTAAAATTAGTGAGAATCCTGTTAAATTTGTTAAGGCTGAGGATTCCTATGTTTGTGCTAGTGATAAATCTCTCTCTGAGGAAAAGTTGTCTTCTGGTAGGAACTCAGATGCTCCAATTATTGAGGATTGAACATCTGATGATGAGGATGATCAGGTTAAGGTTAAACCTGATGTTGTTAAAGTAAAAGTTAAACATGCTCCTAAGGTGGTTAAAACTAAAAACATAAAACCAGTTGGGAAAAATGTCAAGTATGCTAAGATGTATAGAACTAAGAATAGATCTCCAGTTTCTAAAGATAATCAGAGGAATTGGAACCACTCAAAATCTAAGCAATTGGATGATGAGTTTGTTATGATTAGAAAAGTATGATTTGTTTATGGAAGTTTTGACCATTTGGCTGCTTATTGTGATTCTAACCCATGGAAAAAGAATGTTTTTGAGAATTCAAGGGTGAATAGGAATAACAATGCTAGGTTAACTCAAAATAGTCCAACAAGGTTGACTGACCCAAATGTGAATCATAAAATGTCACCCAGAGCAGTTATGTTAAGGTCTGGTATCAAAGCAGTTTCAACTACTAGACCAAACAAATGGTTTAAGAACAAACAAACTGTTACCAGTGCAAAACAATTTTCAAATCATGCACAAACAGTTAAAAAGCATTTTTATAAGAAAACAGCAATGACCAATCAAAAATGGGTGTCTAACGCTAAACCAGCAGTTCCAACTGCTAGGCCAGCAGTTCCAACTGCTAGGTCAGCTGTTCCTACTGCTAGAAACTTTAATGCTGTTAAGGGTAAATAGGGCAATGCTGTCAAGGCCTCAGCACATTGGGTTAGAAAATCTACCAAACCCAATGGTGCATCAATGACTTTCAATAAACTTTCTCATATTGATGCACAAGGCAGATCCAAGCCAGTGATGGTTTGGGTCCCCAAAAGGCACTAAAACCTTTATTTTGTGTGCAGGAACATCATTCAAATGGTGAAGAAGACAGAGGCTACTCAGATAGTGGATGTTCCAGGCACATGACTAGTAACATGTCATACCTTTCAGACTTCATTGCTCTGGATGGAGGACCTGTTATCTTTGGAGGTGGTGTTGGAGGAAGGATTACTGGTAAAGGTGTAATTAAAACTGGTAATCTTGATTTTGATAATGTGTATTTTGTACCAGAGTTAAAGTACAACCTCTTTAGTGTGTCACAGATATGTGATAAAAAGAATAAGGTTCTTTTTACTGATACTGACTGCCTTATTCTTTCTCCTGATTTCAAGCTGCCTGATGAAAATCACGTTTTGCTTAAAATCCCTAGAAAGGGTAATACATACAGTATTGAGATGAACAGCCTTGTTCCTAAAGAAGGTCTTACTTGCCTTGTTGCAAAAGCCACATTGGAGGAATCAATGTTGTGGCATAGAAGGCTAGGTCATGTTAATTTTAAAACCATTAACAAAATTGCTAAAAATGGATTGGTAAGAGGATTACCAAATAAGATTTTTCAAAATGACCAAATCTGTGTTTCTTGCCTTAAAGGTAAACAACACAGAGCCTCTTGTAAGCCCAAGGTTCATAACTCAAATTCTTAAGCTTTATATATGTTGCATATGGACTTGTTTGGTCCTACGTCTGTGAATAGCTTGAATTTTAAAAGATATTGTTTGGTTATTACTGAAGATTATTCCAGGTTTTCTTGGGTTTTCTTTCTAAGAACTAAGGATGAGACTAGTGAAATCCTTAAGTCATTTATTGTTGAGGTAGAAAACCTAGCTGATAAGAAAGTCAAAATAATCAGATGTGATAATGGAACAGAATTTAAGAATAGGGTTATGGATGATTTTTGCAGAGAAAAAGGTATTAAGAGGGAATTTAGTGTGGCTAGAACCCCCCAGCAAAATAGAGTAGCTGAAAAGAAAAATAGGACCTTAATAGAGGTTGCTAGAACAATGTTAGCAGAGTCTAAGTTGCCTATTTCATTTTGAGCTAAAGCAGTTAGCACTGCTTGTTATGTTCAGAATAGGGTTCTGGTAGTGCAACCTTACAATAAGACTCCTTATGAGCTTTTTAGAGGTAGAACCCCTGCCTTAGGCTTTATGAGACCATTTGGTTGCCATGTCACTATCTTGAATACCAAAGACCAACTTGGAAAGTTTGATGGGAAATATGATGAGGGTTTCTTGGTTGGTTATTCTCTAAACAGTAAGGCTTTTAGGGTATACAATAAAAGCACTAAACATGTTGAGGAGAATCTACACATAGAATTTCAGGAGAATATTCCTAATGTTGCAGGTGGTGGTCCTGATTGGCTGTTTGATCTTGATATGCTGTCAGATTCTATGAATTATGTGCCTGTTACAGGTACAAATACTAACCATGATGCAGGTTCAGAAGAAGATGATGAAGAGTATATTTTGATGCCAATCATGAAGGATAGTACAATGTCTGATTCTTCCTCAAAGGATGCTAATGGAGAGAAGAATGATGCTGCTAACAATGGACAAGCTGGAAAAGAATCAGATATTCCTGAGAGCAGTACAAATGGAGTTAGTACTGCTGAGCCAGATAATCATACTTCTGAGCCAAATGTCTTTCCTGCTAATCCAAGTCAACCTAGTCTTGTTTCACCAGTTACTACTGCTTAATAAGATGATGATATTGATTTCTTTGGAGATGGTATGCACAATATGCCTATCACCTATGAGGCTCCTTCTACTCCTTAAATAATAGTTCACAGAAATCATCCACTTACCAATGTCATAGGAGATGTACAATCTGGAGTAAAGACTAGAAGGCAGATTCAAGATCCAGATCATCATGGCTTTCTCAGTGTTGTTTATGAGGAAAAACATCATGAAGATGAGCATGAGTGTATGTTTGTATGTTTCCTATCTCAAATAGAACCCAAGAATGTGCTAAAGGCTTTAGAAGAATCAAGTTGGGTTGAGGCAATGCAAGAAGAACTGCTTCAATTCAAAATTCAGAAAGTTTGGGTTCTGGTTGATCTACCAAAGGGAATGAGAGTGATTGGTACTAAGTGGGTATTCAGGAACAAGAAGGATGAGAGGGGTATTGTGATAAAGAACAAAGCAAGACTGGTTGCTCAAGGCTATACTCAGGAAGAAGGGATTGATTATGAGGAGGTTTTTGCTCCTGTTGCCAGGCTTGAAGCAATAAGGCTATTTCTTGCTTATGCTTCCTTTATGGGTTTTATGGTCTATTAAATGGATGTGAAGAGTGCCTTTCTGTATGGTACTATTGATGAGGAGGTCTATGTTTCTCAACCTTCAGGTTTTATAGACCCAGACCATCTTGATAAAGTTTATAAGGTGGTTAAAGCCCTTTATGGATTGCATCAAGCTCCAAGAGCTTGGTATGGGACTCTTGCTACTTATCTATTGAAGAATGGGTTCCATAGGGGTAAAATTGATCAAACTCTCTTTATTAAAAAGGACAAAGGTGATATTCTATTGGTTCAGGTTTATGTGGATGACATCATCTTTGGTTCTACAAAGAAAGAAATGTGCAGAGAGTTTGAGCAATTAATGAAAGACCAGTTTGATATGAGCTCTATGGGTGAGCTTACTTTCTTTCTTGGACTTCAAGTACAGCAGAAGCCAGATGGAATATTTATCTCTCAAGATAAATATGTTGGTGAAATTTTGAGAAAATTTCAATTCACAGATACCAAGGTTGTTAGCACACCTGTTGATAAGGAGACACATTTGTTATTGAAAGATCACAGTGGTGAAGATGTGGATGTGCACATGTAGAGATCTATGATTCGGTCTTTGATGTATCTCACATCATCCAGGTCTGACATTATGTTTGCAGTTTGTGCTTGTGCAAGATTCCAAGTCAATCCTAAAGTGTCTCATCTAACAGCTATTAAGAGGATCTTTAGATACCTTAAAGGTCAACCTAACTTAGGTCTATGGTATCCTAAAGAGTCTGCATTTGATCTGGTGGCATTCTCAGACTCTGATTATGCTGGTGCTAGCATGGATAGAAAATCTACAACAGGTGGTTTTCAATTCTTGGGTTGTAGATTGATCTCTTGGCAGTGTAAGAAGCAGACTATGGTGGCCACTTCTACTACTGAGGCTGAATATGTGGCTGCAGCAAGTTGTTGTGCTCAAGTTCTTTGGATTCAAAATCAGATGCTTGATTATGGGTACAATTTCTTAAATACAATTATACACATAGACAATAGCAGTACATTGTGTATTATTAAAAATCCAGTTCAACATTCAAAAACTAAACACATTGAAATTAGACATCATTTTATAAGAGACTGTGTTGAAAAGAGGTTAGTAAAAGTTGTTAAAATACATACTGATGACAACTTTGCTAATTTATTAATAAAAGGTTTTGATGTAGGAAGGTTTCAGTACTTGGTAACAGGTATTGGAATGCTTAATCCTTTAAAAGATTAATGTCTAAGTGTTTTTGTTTTTTAACTGCTAGTTGTGCTATTTGTATAGTTTGTACTGCTTGGAAATTTTTGGCACTGCTTATGGAAATTTGTTAGTCATTTGTGATAATTGTTAAAAGAAAATATTGTGTATTGTGGTTTTCTTTGGTTTTGAACTAACATTTCAGGTTAAGAACGCTTTTTAATATGGATTACGCTTTGGAAAGTATGGTAGTTTGAAATGTCAGGTGTGAAAGCTTGTCACACAACAAATGGTAATTGATTCACCATGTCTAACCTACATAAGAATAAACTAGTCCAGATCAAACGGTTTCTGGTAAAGACTAATCAAATCCGTTCATGGTTGACAGTTTACCAAAAACTAGATGGTCATCAACTCACCATATCTAAGGGTAAAGAGTTGACTAGTCCAAAGCAAACGGCTATTGGTAAAGACATATCAAATCCGTTGATAGCTGATAGTTTGCTAAAAACTCTAAGTGGACAAAAATGTTTTTAAGTTCACATTGAGTTTATCTCTGAAAATTTTTGCTAAACAATTTGTACTGCTAGTTTCAACTAGTTTATCCTGATGGTTCAAACTTGGTTTCACACTGAGTTTATGCTATATGATTCACCTCTCTCAAAAGGTTACATATCTGGAAGTGTTGAGAGCAGTTTGAAACTAAATAACTAAATTGATGGTAACTTGTACAAATTGCCATAATGGAAGCTGAGCTTAAATGTCATATGTTCTAGTTAATGTAATGGTGAAGTTTCTTCCAAACAGGGGAGGAATTCAAGTTTGTTCAGTTGCTGTTATAGATGATTATGTAACTCAGGGGAGGAAATCAATTCAAGATGAAGAAAAGATTGAAGTATTGGAGTACTTACTGTTATGGTTTCTTCAAAAGCTTATATGTGAAGAAAATTCTCAAGTGATTCAAGATTGAAGATAAGTTTTTGAAAGAATCCACCCCATCATCAACATTGGAGTTTAATTCAAAAAAACTTATTGATTTACACAGAAATCATAAGTTTAGGGGAGGATTGTTGGGAATTAAACTAACAGTTGGTACGGATCATACATAAATTAGTACTGCTGAAGATCGTTCAAGAATACACTATCAGTACTAAGCCAATTAGTACTGTTGGAACAAGAAGTTAGTACTGTTTATAAGATAAAGATGAAAGTCGTGTGAAGATATATATGGAAAAGATGAAATGTATATCTTATTAATATAGATTTATACGGTAAGTAGTTTACTTGTAAAGGACTCCTTGTCCTATAAAAGGAGATCCTAGGTTAAGTTTTACATACATGCATTATTGATAGAGCTTCACGATTTCATTGTAATTCTTGTGATATTCCAAGATCATTTGTAATATATTGAAGCTTTCATTTGGTTAAACTTGTGTGTTATCATTCTTACTGTTACATTCATACAATCACATACAATTACCAAACACTAAATCTTCTAAGTACTTGGTAGTAAATTCCGCGTGCTACTAAGTATATACTCAAAGTATCTCGAACACAATTCGTGTGTTTAGATCCGGTCAAAATCTGCTAACATGGATGTTGCTTATGCAATGCCGTGGGAAGACTTTAAGGAATTAGTGATTAGGAAATATTGCCCATGAAATGAGGTCAAGAAGTTAGAGATAGAGTTTTGGAATTTGATGGTGCAAAACAACAATATGGCTGCTTACGACCAGAGATTTCAGGAGTTGGCTTTGCTATGTCCCGAAATGGTTCAAACTGAGGCAAGATTGATTGAGAGGTATATCGGTGGTTTATCGAAGTCTATAAGAGGTGATGTGACTACCTCGAGAGCTACAGATCTTCATGAGACTATGGAGATAGCAAACAAGTTGATGGATCAGGAACTGGAGGATGTTTCAGAAAAGAGTACTGACCACAAAAGGAAGTGGAAAGATCACTCGAAGGGTAGTAACATTAGCTCTCAGAACAAAAAGCAGAATGTAGCCAAAGCTTATGCAGCTGGTTCAAGTGATAAGAAGGGATATGACAAGAACGCACCTTTTTGTAACCGCTGCAAGCTACATCACAAGGGACAGTGCACAGTGATATGTCACAACTGTCAGAGAATAGGACACTTGGAAAAGAACTGTAGGGCAAGACCCCTAGCCACCGCTCAAGCAGCACCACCCCATAACCGTAGGGCGGAAGTCACCTGCTTTGGGTGCGGTGAAAAGGGTCATTACCGGAATGAGTGCAACAAGCCCCGAAACCAAGGAAATGGTGGTGGACCAGGCAACCAAGTAGCAGTGGTCAACAATGGAAATCAGGGCAATGGAGGAGGAGCCCGTGGAAGAGTTTATGCTGTGGGCAGAAGGGAAGCCCAGGACGACCCGAACGTGGTGACGGGTACTTTTCTTTTAAATAATCGTTATGCTTCAGTACTATTCAATATAGGAGCAGATAGAAGTTTTATGTCGACCGCTTTTAGTCCTTTAATTGATATAGTCCCAACCACCTTAGATAATTTCTTCGACGTAGAATTAGCAAACGGAAACCTAGAAAGATTAGGTACCATTATAAGGGGTTGCACTCTAAACTTATTAAACCGCCCATTCAACATTGACCTTATGCCAGTAGAGTTGGGTAGTTTTAACGTCATCATAGGATTGATTGGCTATCAAAATATCATGCCGTCATCATCTGTGATGAAAAGATCGTCAGAGTACCCTATGGGATCGAAGTTCTGATAATTAAAGGAGATCAGAGTGATCATGCGCGTTCGTCGAGATTGAGCATCATCTCATGTACGAAGGTGCAGAAGTACATCGAGAAAGGATGCCACCACTTTCTAGCTCATGTTATTGAATAGAAGGAAAAGGAACCCGGAGAGAAAAGGTTGGAAGATGTGCCAATCATAAGGGATTTCCCAGAAGTTTTTCCAAAAGATCTACCTGGACTCCCACTGGCCAGAAAAATCGAATTTCAAATCGATTTGGTGCCAGGAGCCGCGCATGTAGTGCGAGCACCCTATCGGTTAGCACCTACGGAGTTACAGGAGTTGTCTGATCAGTTAGCTGAACTATCCGAAAAAGGTTTTATCAGACCGAGCTCCTCGCCTTGGGGAGCTCCTGTCTTGTTTGTTAAGAAAAGGGATGGATCCTTCAGAATATATATTGACTATTGGGAGGTGAATAAGCTAACCATTAAGAATAGGTACCCACTCCCGAGAATTGACGATTTATTTGATCAGTTGCAAGGTTCATCGGTTTACTCGAAGATAGACTTGAGATCAGGTTATCACCAGCTTAGAGTCAGGGAAGAGGACATCCCGAAGGCCGCATTCTGAACCCGATATGGCCATTACGAATTTCAAGTTATGTCATTCGGCTTGACAAATGCACCAGCTGTATTCATGGACCTCATGAATCGAGTGTGTAAGCCGTATTTGGAAAAATTCGTAATAGTATTCATTGATGATATCCTAATATATTCCAAGAATGAGAAAGAGCATGAGGAACATCTCAAGCTAATTCTGGAATTATTGAAAATGGAGGAGTTATACGCCAAGTTTTCAAAGTGTGAATTCTGGATATCGACTGTGCAGTTTCTGGGTCACGTGATAGACAGACAAGGCATTCACGTGGATCCCGCTAAGATTGAGGCAATGCCCACAACACCTAATAAAATACGATAATTTTTAGGACTTGCCGGTTATTAGCGAAGGTTTATTGAAGGTTTTTCTAAGATAGCTAAGTCGTTGACGAAACTGACACAAAAGAATGTGAAATACAACTGGGGAGATAAGGAGGAAGAAGCTTTTCAACTCCTTAAGGAAAGATTGTGTAGTTCACCTATTCCAGCTTTAATTTACCCGAGGGTAGTGAAGATTTCGCTGTGTATTGTGACGCATCACACAAGGGTTTGGGAGCTGTGCTGATGCAGAGAGAAAAGGTGATAGCATACGCTTCTCGACAGCTGAAAACCCATGAGAAAAACTACAAAACCCATGACTTAGAGTTAGGATCAGTCATGTTTGCGCTGAGAATTTGGAGGCATTATCTTTATGGTACTAAGTGTGTGGTGTATACCGACTACAAGATTCTACAACATATCTTGAACCAGAAGGAACTGAACATGAGACAGCGCCGATGGTTAAAATTGCTTAGCGACTATGATTGTGAGATCCGTTACCACCCAGGAAAGGCAAATGTAGTTGCCGATGCCCTTAGCAGAAAAGAGCAGATCAAACCCCTCAGGGTCAGATCGTTAGGGATGACGATCAGTTCGCCTCTTCCAGCAAAAATTCTTGAGGCTCAGGGTGAGGCACTCAAGGACGAAAACCGATCGCGTTAGAAAATTTATGGAATGCCGAAGAGTGAGAATGGCTTCGTAAGAAGATCTGATGGAGTTTTGTGTTATGGGGACAGGTATTGGATTCCGTTATATGGAGGAATTCGTGATTTGATCATGCACGAATCCCACAAATCCAAGTACTCCATCCATCCAAGATCTGACAAGATGTACTTAGATTTGAAGAAGTTGTATTGGTGGCCAAACATGAAGGCCGATATAGCTGAGTACGTCAGTAAGTGTTTAACGTGCTCGAAGGTCAAAGCTGAACACCAGAGACCATCCGGTCTGCTTGTTCAACCTGAGATCCCAGAATGGAAATGGGAGTGTATCACTATGGATTTTATCACCAAGCTGCCTAAGACGTCGAGCGGTTATGACACGATTTGGGTAATCGTTGACCATCTCACTAAATCAGCTCATTTCCTTCCTATAAAGAGAATGATAGCACGGACAAACTCACGCGACTGTATGTGAAGGAAATTGTCGCAAGACATGGTGTACCTATTTCTATTATCTCTGATCGAGACAGTAGATTCACGTCTAATTTTTGGAGGTCACTTCTGGACGCGTTAGGAATCGACCTTGAAATGAGTAAAGCTTGTCATCCTCAGACTGATGGTTAGAGTGAGAGGACCATTCAGACATTAGAGGACATGCTGAGATCCTGTGTGATTGACTTCGGGAACGGCTGGGATATGCATTTGCCTTTAGCCGAGTTTTCGTACAACAACAGTTATCACACCAGCATTAAGGCTGCACCGTATGAGGCACTTTATGGTTGTAAGTGCAGATCGCCAATTTATTGGGCTGAGGTCGGAGAAAGCCAACTTACTAGACCAGACTTAGTCCACAAGACTACTGAGAAGATCGTGCAGATCAAGATCCGAATGCAAGCGGCTCGTGACCGTCAAAAGAGCTATGCCGACAAGAGGCAAAAAACCCTTGAGTTCCAAGTGGGTGACAAAGTGATGTTAAAGGTCTCGCCATGGAAAGGCGTGATAAGATTCGGAAAGCGTGGTAAGCTGAACCCTCGCTATATTAGACCGTTCGAAATTCTTACCAGGATCGGGCCGGTAGCCTACCGACTCGAACTGCCATCTGAACTCAGCGTTGTGCATGATGTTTTTCATGTCAGCAACTTGAAAAAGTGCTTATCGGATGATAACGCCGTCATTCCTTTGGATGAGATTTAGCTTGACGAGAAAGTAAATTTCATCGAGGAGCTGATTGAAATCATGGACCGGGAAGTTAAATGGCTAAATCAGAGTCGTATCCCAATTGTGAAGGTCCGTTGGAACTCTCGCAGAGGCCCCGGGTAAACATGGGAGCGAGAGGATGAAATCAAGCGAAAATATCCTCATCTCTTTTCGAAACAACGAGTAACGTAAATTGAAATCCGGGACAGATTTCCCGATTAGCTGGGGAGACTGTGACAAATGGTAATTTTCACGTTGTTAATTAATATTAAATGGTTATTTATTAATTTTAAGCTGAGCATTTCTATGCGCATTTGCATGTTTCTGAGTATTTTTGAGCATTTTTGGGAGCTGACCCGCATACTGTAGCTTACAGTCACTGCAGAAAAAAAGTATATTTTTGTCAGTGAGCATAAATTATTCTATTTCTGATAGTTACTGACAAGTTTTGTAATTAACTAAGAGCTTTCTCACATTTTTCTGAAAAGCAACCGCACACGCGTAACGACAGCACAGTACACATGGTAGCAGTTAAATAAATATATTTTTGAGTCAGTAATAATATTTTATTACATTTCTAAAAAAAACGTGGATAAGAACTTTATTTTACGTATACGTGTCCAAAAACGTCAAACCGGGACTTTACGGTCACGTTTAAACTCAAACCGACACACGATACACTAACGAGAGGTAAAATATTTTCTCTCCCCCTATTACTTGTCCATATCCGGCCCCAAGTATTACTCCCCCATAAGGTGACAAAATTCTTCCACTAACTTTTATTTAATCTTATATATATATTACATACTTACTCTAAATATAACACAAACTGTTGGGAATTAAATGTTCTGAAGATTAGTATTGGGAATTAAATGTTCACAAGGTCAGTACTGCTCAAGGAAATACACCAAGTGTTGATACTACTCCTAGTGTATTAATACTACTGCTAGTGTAGTCCATTCTACTGCTAATGTTAGAGATTCAGCTGCCGCAAGAATACTACTGCTAGAGTATCAGATACTGCTGTTGGAGTGAGTCATCCTACTGCTGGATGGATAAGTATGTAAAAGATATTTGTATAGAACTCAAAGATATACGGTAGATAATATCTAGCAGTAGTATCAACACTTGGTATCTACTGACACACACAAGCTAGCGAGTAATCGAATATTCAAGTGTGCATGTGCTTAGATATTACATATATAGAGAGTTAGCCATTAGTTAGAATGTGACTAAGTTGATATAATACAATAGAAAATAGTTTTCTTTGTAATAGAGATTCAAGGTTTGTAACCCTAGTGATAGTGAAGATCACTCGTATTATTTTCAATAATATTGAATCGTTTGATGTTATACTTTCTGTGTTCATTGTTCATTACTGTTCCATTTCCAATAACCAAATATCTTTCTAAGTGTGGTTATGTAGATTCCGCATACTTAATCATATTTTTTCAAAGTATCATATACACACATTATAAAGGACTAACATCCTACCAAGTGTATTACATCCTCACAAGTGGTATCAGAGCAAGGCTGATATCTTTGATTTAGAAGAAATGGAGATGGAGAATACTCAGTCTACAAACATTGCTGCAAAGTTACCTATGCTCAAACAAAATGAGTTTGAGTTGTGGAGGCTAAGGATTGAACAATACTTTTTGGTTCATGATTATGCTCTCTGGGATATTATTCTGTATGGTGATTCTTTTACACCAGGTCTTACAGAATCCATTGTTGATGGAAAAACAGTTCAGAAAAGGAACACTGGACCAGTTACCAATGATGAAAGGATACAAAAGAGGAATGATCAAAAGGCAAGGAATGTGTTTTTTATGACCATTCCTGGTGAACAGATGCTATCTTTTAGCAAGTATCTTGATGCAAAAACTCTATTTTAATAGATATGTGCATGGTTTGGTGGTAATAAAACTACCAAGAAGACTCAGAAGACATTGCTGAAACAAAGTTTTGAAAACTTTAGCTCAAACAGCAATGAATCTCTTGATAAGTTGTTCACAAGATTGCACAAGCTTTTCAGTCAGTTAGCTGTGTTGGGAGTTGAGATAGCTAAAGAAGATCTCAACATGAAGTTTTTAAGAAGTCTACCTGTAGAATTCAATACTCATGTGGTTGTCTGTATGAATAAGCTAGACATTGAAACCATGAAACTCAATGATTTGTACAACAATTTCAAAATTGTTGAACAAAGTCTGAAGAAGTCTGGAAGCTACAGTACTAGTTTTGGGAATGTGGCACTTATGTCATATCCCAACATTAGTAATACAGAAGAGGTAGATGATGCTGAAGGTGTTTCTACTGCTAGCTTTGGTGGTTCTACTGCTAGTTCACAGAAGAATGTTGCTGGACTTGGAGATTTAACATTCTATGCATTTCTAACCAGTCAAACTAGTGGTTCTCCTCTAACTCATGAAGACCTTGAACAGGTGGATGATGATGATTTAGAAGAGATGGATATCAAGTGGCAGATTGCTTTACTTAGCAAGAGGGCTAAGAAGTTTTGGCAGAGAACAGGAAAGCAGATTACCATTAATGGTAATGAAACTGTTGGGTTTGATAAGATGAAAGTAGAGTGTTTCAATTGTCATAAGTTGGGACACTTTGCAAGAGAGTGCAGAAAGCCAAGAAAGCAGGATAATAGGACCACATGGTATAAGCAAGATAAGAAGAAGGAAGTTACAGTGGAAGAGCCAAAGGCTATGCTAGCTATTGATGGTGTTAGCTATGATTGGAGCTTCATGGGTGATGAAGAGGAAGCACAAACAGAAGCTGCAATGGTGGCAACTAAGATTGCATTGATGGCCTTTACTGATACTGAGGTAAATTCTAAAATCAGTTGTTCTGAATCTTGCTCCACTCTTAGAGCTTTTGAAAAACTTAAAAAGCAATTTGATGATCAACTGTTAGAGCTACGTGACACATGCTATAACTCATCTAATCATAAAAGAGGTTTAACTGTTCTTGAAACACAAATTTTGCATTATAGAGGGAATGAATCTAAGTTTAGTGATGACATAGCTGTGCTAAAAAGAGATTTAGAGTACAAAATGGATGTGATTTGTGTGCTCAAAGAAGAACTAGAAAAGGTTAAAAAGGTAAATGAAAATGTTAAGATAACAGTAGATACTCTAGCTCATGCCTCAGATGGAATCAATAAAATTTGGGAAGCTTAAGTAGTCTGTCACACCCTGAATTTACCTGTTAATGGCAGCGGATATGAATACCTTGGTGTGACTTTCATGGTGTCTCATACAATGGATATATTGAACGACCTAAAGTGTCGTTTTGAAAATACACGTTTGATCATAATTAAAATCAGAGTTTACAAAACATAGGTCCCAAATGATGTTGCAAGTTTATAACAAAACCATAGTAGATCAAACGTTTACATAAGCACATGAAAATAAGTGATGCAAGTCGACTCCGCGACTCCAAAATGGCCAAATGCATGTCCACACGCTAGCTAATTACCTGAAAATACATTGCTAAAAACGGTCAACATAAAGTTGGTGAGAGATCATAGGTTTAATAAAATGAAGGTATACGATAGCCACAAGTATAAAGTGTATGACATAAGTCACATAAAAATGGTGTACAATAGACTTAAGCTCATGACCCCGAAACTATGACTGAATCTGTGGTGCCCCTCAGAGTGTTTTGCCAGGCACTCTAAACAAAAGACATGAAATGCATCCGCTATCGGTTGTTGGTCAAAGCCAACACGGATGGAGGCGTCACCCTCGATAGATCTATCCACTCACTCTCGCTTACAGGTAAATTAACGGTTCATGATATAGGGGACTTTCAATTGGCAACAAGGTAACTTAATCTATGTACAAGGAATTTGATACTAGGGCTCGCATATAAAAATGGTTGCAATGTATTCTCCCCCGTGGGATTTGAAATGGAGTAATAAATTGAAAAACGGGGCTATGAAAACTCACCTGAAGTGATGATACAACAATGCTATGAAATCGGAATACTTGGAATGACAATGCGCGAACACTAGCCGCTACCTATCATGAATATGCATAATCTACTTAGATTATGAGGCAATGTAGTGCATGTACATGTATATGTAACCTATACCACTCGTACTTTGAAAATATAGTTATCGTTAATATGTAAAGTTTCTCCAAAACTTGATATAAATATGTTAACTTGTTTCGTCAAAACTAGTCATGTAATAAAGTGTATAAAACGTTCGTGTTAGTATCGGCGTTTTGAAAACATGAAATGTAATATGATAGTCGTGTTAATAAGTCTTTGATCGTACGCTCCAACGGGTAAGAATTACGGTTCTCCATGGTCGTTACGTGAAAAATACATTTTCTAGTTAAAAAGCTGTCAAAATAAAAGGTATATTATCGATGTTTAAACGCGTGTATCTTGTTCGTTATTAGCTCGTTTTCGACGTTCTTTATATCCGTGGGTTCGTATAAACATGTACTAATATATTTTCAATGTCTCGGCTCATCTAGATCACGGTTAACGACTCGTTTTGCTCCTGAAAGTTCGGCCAACAGCACACTATTTTCTGAAAATTATAGTTTTCGTCGTTAAACTTTGAAAAATCATATCTCCTTCGTTATTAACTCGATTTTATCCCCGTTTTCGGCCACGGCTTCGTCTCGGAATGTATTTTCTAAATATTTGGCCAAAAATTATCTCATACCTACTGATTTTCCCACGTTTTACTTTTAAGGACAGCAAGTTGTATATACTTGTTAAAACTTGATTTTTCTAGTTAATAACTTGTCCAAAAATGTCACAAACAACAACCAATCTTTCTAAAACTTACCATATATCTTTTTAAAGTGTCAAGGGCCTAAAACATCATCATCCATGTAGATCTAACATGGATCTAAGTATAAAACACATCTAGGGCTCATAAGTTGCAAAAGGTTTAAAAAGGAGTGGTATAGCTAACATATACTTATAGATCTTGCATGCAAATGTTATGAACATCATATTAACTTGGTAAAATTATAAAAATAGGTTTTGACAACTTACTTGAAGGATTATTGAGCAAATGAGGATGAAAACCTAAGAAACCCTTGAGTTTTTATTTCAAAACCCTAAAAGGATTACTAGTGAGACTTGTTTATGTAATAATCTTGCAAAGTTTGATGTTTCTTCCTTGTTTTCTTGGTGATGCCGAACACAAGAGAGGGGGAGGGAGGAGAGAAAATCTTGTTAGCTACTTGGAGTTTATGTGTAAAATGAAGTGGTATAATGTGGTTAAATATCTATATTAGACAAGAGATAGTGGGTTTTAATGAGATAAGAAGTTAGCAACATGATGGGGTGGTTTGGGGGGTTGAGGCCGGCGCACAAAGAGCCAAGGGGGGGGGGCCTCTTTGATTAAGCCATGTGTTGATTTACAAGTGTTTAAGTGGTGAAATTTTTAATTAGTTTTAGGTGTAACCGGGTACCGCGTTTGCTAGAAATAAAATTTAACGGAGTTAGTCGGGACTTGACGAAGTCATAAAAATTACAAAAATATGTTGGGTACAAATATCGGGTGTTCGGGTAATTATCGTTTAGTTTTTTTTTCGTAAACCGTCGTAATTATACTAAATGAACGATATAAATTAAATAAATTCGCAAAAATACCGGGTAAATGAATTTTATAATTTTCTTGACATTAAAATGAGTATAAAAATATATCGGGACCATCGTGGGGATTGTCGGACGTGTTAGTCACATTTATCGATCGCGCGTTAACGTTTTAATTAAAAGTAATTATACGTAAAACGTCAAATGTAACAAAAATATTAATTTGATAAACCTACGAGTGGAATAGTATGAAAATGCAAATATGATGATATGCAGACTATTACTAGTCCGTATGCAATGATCCTACTGATGATGCATGAATTCTGCAGCTAAACCAAACCGGTTACGATGAAATGAATGATGAGTGATGAATGATGGACATGAATGGTGATTTGTCGAGGTTAGGAAAATGACCTGAAATTACGGGTTGTGACAGTCGCCCCTCCAAAAGGGAATTCAGTCCCTGAATTCAATTGTTGTTGGTTTCAGAAGCAGGCTCGGGAAAAAGGTGTGGATACTTGCGTCGCATTTGGTCTTCTCGTTCCCAAGTAAACTCGGGTCCTCTTCGAGAATTCCAGCGGACCTTCACGATAGGAATTCGACTCTGCTTCAATTGCTTGACCTCACGGTCCATGATTTCTACAGGTTCTTCCACAAAATTAAGCTTGTCATCTAGTTGAATTTCTTCAAGTGGAATAACGGACGACTCGTCGGAAAGACACTTCTTGAGGTTCGAAACATGAAATGTGTTATGAACGTTGCTGAGTTCTGGCGGAAGTTCAAGCTTGTAGGCTACCGGACCAATCTTTTCCAGAATCCTGAATGGCCCAATATATCTCGGGTTCAGCTTCCCGCGTTTCCCAAATCGGATCACGCCCTTCCAAGGCGAAACCTTCAACATGACTTTATCTCCAACTTGAAATTCCAATGGTTTGCGTCGAACATCTGCATAGCTTTTCTGTCGACTTCTAGCTGTTTCGAGCCTTTCTCGTATTTTAACAATCTTCTCGGTTGTATCTCGTACCATTTCTGGACCAGTTAATTGTACTTCACCAACCTCGGCCCAACACACTGGGGACCGGCATTTACGACCATACAATGCCTCAAATGGTGCGGCCTTTATGCTCGAATGATAACTGTTGTTATAAGAAAATTCGATTAATGGCAAATGGTTAGCCCAACCATTTCCAAAATCAATCACGCACGCCCTGAGCATATCTTCTAATGTCTGAATCGTCCTCTCACTCTGACCATCGGTCTGAGGATGATAGGCAGTGCTCATGTCTAATTTGGTGTTGAATGCCTTTTGTAGTGACTTCCAGAAATTTGAAGTAAAACGACTATCTCTGTCGGAAATGATGGAGACTGGTGCACCGTGTCTTGAGACTATTTCCTTGACATAAAGTCTAGCGAGTTGGTCCATGGAATAAGTCTCTCTAATCGGTATGAAATGGGCTGATTTGGTGAGACGATCTACTATAACCCAAATAGCGTCGAATCCACCTGAAGTCTTAGGAAGTTTAGTAACAAAGTCCATTGTAATACGCTCCCATTTCCATTGAGGAATCTCTGGCTGTTGAAGTAACCCTGACGGTTTCTGATTCTCGGCTTTCACTTTAGCACACGTAAGACATTTACTGACATAAGTAGCTATTTCTGCTTTCATATTCGGCCACCAATAAAGCTTCTTGAGATCCTGATACATCTTATCAGAACCTGGGTGAATAGAGTACTTCGACTTGTGCGACTCATGCATAATCAACTCTTGTACTCCACCATAGAGAGGTATCCAACTTCTGTCCTTGAAACACAATACTCCGTCTGACCTTCTCACTAAACCGTTTGCATTATCTTGCATTCCCTTAAGTGTTTCACTTGGTAAATTTTCTTCCTTGAGTGCTTCAACCTGAGCCTCGAGGATCTTTGATGGTAAAGGTGAAATAATTGTCATTCCTAATGACCTGACCCTCAAAGGTTTGGGTTGTTCCTTCCTGCTAAGAGCGTCAGCTACAACATTAGCTTTTCCCGGATGATATCGGATCTCACAATCGTAGTCACTAAGCAACTCTAGCCAACGACGTTGCCTCATATTGAGTTCCTTCTGATCAAGTATATGCTGTAAGCTCTTGTGATCGGTAAATACCACACACTTGGTGCCATAAAGATAGTGCCTCCAAATCTTGAGTGCGAAAACTACAGCACCCAATTCCAAATCGTGCGTAGTGTAATTTTTCTCGTGTTTCTTAAGCTGACGTGACGCATAAGCAATCACTTTCTCGTTCTGCATTAACACGGCTCCAAGCCCCTTGTGGGATGCATCACAATATACCACAAAATTTTCAATTCCTTCTGGTAGTGCTAAAACCGGCGCGCTACATAGCTTCTGTTTCAACAACTGAAATGCGGACTCTTGCTTTTCTCCCCATTCGTACTTCTGATTCTTCTGTGTCAACTTGGTCAGCGGCTTAGCTATCTTAGAAAACCCTTCAATGAACCTCCTGTAATATCCGGCAAGTCCTAGAAATTGGCGAATTTCTGTCGGAGACTTGGGCGTAGCCCAATCTTTAACTGCCTCAATCTTTGCTGGATCAACTTGTAGTCCTTGACTATCAATGACATGACCAAGAAATTGAACCTTTCGTATCCAAAAATCACACTTAGAAAATTTGGCATACAATTGCTCCTTCTTGAGCAGTTCTAGAATCGTTCTGAGGTGTTCTTCATGCTCTTGCTTACTCTTGGAATAAATTAAGATGTCGTCGATGAATACAATCACAAACTTATCAAGATACGGCTTACACACCCTATTCATGAGGTCCATGAATACCGCAGGTGCGTTAGTTAATCCGAACGGCATTACTTGAAACTCATAGTGTCCATAACGTGTTCTAAATGCGGTCTTCGGAACATCCTCCTCCCGAACTCTAAGCTGATGGTAACCGGATCTCAAATCAATCTTGGAGTAATAACTAGAACCTTGCAGCTGGTCGAACAAATCGTCAATCCTAGGGAGTGGATAACGATTCTTCACCGTCAACTTGTTCAGTTCTCAGTAGTCAATACACATTCTGAAAGATCCATCTTTCTTCTTCACGAACAAAACCGGTGCTCCCCAAGGCGAGGAACTCGGTCTAATGAATCCCTTGTCCAGTAATTCTTGTAATTGGTTCGACAACTCTTGCATTTCGGAGGGCGCTAAACGATACGGTGCTCTTGCAACCGGTGCGGCTCCTGGCACTAAGTCGATCTGAAACTCGACCTGACGCGTAGGTGGTAGTCCAGGTAATTCTTCCGGAAAAACCTCAGGAAAGTCCTTAACAATTGGCACATTCCCAAGTCGTTTCTCATCCGACTTCTTCTCAGTAATGTGAGCCAAAAATGCATAACAACCCTTCTTGATGTACTTCGCGGTCTTGATGCATGATATGATACTAAGTCTAGTTCCGCTTCGCTCTCCACGAACGACTAATGTCTCCCCATCATAAGGAAGATGAACAACTTTCTCATCACAAATAATTCTTGCACGGTGACGGGACAACCAATCCATGCCGATGACAATGTCAAAACTACCAAGTTCTACGGGCATAAGATCTATGTTGAATGGATGATTAAGGAAATTAATGGTGCAATTACGGAGAACGGTATTGGTGCTAACTAAAGACCCATTAGCTAGTTCAACTTGAAATGAAATGTCTAGTGCGGTTGGTGTAACGTTGAGTAAAGGTGCAAACGTAAGTGAAACAAAACTTTTATCGGCTCCCGAATCAAATAAAATAGAAGCATAACGATTATTGACAAGGAACGTACCCGTGACAACCTTCGGGTCTTCGTGGACATCATCTCCACCCATGACGTAAGCTCTCCCTCGAGCTATTCCTCCTTGATTCCTTACCTTCGGGCAATTGTTCCTAAAGTGTCCCACTTCTCCACAACTATAACACGTTGGCGGTGGATTCTGATTGTTTCCCCCAGGAGCAGCCCTACATCCATTAGCTTGATGACCAACTTTCCCACAATTTTTACAAGGCCTAGGGCAATCTCCCGGGTTATGATGTGTTTGGCACTTGTTACATTTTGGTAGAGTACCGGAGTAACCTTTCTTTTCTGTCGGACCTGCAGCATAGGCCTTTGCAGTCTCTTGCCTCTTGGGTGGTGGTTGGTTGGCGTTGTTACCTTGGTTGTTATCCCATTTCCTTTTGTTGTTGTTGTTATGGTTGGTGTTGTTTCGGTTATTGGAGTAGTTGTTGTTGTTCCGGTAATTGTTGGTGTTATTGTTGTTGTTACGGTTTCGGTTGGAGTTATTGTTGTTGTTGTTGTTGGCGGGTGTCACTTTCTTCAGAACTTGAGCTATGAGCTTTTGAGACATCCTGATTGCCTCATCCAGAGTTTGCGGATCAAAAGAAATCACATCACCACGGATGTTTTCGGGCAAGCCACCAATGAAATTCTCAACCAACTTTTCATTATCAGGCACCATAGATGGGCATAGAGCGGCTAACTCTTGGTACCTCCTAATGTAAGTCTCGATATCATTCCCCACGGTTACCAGGTCATAAAACTCTACCTCTAACTTCTTCACTTCAGTTCGGGGGCAAAACTTCTTAGTCACTAGCTTCTTGAATTCATCCCAAGTGGTCTTGTAAGCATTCTCCATCCCTATGGGCTTCGCGAAAGAGTTCCACCATGATAAGGCTTGATCACGGAGTGTACTAACGGCAAACTTTACCTTGGAATCATCCGGACAGTTGCATAAGATAAACACGGATTCGGTATGTTCGAACCATCGAACCATAGCAGTAGCCCCTTCAGTACCCTTATACAAAGTAGGATCTCCGCTCTTGAAATCCTTGTACGTACATTTCTTTCCATTAGTCCCGTTGCTAGCTTCTCCCGATGTTCCAATCCGAGAAGCATCTTCGGCAGCTCTCGCGGCAACATCGGCTCTTTCAATCTCTAGGGCTTCGGCTATACTGTCCCTAACGAGCTTCCTGATAGCAGCTTGAGTCATAGCAGCTTGAGTCGTTTCTGGGGTAGTCGTTTTTGCAGCAGTCTTGGATCTTGTTTTCCTAGGTGCCATAATTCTGATACATCACAACAGAATACATCAACCACAATCATACTAGAAATGATTATCGCACATAATATATACAACCACAACCTGTATGTATATAACACAACATGTATAAATACAACCACGACATGTATAAATACAATGAAATCACGATGAGAACAACCACAACATGAAATTTCATAAAATAATCACAACACATGAATATCATACATGAAAATTTCGGCCTACGTGGACCGATATCATAATAGCACAACCAAATCCTACATAGTAGAGTCATACTTGATACATTTGTTTGTTACTACAACCAAAAGACAACAAGTTCATACTATGTCCCACACCCCGGGACTAGGATAATAATAGTACAAGCTACATGATAAAGTCTAACACTAAGCACTCCCTGGTGCTCCACTCGGTCCACCTGGTCCACCTGGTCCACGCCTCCAAGTCTTGACCACTTTGGCCATGGAAATAGCAACCTTCTCCAGCTGCTCCACTCGCAACTGAAGGTCGGTCTCTCTACCCTGTGATGCAGTCAAAGCAGCTCTAACTGATGCCAACTCAATAGCCTGGCGGCGTAGCTCCTCCTGAGTCTGCTCAGCTCTGTCCCGAATCTCGGGTAACTCATCCCTCAACTGGTCAATCAACTCCTGATGCGCTAGCTGACGTGTCTCCAGTCCATGATAAGACACATCAATAGAAACTCTACCCTGAACCAAATCCTCTACATCCCCCTCAACCACATCTAGTCGAGGCGCAAGGATCTCATCTACTCGGTAACTCAATCTAGCTAACTGCCCCTGCTGATCAGTCAGCTGGGCATCCAAGGTAAGAGCAGTGGGTACCCTCGCAGCAGCAGCCCGCGAGCTCTCTCCAATGTGGTAATGTGCAGGTGGTGGTAAATCTGAAATCTGAGTAGTGGGTAAGGCTGGGGTAGTGCATCTTGCACGCTTTTTAGGCGGCAAAGATAGAGCAGGTGAAGGAGTCATAGCAGGTGTAGTAGTGGGTAAATCTGATGATGGTGGTAGTGTAGGAATGGCTGGTGTCCTGAATGTAGTGGTAACACGACGTACGCTCTTACGAGCACCAATGACCGTCTTGCGACGAGGAAACATAAGAACAGGTTCGGCTGGGACTGATGAAGTATGGGATGATGACTCTGTCAGAGGACGGGTAACAAGAGGTGGTGCAATGGGTGAAATCTGAGGAGTAGGAGCAACCTCATCCTCGTAGAAAGCCTCGGTATCCTGTGCCAAAGGTGGTGAAAGTGGTGCAGGCTGAACAGGTGTAACCATGGGTATAGTGGAAGACATAGCGTCCTCAATGTCCACATCGGAAAGTATGATAATCGGGCGGGAGTTAGAAGACATATCTCTGGGGAAACAATGCAAAATGAAATGAATAACTCATGTAATGAAACTCATAAATAATAAATATGCACTTATGATGAAATGATGAGACACTACCGTTGGGGTAGTTATAGTCTAGGGTATAAGGACAACCTAGTTCGCTATAACCATTGCTCTGGTACCAATCTGTCACACCCTGAATTTACCTGTTAATGGCAGCGGATATGAATACCTTGGTGTGACTTTCATGGTGTCTCATACAATGGATATATTGAACGACCTAAAGTGTCGTTTTGAAAATACACGTTTGATCATAATTAAAATCAGAGTTTACAAAACATAGGTCCCAAATGATGTTGCAAGTTTATAACAAAACCATAGTAGATCAAACGTTTACATAAGCACATGAAAATAAGTGATGCAAGTCGACTCCGCGACTCCAAAATGGCCAAATGCATGTCCACACGCTAGCTAATTACCTGAAAATACATTGCTAAAAACGGTCAACATAAAGTTGGTGAGAGATCATAGGTTTAATAAAATGAAGGTATACGATAGCCACAAGTATAAAGTGTATGACATAAGTCACATAAAAATGGTGTACAATAGACTTAAGCTCATGACCCCGAAACTATGACTGAATCTGTGGTGCCCCTCAGAGTGTTTTGCCAGGCACTCTAAACAAAAGACATGAAATGCATCCGCTATCGGTTGTTGGTCAAAGCCAACACGGATGGAGGCGTCACCCTCGATAGATCTATCCACTCACTCTCGCTTACAGGTAAATTAACGGTTCATGATATAGGGGACTTTCAATTGGCAACAAGGTAACTTAATCTATGTACAAGGAATTTGATACTAGGGCTCGCATATAAAAATGGTTGCAATGTATTCTCCCCCGTGGGATTTGAAATGGAGTAATAAATTGAAAAACGGGGCTATGAAAACTCACCTGAAGTGATGATACAACAATGCTATGAAATCGGAATACTTGGAATGACAATGCGCGAACACTAGCCGCTACCTATCATGAATATGCATAATCTACTTAGATTATGAGGCAATGTAGTGCATGTACATGTATATGTAACCTATACCACTCGTACTTTGAAAATATAGTTATCGTTAATATGTAAAGTTTCTCCAAAACTTGATATAAATATGTTAACTTGTTTCGTCAAAACTAGTCATGTAATAAAGTGTATAAAACGTTCGTGTTAGTATCGGCGTTTTGAAAACATGAAATGTAATATGATAGTCGTGTTAATAAGTCTTTGATCGTACGTGCTCCAACGGGTAGGGATTACGGTTCTCCATGGTCGTTACGTGAAAAATACATTTTCTAGTTAAAAAGCTGTCAAAATAAAAGGTATATTATCGATGTTTAAACGCGTGTATCTTGTTCGTTATTAGCTCGTTTTCGACGTTCTTTATATCCGTGGGTTCGTATAAACATGTACTAATATATTTTCAATGTCTCGGCTCATCTAGATCACGGTTAACGACTCGTTTTGCTCCTGAAAGTTCGGCCAACAGCACACTATTTTCTGAAAATTATAGTTTTCGTCGTTAAACTTTGAAAAATCATATCTCCTTCGTTATTAACTCGATTTTATCCCCGTTTTCGGCCACGGCTTCGTCTCGGAATGTATTTTCTAAATATTTGGCCAAAAATTATCTCATACCTACTGATTTTCCCACGTTTTACTTTTAAGGACAGCAAGTTGTATATACTTGTTAAAACTTGATTTTTCTAGTTAATAACTTGTCCAAAAATGTCACAAACAACAACCAATCTTTCTAAAACTTACCATATATCTTTTTAAAGTGTCAAGGGCCTAAAACATCATCATCCATGTAGATCTAACATGGATCTAAGTATAAAACACATCTAGGGCTCATAAGTTGCAAAAGGTTTAAAAAGGAGTGGTATAGCTAACATATACTTATAGATCTTGCATGCAAATGTTATGAACATCATATTAACTTGGTAAAATTATAAAAATAGGTTTTGACAACTTACTTGAAGGATTATTGAGCAAATGAGGATGAAAACCTAAGAAACCCTTGAGTTTTTATTTCAAAACCCTAAAAGGATTACTAGTGAGACTTGTTTATGTAATAATCTTGCAAAGTTTGATGTTTCTTCCTTGTTTTCTTGGTGATGCCGAACACAAGAGAGGGGGAGGGAGGAGAGAAAATCTTGTTAGCTACTTGGAGTTTATGTGTAAAATGAAGTGGTATAATGTGGTTAAATATCTATATTAGACAAGAGATAGTGGGTTTTAATGAGATAAGAAGTTAGCAACATGATGGGGTGGTTTGGGGGGTTGAGGCCGGCGCACAAAGAGCCAAGGGGGGGGGGGCCTCTTTGATTAAGCCATGTGTTGATTTACAAGTGTTTAAGTGGTGAAATTTTTAATTAGTTTTAGGTGTAACCGGGTACCGCGTTTGCTAGAAATAAAATTTAACGGAGTTAGTCGGGACTTGACGAAGTCATAAAAATTACAAAAATATGTTGGGTACAAATATCGGGTGTTCGGGTAATTATCGTTTAGTTTTTTTTTCGTAAACCGTCGTAATTATACTAAATGAACGATATAAATTAAATAAATTCGCAAAATACCGGGTAAATGAATTTTATAATTTTCTTGACATTAAAATGAGTATAAAAATATATCGGGACCATCGTGGGGATTGTCGGACGTGTTAGTCACATTTATCGATCGCGCGTTAACGTTTTAATTAAAAGTAATTATACGTAAAACGTCAAATGTAACAAAAATATTAATTTGATAAACCTACGAGTGGAATAGTATGAAAATGCAAATATGATGATATGCAGACTATTACTAGTCCGTATGCAATGATCCTACTGATGATGCATGAATTCTGCAGCTAAACCAAACCGGTTACGATGAAATGAATGATGAGTGATGAATGATGGACATGAATGGTGATTTGTCGAGGTTAGGAAAATGACCTGAAATTACGGGTTGTGACATAGTCAATAAAGCTAAATCTGGTATAGGTTACAAGTTTGTTCCTCCACCATACAGAGGTGTTCCTTCACCTCCAGGTATTGACCTAGCACACACAGGTTTAGAAGAGTTTCAAGAACCAAAATTTGAATATGGTTCTAAGTCTACTCAGAGTCCTAAGGTAGAAGAAGTTTTTGAGAGTGCAAGTGATGTTTCACTCCCTGAGGACAAGGTGTCCTCTAGTAAGAACTCAGATGGTCCAATCATTGAGGACTGGACTTCTGATGATGATGAGAAAGAACAGGTTATGTCTAAACCTGATGTTGTTAAGAAAGTAGGAACAAGTGTTCCTAAGTTGGTCAAAAATGATACTGATAGGCCTAAAACCAATGTTAAACATGTTAGGCAACCAGTAAGATATTATGAGCAATATAGAACCACAAACAAGCCCAGAGGCAACCAAAGGAATTGGAATGGTCTCAAGTCTCACCAACTAGGTGACGACTTTGTCTTTTATAAAAAAAGCTTGTTACACTTGCGGAAGTTTTGATCATCTTGAAGCTTTCTGTAACCAATGGGTATCTGGGTATTCAAATCATATGGTGAATTTAAAAAGGCATACATCTAACAGTCACTCTAATTTTACTAGAACAAAACCCAGAGCAGTTTCATTCAAGTCTGGCACAAAAGCAGTTCCTACTGCTAGACCATATCAGACTGTTTACCCAAAACCAACAGTTAAAGGTGCAAAAAAAACTTACAAACATGCACCAACAACTGTTGACAGGCCCTTTCAATCAAAATCAGTGGTCCAAAAACAAATTTGGAAACCAAATGGTACAACTGCAAAGCTAGCAGTTCCTACTGCTAGGCAAGCAGTTCATACTGCTGCTAGGAAAAACAGGGCAAATACTGTTAAGGCCTCAACATGTTGGGTTTAGAGACCAATTAAACCTAATGGTGCATCAATTATTTTAAAGAAACTTGATTACATTGATGCACGAGGAAGATCCAAGTCAGTAATGGCTTGGATCCCCAAAGGAAACTAATATTCCTTATTTCATGTGTAGGAACGTCTAAATGATAAACAAGAAGATCAAGGATTCTCAGACAGTGGATGTTCAAGGCACATGACTTGCAACATGTCATACCTTTAAGACTTTACTCCTCTGGATGGAGGATATGTTAGCTTCGGAGGAGGTATTGGTGGCAAAATTTCTGGTAAAGGTACAATTAAGACTGGAAATTTAGACTTTGAAGATATGTACTTTGTAAAAGAACTTAAGTATAATATCTTTAGTGTCTCACAGATGTGTGACAAAAAGAACAAGGTTCTTTTTACTGACACTGAATGTCTTGTGCTTTCTTCTGATTTTAAGATGCCTAATGAAAGTCAAGTACTTCTTAAAATTCCAAGAACGGGCAACATGTACAGTGTTGATATGAAGAACGTTGTTCCTAAAAAGAATCTTACTTGTTTGCTTGCAAAAGCCACATTGTATGAGTCTATGAAATGGCATAGGAGGCTTGGTCACATTAATTTCAAAACCATAAATAAAATTGTCAAAGATGGTTTGGTAAGAGGCTTGCCTCAGAAAAGATTTGAAAATGACCAAACATGCATTGCTTATCTTAAAGGCAAACAACATAAAGCCACTTATAAGCCCAAAATTTTTAACTCTATTGATCAATCTTTGTTTATGCTTCATATGGACTTATTTGGACATACTTCTGTGAGTAGTATTAAGCATAAAAGATTTTGTCTAGTTGTTACTGATGACTATAGCAGATTCACATGGGTTTTCTTTTTAAGTTCTAAGGATGAGACTTCTAGCATTCTTAAGACATTCATTACAGAGATAGAAAACCTAGTAGACAAGAAAGTAAAAGTCATTAGATGTGATAATGGGACAAAGTTTAAGAATAGAGTTATTGATGATTTCTGCAAAGAAAAAGGTATTAGAAGAGAATTTAGTGTTGCTAGAACTCCTCAGCAGAATGGAGTAGCTGAGAGGAGAAATAGGACACTTATAGAAGCTGCTAGAACCATGTTAGCTGACTCTAAGTTGCCTATCACTTTTTGGGCTGAAGCAGTTAATACTGCTTGCTATGTCCAGAACAGAGTTTTAGTAGTTAAGTCTCACAATAAGACATCTTGTGAGCTTTTTAGAGGTAGAACTCCTGCAATAGGATTTCTTAGACCTTTTGGGTGTCATGTGACAATTCTAAATACCTTAGACCATCTAGGAAAATTTGATGGTAAAGCAGATGAAGGATTCTTGGTTGGATATTCTCTTAATAGCAAAGCATTTAGAGTATACAACTCAAGAACTAGGAGAGTAGAGGAAAACCTGCATGTGGAATTTTTAGAGAACAAATCCAATGTAGTAGGTGAAGGTCCTAAATGGCTATTTGATCTTGAGTCTCTAACCCAATCAATGAATTATGTGCCTGTTGTTGCAGAAACTAATAATTTTTCAGGTTTAAAAGCTGATGATGCAACAAATGAGGCAGGTTTAGAAAAAAAGAAAGATCAATATTATGTGTTGATGCCAATCTGGACAAGTGTGGCTTCAACTTCAATGAGTGATGAACCTTCTTCTGGTGAAGCTAAGACGGGATTGAAGATGAAAACAAGGAAGATGGAACTAAGGAACAAGAAAATCCAGTTAAAAGTTCTCATGATGATAGTACTGCTGAGATAGAGCAAGCTACTACTAGGCCAAATGTTTCTACTGCTAGCCCATCAGACTCAAATGAAGAAGATTTCTCAGAAGATGAGGTGGATTTCAACAATCTCCCACCTGAATATCATGTTCCTACTACTCCACACACAAGGATTCACAAAGTCCACTCCCTAGACAATGTGATTGGTGATATACAATCTGATGTGAAGACAAGGAAGCAAATTATGTATTCAGACCAACAAGGGCTTCTTGATGCTCTTTATGCATCAAAGCAGCATGAGTATGCAAACTCTTGCTTATTTGTATGTTTCCTCTCACAAGCAGAACCCAAGAATGTTCTCAAAGCCTTAGATGATTCAAGCTGGGTAGAAGCTATGCAAGAGGAGCTTCTCAAATTTAAAATTCAGAAGGTTTGGGTGCTAGTTGATTTACCTAAGGGTGTAAGGGTAATTGGTACTAAATGGGTTTTCAGGAACAAAAGGGATGAAAGGGGCATAGTGATAAGAAACAAGGCTAGACTTGTAGCCCAAGGGTACACACAAGAGGAGGGTATAGACTATGAAGAGGTTTTTGCTCCAGTAGCAAGGATTGAAGCCATTACACTCTTTTTGGCTTATGCTTCATTTATGGGCTTCACAGTGTATAAAATGGATGTCAAAAGTGCTTTCTTATATCGTACTATTGAAGAGGAGGTGTACGTCTCACAACCTCCAGGTTTTATTGATCTAGAACATCCAGACAAGGTGTACAAGGTTGTCAAAGCTCTTTATGGCCTTCATCAGGCACCAAGGGCATGGTATGAGACACTGGCTTCCTATTTAATTAAAAATAGATTTCAAAGAGGCAAGATTGATCAGACATTATTCATCAAAAAGCACAAGAAGGATCTTTTGCTAGTTCAGGTGTATGTGGATGATATCATCTTTGGATCTACAAGGAAGGAGATGTGTTTAGAGTTTGAGAAATTTATGCATGATAAGTTTCAGATGAGTTCCATGGGGGAACTTACATTCTTTTTGGGTCTGCAAATTAAGCAATCAAGTGAAGGCATATTTATCAGCCAAGATAAATATGTTGCAGAGATTCTAAGGAAATTTCAATTTGCTGATTCAAAAGTGGCAAGCACACCAATAGACTCTGAGAAGCCTCTACTTAAAGAAGTAGATGGAGAAAATGTGGAGGTATACACATACAGATCTATGATAGAATCTTTGATGTATCTCACATCATCAAGACCTGATATCATGTTCTCTGTTTGTGCTTGTGCAAGATTTCAAGTAACTCCTAAGGTTTCTCACTTAACAGCTGTCAAGAGGATCTTTAGATATCTCAAGGGTCAAGCTAGGTTGGGTCTATGGTATTCTAAGGAATCACCTTTTGACTTGGTAGCATATTCAGATAATGATTATGGAGGTGCAAGCTTGGATAGAAAGTCAATAACTGGAGGATGTCAATTCCTTGGATGTAGACTCATTTCATGGCAGTGTAAAAAGCAAACAATTGTAGCTACTTCAACAATTGAAGCTCAATATGTAGCTGCTACAAGTTGTTGTGGTCAAGTACTTTGGCTTCAAAATCAACTTCTTGACTATGGGTACAATTTTATGAACACTGTCATATATATTGATAATAGTAGAACAATTTGCAACATTAAAAACCCAGTGCTACACTCTAAAACAAAACACATTGAAATTAGACATCATTTTATTTGAGACTGCAATGAGAAAAAGTTGATTCAAGTGTTTAAAATTGATTTTGATCACAACTTTGCAGATCTTCTTACAAAAGCTTTTGATGTTGGAAGGTTTCAGTACTTGGTAGCAAGTATTGGGATGCTTAATCCTCAATGATTTAAAACTCTGTATTTTTGTACATAAAATTAAGTTTGTACTGCTAGCTTTGTAAATAGGTACTGTTATTGAATAGTTTGTACTGCTAGTACAAATTTGGATTGTTTTGTTCATACTGTTAGTCATATAATTCTACTGCTATAAGATAAATGCTTTGCATTTTGTTTTCTTGGTTTTGGACTAACAATTTCAGGTATGAACATTTGAGCACAAAGGAAGTTTCAAGTGAAATGTATGAGCAGTAGAATGATAATACAAGTTGCTGACATAATAGGTTCAGGATAGACAGAGTTTGGGAATTCATTAAACAGAGGTTTACACCTAAGTTAATTGATTCTTTAAAACTTATTTCTCAAAACCTAATTATGATGTTTCACATTGACTTGAAGGCTCAGTTGGTCAGATAGTAACTGACACAACTCACTTTCTATCATTTTATACTTTAATTAGTATAATGAGCAAGTCTAAGGACATCTGATAGAAAGAACAACGAGCAAAAGTGAATCTAACACTTATGTTAGAGGCAACAATTGCCAAGAGCTGGAAACCCTGTCAAGAAAGCCCTTTGAATGGGTTTATCTGTACACAGGCAGTTATTTATAACTGAAAACATTGGTTCTCACACAACCAGAGGTTAAATTAAACCAAAATCTTGATTAAGTGTCTGTTACTACACTTAATCCCTTCAAAATGGTTGTAAGTAGTATGATTTTTTATTATAACAAAATCAAGTTTATACTGCTAAGTCAAAAGTTTCTTAAAAATGATTTTTAAAGTGGCTCAGAAAACCATCAAATGATGGATTATGAGTCAATGCCCCATGATTCACCTCTCACAGGAGTTAACACACCTGGAAGTAATGATGGCAGCAAATAAACTCTTAAGGAATTGATGGCTACATGTACAACATTGTCTAATAAGCTGTTCTAAATGGAAGATGAACTCAAGAAATTTTACAAGCAAAAGTTCAGATGATGGTGAGAGATCTTCCAAATAGGGGAGGAAGAGCTTAAGGGGAAGAAATATTGTGGTACATGGCATGAATCAGGAGAGAAAAATTGATCAAACAAGGAGAAAGTTTGGGGAGAAAGACTGCCCAAATTGACCAAGTTCAAGAAAAGATAAGAGCATACAAGATGATGATGGATGCTGGGAATAAGCTCTTTCATATCTCTTCTTCACGTTCGGACATCTTTGACTTAGTATGAGAAAGATCTTTCTCAAGATCATGTTGAAAATTTGGACAAGATTATGGAGTATTATATATATTCAGAAGGGATGAAGCAATTCAAATGAAAGATGACTCTTTCAGTTTCAATTTCTGTTCACTACGTTTGTTCATCACTTGATTGGCTTGCTAAGAGATGACTTGACTTCTTGGAGCAATTACAGGAAATATAATATCTTGGAGCAAGCATCCAAGATACACAACACCATTGCCTCTTATAATTCCTCCATCCAAAGAAATTGTACCATCTTTTAAGTGAAGCTTGGAGCATAAACTAAAGACAAAGAAGTTATTGCTAAAACTGATTCACAAATGGCAGATGAGGTGGTCAGAAAGATACTTAATCTTACAGAACAAAGGAATGCTCAGATCAAGAGTCTGACTAGGTAGTGTTTGAAATATCTTCACAATCCTCATTTAATTCAGAAGAAAAATGATGATTTGGGATAAATCACATGTTTAGGGGAGGATTGTTGGGAATTAAATGTTCTGAAGATTAATATTGGGAATTAAATGTTCACAAGGTCAGTACTGCTCAAGGAAATACACCAAGTGTTGATACTACTGCTAGTTTATTAATACTACTTCTAGTGTATTCTATTCTACTGCTAATGTTAGAGATTCTGCTGCAGCAATTATACTACTGCTAGAGTATCAGATACTGCTGTTGGAGTGAGTCATCTTACTGCTGGATGGATAAGTATGTAAAAGATATTTGTATAAAATTCAAAGATATACGGTAGATAATATCTTTGATATATGTTCAGTCAACAAGTTGTATACACAGAACAAGTTGTATGTTATCTACTGACATACACAAGCTTGCAAGTAGTCGAATACTCAAGTGTGCATGTGCTTAGATATTACATATATATAGAGTTAGTCATTAGTTAGAATGTGACTAAGTTGATATAATACAATAGAAAATAGTTTTCTTTGTAATAGAGATTCAAGGTTTGTAACCCTAGTGATAGTGAAGATCACTCGTATTATTCTCAATAATATTGAATCGTTTGATATTATACTTTCTATGTTCATTGTTCATTACTTAAACATTATTGTTCCATTTCCAATAACCAAATATCCTTCTAAGTGTGGTTAAGTAGATTTCGCATACTTAATCATATTCATTCAAAGTATCATATACACATGTTATAAAGGACTAACATCCTACCAAGTGTATTACATCCTCACACAAATAAACTAGCTTATCCATATTACACTCACCCAACTTCCTAGATCATTTTCTTCATGCAAAACTCATGGCTCAAACTAAATTCCTAAGATCCATCACTTTTCTTTGAAGTTCAAGTAAATTAGAGTGTATATTCAAGAGTTTCGGGTTAATTGGAACGTGGTTTGGGTAAATTTAGTGAAGTTTGGGTTGTTCTTGGTCCTTTCTACCCCACGTTAACACTAAACCATTGTAAGGAATCATCACAACTTTTCTAATCTTGTTAAATTCATGTACATTTGATGTCTAATGATGTTAAAAATTGTTAAATGTGTATGTTTTGTTAAAATAGTGCTAGTTTGATGATACAAATATGATTAATGTTAATTACGCGAGATTAAGGCAATATATACACTTTTGTGGACATATATATGAATCGGCTAGAAATAAATTACAAAACTATTGGGGTTTTGAAAAACATAAAATTTTGGCTCAAGTGGTGAAATGGTGGAATTAATGCTTAAAAGTTTATTTTGAATAGCTTATTGAATAAGCCATAACTAATTAAGTTTAGCTTATAAAAAAATGTGATAATGGGTCGTATATTGTTATATGGGTCGAACATAATTAAATTTGGTCATGTTTGACTTTTTGACTTAATAGCTTATTTATAAGAGCTTAATTGATATAATTAATTTTTGTTACGTAATTAATATTACTAATTTAGAATAATGGGCTAAAAATATATTTTAGGCCAAAAAGGTTATGCGTGGACCGTTGGGTCGAGCCCAACATGAAAATGACCACTTTTGACTTTTTTAACAAACGGATTAACGAACGTGTTAAATGATTTTTAGAAACGCGACGATATATATATAATTTAACTAAAAAGGGCCTTGGACTAAAATTTATAATTTTGAGCTTATGGGCTTTCAGTGGCAGTTGGGCCCAACCAACCCAACTCATCACAGTTGACTTCTTTTGACCAGATGTGGTGACGAATGTGTTAAAATTATTTTTAGCAAACTAATGATATATATGTCGTAAGTTAAAAAGGCTAAATGGTTTCGAACTAAATATGAACTATTGGGCTCATTTAATAAATTTCGGCCCAATAAGTATGTCGGATGACAAAAAAATGACTTTTAAATATTTTTCGACTCACTATGAATATTATTACTTAACGATACGATATATATAACTAAGACTAGTTTGGACTTGTTTTTAGACGCGTTAGTCTCCTAAAGGGTGAAAATGAAATTTTGACCAAATCCTTATAAATGTTGACTTTTGTTGACTTTTGAAAGCATATTGACTTTGTATCGAAATCTATTATTAATAATTAAACATGACTTTAACGATAATTATAACGATAAAAATACTTACAACGACCAATATATATTACGAACCAATTTTGCACATATAATTAACAACGCGAGTTATTTGAGAAATTGCAACACATGAGAAAAATATAAATGATTGAATAAACGAATGGGTCATGCCCAAATTTTCTAAAATTTCAACACTTAGAGTATTTTTTATAAAAATACTTAACTTGTCTAAGTTTCTCTAAATACTTAGCAATTTTTCTAAATTTCTTATAATCAAAATTATATTATAAATAATAAATAATATTTATAATATAATATTCCTCCACTAACACTATTATTTTATTTATTTCTCAAAACCTATTTAATTAATTATAACCTTAATTAATTAAATACATAATTATTCAACTTAACCTAATATATATGTATATATGATTATATATATTACTTGCGAAATTTAACGATGAATACTACTACGGATGTTCCGTCACACGTGTTCCCACCGTACACTTTCACCATGAGCCACCACCAAGAGTTTCATACTATAAATCATTTTGAAATATACTTAACCACACAGCAAGCAAGAAATACACGAGCACTGTTCACGGGTAAACTTTTCAAATTAAGTAAAGACATATAAGACACGAATATTTCGCTAAGACTTACCGTACTGATTTAGGTTGCGTGTCGGAGCGGTTGCACTATTTTGTTGATTAGTAGATTGCTGTTGTTTTTAAGGTGAGTTTATAGCCCCATATTTTTATACGATTTGATTTATAAGCTTAGGGTGAGAAACATGCAAAACTGTTTTCATGGACCAAAAAATGGATTTTGTTTTTATACACACTTGTATGCAGAAACCTAAGTTTAGCTGAATCCCATTGCGCCCACTATCATCAACCGTTAATTCCTGTCTAGGAAATCATGTGTTATAAATAGATCTATTGGGGATGACACTCCCGTTCGATTGGCTCGGCATAGTCAATGCGAATGTATACCATATGAATTTAGGCCGAGTGTCTGGGGATTAACACTCGCGGGCACCCCTTTCTAGCTAATGCCAGCTTGGCATGCTGCAATGTCTAGTTCGGTTAGATGAGGCTTGGTGTTTGCATAGCAGGATAGTGTGTTATTGCTGAATTGTTTGCTGAATATTGCTATGTTCCATATGTGTTATTTACTTTAAACCTATGAACTCACCAGCGTTAGCTGACTTTTAGCATGTTTTTCTCAGGAAACCGAGGTGTGTTTACTGAAGGTAGGGCATGGCGATGGTCATAATAATTGTTGGAAATGTTTTTAGTATTGCGTTAACTCTGAAATTTAGACCGCTTTGTTTAATGGGCTAGATTTTTATTTGAAATGGATTTTATGTAAGACAACATGACTTTTAACATGTAATGTATTTTAAAACGGATTTTCAATCCGTTCTCTATATCTTGTGTTGTAATTATCGATTTAGTAGCACCCAAAGTGTATGCTTCCCCAATATTATGATTTTGGGGGTGTTACATTTTTCTTCTTCTCTTATTTGGTTCGAATAGAAAAGTAGGAAAAACCTTGGTTTGAGCTTTGTTTGTGATTTGATTTGTTAAAAGCTTGTACTTTCGTGTTTAGGATTGTTGTAGTAGCTTATTTTGGTGATTCGTTAGTTTATTTCATAAGCTTATTAGATATTTTGGGGATTATTCGAAAGATTGAAGTTTTTTCTTGGTTGCGTTTTGGATATTTCTTGGTTGCTGTTTAAGTAAAAAGCTTGTTCTTGATTGAGGTTTGTGGTTTAAAGGGTATATCTTTGTTGCGGTTTGCCTGATTTCAGTTCTGCGTTTTGGTTTGTAGCCAAATTGGGTAAAGGACAAAAGTGGCTGAAAGTGACACTGCGTTTTGACTGGTCAACTGTGGTTTTACTGGTCAACTGCATTTTGGTCACTGCGGTTTGACTACAAGACCTACGTTTTGACTTCTAAGTTTTGCCTAAAAGTTGCGGTTTGACCAAGGTTGCGGTTTGAATTTTGCGTTTTGGTCTTGCATTTTGCCTCTTTTAATCACTGCGTTTTGCCATTGCGTTCTGATATTGCGTTTTGACTATGCGGTTTGACTAAAAGTTGACTTTTTACGTCAAAACTTCAAACGTCTATAACTTTTGAACCGTAACTCCGTTTTTAGTGAAATACCTGTCAAAACGACCAGAACAGCCTGAATATTGTGAGATTGCACCACGAAGTTGTGAAACCAATTTTTTGAGGCCCAAATCCCTTCCGGAATGAAGTTATTGAGGTTTTAAGTTTTCAGACCAATATTTCACCATAACAACTTGCATCAACCAAACCAAATCACAACTAAACAACATATCACCTAGTCCATCAAATGATCATCACATTTAATACACAATCTCTAATCATTGTACCGATCCAACAGTTATCATAACACATATTAACTATCATTTCACGGTTTCTTCTTGATTTTGTAAAATCCCGCGAAAGAACCTATTTCTCGGTTTAAATCATAAATTTGTAAAATCCCGTGCACGTTTACATCATGTCTACTACTTCAGATTCTGCTATATCTGAGGTACTCAGATTGTACAATATGATTGACAAACAAACGATTCCCAAAGATGTGCAACAGATAAACGTGTTTGAGTATGTTAGTGCCAATAAGGACTTTGTGTGCCCGAATTCTCAAGAGAAAGAGCTTTATCAGCCACAAAAATTGCACGAAGATGCAAGGGAAAGTTGCATAGAATGTTTTCAGCTACTTCATTCACATCTCAAAGTACTCTTTGAAAGACCTGGATACATGGGAGGATACAAACATGCATTTGCATCCCTGTTTAGTCAAGATGTTCAGACCTTCACAGGCAAAATGATATTGTATTTAGATCAACTAGAACAACAACTTGACAAAGGAGAATTCTCTGAAGATGGATCCATGGCTGCCTTTTGTGTAATCAACAAACAACGCCAAATGTTCATTGATTCGCAATTCAATGGGGATTATGACTATGACAGTCAAATGATGAAAAAGTGTTTTGCTAATTACACTGGAATCGAGGTTGACATGTTCAGAGTTACACTACTCCAACTCATGGGTAATGTTAAGGAGTTCATTAATGAAAGGGCGCAGCATCAACAATGCAGTGACACTATGTTTGATAAGCAGGATACAAATGATAGTTCTGGGACTTATACCACACTTGACATGGATACAGATCACAGACCAGAAAATGACCAAGTTCCATCTGCTGAGGTACATGTCACTGATCAACACAATGTGCTCCCTAATGAACGACTGCATACTGATCAAGTTATGCCCACTTATGACACATATTTGTTGGAAAAGACTGATAGCAATACCATTTCTAATTCAACAAATATGAATCATAAAAGGGGAGAAATTGATCAGGATGCTGAACATGATGATGCTTCAAGTTCTTTGTTTACGGCTGAGTCTTTTAAATCAAATGATATGGTTGAAAAAGAAGTTTTTAATGAACTTTCAAACAGATTTTTGCAACTTGAAAAACATTGTATTTCACTTGAAATCTCAATGCAACAAAAGGAAGAAAGTCTTCAAACTAACCAACCATGTAAAAATCTGGAATTTCCTGAATTCCGTGAATTTTTTATGATAAATGATTTGAAAGCATAGCTAAAAGCCAAAAACTCAACGATCAACAACTTGAAAACACAAATTACCGAGATGCATGAGATAAGAAATGTAGTCAAGGCTAAATATGACAGTGATGCAACTGAAACAAGAAACATTAAATTGGAACTTAAAGTGGCTGAATTACTTAAGGAAAATGAGACTATGAAAAAGCATTGCAAAAACGTGTGTGATTCAATAAAAGAAATGAGATCTAAGACTATAGAACAGACAACCTCTTTGATTGCCAAAAATGATGAATTCAAATCTCAACTTCAGGAAAAGGGTTTTACTATTGCAGCATTAAAAAACGAGTTAAGAAAATTAGCAGGAAATAGTGTGAACACAAAGTTTGCAAAACCATCAATCTTGGGGAAACCAGTTTTACAACCACTTAGAAACCAATCAGTTATTAGACAACCGACTGCATTTAGATCTGAACGGTCAAAATTTTCAAAACCACGGTTTGCCTCCCGAGTTGATTCGAAACAAGTTTTGTCAAAACCAGTCACTTCACAATCTAGACCTAATGTAAAGGAATATGCTTTTGCAAAACCTCATCATATTAGTGCTTCTAGTTCCTCTAGGATTAGTTCAAAGCGTGTTTCATTGGTGACACCAAAGGAACATGTTAGACATATAAACAGTGCTCAGAATCACAATCTAGAGGATGCTATGAAAAACACACATGAAAAGACTAGGAATTTGCTTGTTTCAAAGAGTAGTTGCGTATCGATTAAAGCAATTCCCGTAGCAGATCACTCTAAGAATTCTAGATTTTTTCTGAATCCAAACACTCTGTTTGCTCAACTTGTCAGAAATGTGTTTTTAATGCAAACCATTATGATTGTATAACAAAATTCCTGAAGGAAGTGAATGCTCGTGCTAAGGTTCAATCCTCTAAGACTAGAAACAACAACAAGCCCGTAGAACCAAAGAGTTATACTCAAAAACCTGGTAGGCAGATTGCTGTATGACACAGATCTTCTCTCAACAAGTCTTCCACTGTACATGAGATACCAAACATTCCTAGATCTTGCCTTAGGTAGATACCGACGGGTAGAATTTTTAAGATTGTTGGTCTTAGATGGATACCTACTAGTAAACTTTTCACTGATTGCAAAACTAAGGTTGATAGTGAAACCTCAAATGGTTTAGATGCTGATATCACTAACCCATATAAACGCAAGCAAACTCGTCATGTTAGTGTAGGGAATCCTTACTTAAGTGCAGGTACATCGACCATTTCCGTCAAGGAAAAACTCAGAGTTTGGCGGTCAAAAGGACTGAAATCTCCTAATTTAGGGGTTCAGGAAACTCAAAATTGATGTTCATGCATAATGACTCATGAACAAATCATCTCAGGACTCGTACAACAACGATCTATCTTGGGAAGAATATCGGTGGTTATTCTTCATGTATTCTTTGTACATATCTCATAACTTACATATAAATTAATAATTGTGATCATGAGGTGATATTATTGACATCACTTCAAATTTTCAATTTCAATGTCAAATTGAAAACACGATTCGAAAATTGAAAACACAAATTGCTCAGTTTAAGTCAAATAAGAGTGATGTGATTGGCACCCATAAACCACCGTCTCTAGATTCTCCGAATTTTCAATTTCAAGAAATCATCAATAAATTGCAACAGGAAAATGATTGTTTTCAAGCTAAAAATTCAAAAGTCAAACAGCATTACAAAGAGTTATATGACTCGATTAAAGTCACACGAAACAATCACAATGAAAAGATAACTTCTTTGCTAAATGAAATTGAGAATCTAAAGACTTAGGTGAAAGGGAAAATGCCAATTATCACTAGTGATAATGTTGTTCAAAAGGCTTCTGCTTGTAGTAAGTATGCATCGGATGTTGTGCCTATTCCGCTTCCCCTTAGGAACAATAGGTATGCTCATCAAGTATATCTCACTCACCATCAGGATAGCCTTGATAACCCTTGTGAGATCATAGAAGATGATAGAATAGAAAAACCTCTTAATAGTGTGCAATTGCTGATGCATGCATCTTCGCTAAACGTTCTCAGGAACTCCTTGAATTTGTGATTGGCACATGTCCTAAAATAGGTACCCAGTGAGATAGATTTATTGCATCCTCCACGATGCCTAAGAACAAGCATGTAACCTTTGAGGAACCTTTGGAAACTTCAGATCCCAACACATCAAAACATGTTCAGCAACTGGATGTGAAAAGGACTAGGATTCCCATCAGTCATTCTACAGGAGTTAATAGTGACACTAAAGCTAGCGAGTCAAAACCTAGGAGAAATACAAAGAATTATAAGACTTCACCAGCTAAAAGTGTACCTAAGAAGAAAGTAGAAGACCACATGAGAAACAATAAGTCTGATTTGAACAAAAAGAACCATAATTCAAATCCTAATTCACTTTGCAAAACATGTAATGAATGTTTAATTTCGGGTAATCATGATAAATGTGTTGAGAAATTTTTGAAGTCATCCAACAAACCCTCAGTTAAGAAAGTTTGGAGAGCTAGACAAATAAAGCAATCCTGGAAACCTACAGGGAAAATGTTTACCAATGTGGGCTTTCAGTGAAAGCCCACGGGCCTAATATTCAAACTAGGCGAACATTGCCCTTTAACGAGGATTGCCATGCCTAGAGTAGTGCCTGTTAAGGAATGGAAGCCAACTGGTAGAGTTTTCCCTTTAGCTGCACAATGCCCTTTAACTAGGTCAATTGCATCTACTAGTGTTGCTCCCATTGTTAAAACCAAGGCACTTATGGTTTCAGCAGCTGCTGAGATTGTTTGCACTAACCAAATGGAACCCAACTTAAATTAGGGATCCGATACTCCAAACTCTCTTCTTTCGTCTATTTTCAAATGCAGGTCATACAAATCGTCTTTGACATTTGGACTCAGGCTGCTCACAACATATGAGGGGAAACGATTATGACGTTTGAACACATCAGTTCAAGCCTCGTTCTTCAGCGATATATGATGTTTGAACACTGAAGTTCAAGCCTCGGGCCTCACTGTCAACATAATGGCGTCTGCTAAAAACACTCCAGGCCCCGTTCCTCAAAGAAAAGAAAGGCGTACGCTTGAGTACGCTTTATCTTCGGAAGAAGAGAAATCTTCTTGTTTCTGACTATTCTCATCAACAAGCTTCATACTTGTTCCATGCTCGTTCAGTCATCAAGTGGATCTACTTTCATTAGATTGTATTTTTATGCACTTGTTCAATCAAAAATGGCAACCTCATATGCAATTTTTGAGGGGGAGAAGTGTGAACAGTGGATCGACATACATTTGATTGTTTATTCACACACTTTTTGGGCATGTGACTCTAATTGTGACTACGGAGTCGATCAGGTATCACTTATTTGAGATTGAAGTTGACTTTCACAAAGGCGTGATCTTATTTTATCTTGAAGTCGGGGTTGGTTGGATGCATAACTTTCAATGATAACTTGCTCGTGCTTAAGATTTAAGTTGAAGACTTAGTTTATCTAGTTACTAGCAGTCGGGGTAAATGTTAGAAGACCTGGTTAACTATCACTTAAAGGAGTTATATTGTAGTACTCAGTGTCACACGCCGATGACATTGTGGATAATCGCAAGAGGTGTTAATGTCTCATACTTTGGTTGGATATTGAGTACTTAGATATTTGCTTGGAGCATAAATTCTCTACATCGCTCTTCCAACATTAGTGCAAGCTTAAGTCACGAGAACGGGGAATTCTACTTCAGTTTCAAGTTTGATATATCGGGTTTGCTCCAGCAGTTATCACTTCAAATAGCCTACTTAAGGGTTGGTAAAGATAGTCAGAAAGAGTTTCGGTAGCGGTTGATTCTCACTTGATACATTTGAGCCAATTTTGTTCTTCTCACAAGATTTCAAGTATATGTGCGTAAAATGTGTTGCTGATTCTGAGGTATCAAAACCAGCAAGGGGGAAGGAGACATACATCTGAACGCACAACGAGTACACGTGATGAACTTTATATTTCTTCTTAATTAAAGTTATTCCGGGAAGACAAATGTCATAACCGCAGAGAAAATCAGTGTTTTAACTCGTGGCTTTTGGTGTATTATTCCAACTACGTGGGGAAAGAGATGTAAGAAACAGTTTCTGATGATTAAAGAGGTACACAATTGTATGATGATTCCTCTGGTTAGTCGGTATCCTACAGAAGGAAATGTGTTCATCCAGGACTTACTTGATTTTTACGGTACTGTTTTGGTGTTATCATCTCGATTACTTCCGGTACTCAGTTGCTTTTGTGGTACTGTCTTGGTGTTATTATTTCAACTAAATACGGGATAAATTGCTTACACTCGGGACTTAGTTGACTTTGGTATACCAATTCTCATCTGCAATTTCCTGAAGGGAGAAAAGTGCATTTCCGAGTCTTAATTGATTTTTATGTTACGATTTCGACTTCATTTATGGGATTGAGCATGTACTTCAGGTTTTTGAGCTTCATACAATGAGACTGATTGCATCACTTCAACTACATGGGGAAAGTGGTCTCTGGATACTTTTGGTATGCATTATTTCAGACTTCAGCGGGAAGAAATATGAGAAGAATTACTCAAGTGTGAGATGATACGTTGCTGATCTATTTAATGATCCCCCGAACGAATAATCATGATGATTATTCTTAAAAGGAGCAGCAATATTTGATGTGGTTTGCTACGGATTCCGCTGTGAACTTAACTAATGTAAGCTTGAAAGAGAACTTTGAAACTGCTCAAAAAGAAGATTGTCAGTTTAGGGGGAAGCTATCAAAGTTTCACATTGAGAAGGCTCAAGTTCAGACGATTATTCAGGAGCCTCAAAAGCTTTGGTGGTGAAAGTTTCAGAGATGTTGACTACATACTTCTACAACGTACAGAACGATATCCTTATTTCGGTATTCATGTCAACATCTTCTTAAATTGAATAATATATTTTGTACATATCTTAAACCAAAATGTAAATAGAAAAATATAAAACCAACAAAAACCATAAAAAATTAAGAAAAGTAGAAAATTCCAAAAATAGTTTTAATTCGTATATAACATTTACGGTCCTAGAAATGTCATTCAATAATGACACGGGTCTTTAAATGAAGTTCGAGCAGAAGTTCAAAAAGTTTTCAAAACATGCCTAAATAGCTTGCTATTACTTCAGATATGCAACCCGGTTTTTCAAATTGAGGAAAGCACGTCGGCAAAAAGATGGTTGTTCCTAACAACGGGTGAAGTTCACCCGGGCATGGATTACTTCATATCCGTGCATCCCTGATTTAGTGCACACTTCAGTGCATTATTTATGGTATAAGAAGAGAAGTCTTCTTTGTATACAAATAATTTTCCTTCTATGATTCTTTTGAAAATTATTTGTGAGTTACATGGTGGTAACGTGTTGTTTGAAATTCTTTCAGACTTGGATTGTTCATAAAATTTGTCACTCAATCAATGACTACAGCTTGTTAACTCGAATACGGGTCATTGATTGAGGGGGAGAGTGATTTCAAATTTTATATCATCAAACGGGTTTCTTGGTTATCTCATAATTGTTAGAAAAGGTTTTGTAGTTAATGGGGTATTAATTGAAGAGGAACTTACTAAGCTTTATCTCAAATGGTCAAATGTGTTAGGTATTAGAAAGATTAGAGCATTATGTGCAATTTGCTTATAGTTTCCTAGCTTTATGTAACTAGAAGGTTCGTTTGTGTCACTTTGGAATCCTCGTTTAATCCCCTAAATACTTTAAAACTCAAAATCTAAAAGAAGTTAGAAAACCCATTGTGTTTGATGTTCTTGAATACTCCACAGGCATTTGTATGATGTGATTGAATGAGTTTCGAATGTTGATAGTCTTTTGTTAGTCGATAATTGTTTAATTGTTGTTGACGTATTGCTTGTGCACTCAGGATATGTTTAGGTATGTAGCTATCGTGTTAGAATCTTGTTTATAAGATCCTGAGTTGAATGTTGAAATATGAGTGAATTGCCACGTTCATGATTGCTGCTTGCTCTTCATGCTAGATAGCGGTTTGAAAAATTTCCTGATTGTGGTTTGATCATGACATGAATATGATTTTATGAGTAGGCAAACTGCTGCGTGGTAGCGGTTAATGTAGAGTTAATCTGTATGTATGCCCATCTTTGTGGATATTCCTATGTAGATTCCATGGCTGATGTGAATGTGCCTGATCCCGCTCTAACCACTTGATTAGATATTCAAACTCCATTGACTGGCTCTGAATTCACCACAACAACAACATCGGCAGCAACAACAACAACAACACCTTCACCACCACCACCAACTTCACTTCAACAAAGCATTACAAATTCTGGTCTAGCCAATTGGGGATCTACAATACTTGGGAAGTTTTGTTGGTGGATGGATAATTGATGTTGACTACTGACTCCCTCAGAGAAGCGAATGATCACATTATCTATGCGTAAAGGTCAACATCATTTGTGTCGTAACAATTGTCTTGTACATCATAAGTAGTGAATATACAATTGTTGTTATGTGTCAGTGAATGATTGTTTTAATTCAAAATCTTTCAATCATACCTGACACTAACATTCTCCCTCATAGATTGAGGGGGAGCATAATGTTCCATTATCAGTACATATTAAACCTGGCCGCATTTTCTCCCATATTTTCTAAACTTATTAAAATCAATCGGGACCAAAAATCTCAAAAGATTTGAAATTTCTAATCGGGGGAGTGATAACGCTCATTTTGTACATATTTTAGTAGCGTTATTCGTATGTTTTTACATGTTATTTGGTTGTATTTGTGAACACTTTACGCTTAAAAGGTACGAAAGATGTATTCTGGTTCAAGTACAACTATGTCGAAGGAAATAACGAAAAGACGAAGAAAAGTCGACAAATAAAGTGTAAGTGCACGAAGAGAAGTTTTCTGTTCAAGATAAAGACTCATGCTATGATTATTTCCAAGTTCAAGTAAAAGATTATGAAGTTATTTGATGAAAGAAGGAGTCAAGATTAAGTGCCAAAGATGATTGTTAAAGATGGAGTTTATTGCCAACCCAAGGTTGAAATACACATGCAAACCAATTTCCAACCTAAGGTTGATGCTGAGTCACAGGTTCATACCTCAACCTGAGGTTGAGCAGTCATTCGGCCGCGGGTTGAAGTCTAAACCGTGGGTTGAGAGTGATTTTGGTTGTCAGAAACTTCCCAGCCACCAAGGTTGAGATCCCAACCGCAGGTTGCTGCACTTATTGTCCTCCAAAGTTGCATTTAAGTGAGGAATTAAGTGCCATTACTTTCAAGTCCGATCAAATACTTCTCATAACTCATTTTTCCTGCACTTTATGACACTTTGTGCCCAAGAAACATGCTTGGTGACCAAGGATTAATCATCTATAAATAAGAGTGCTTGGTTAAGTGTTTTAATAATATAAAAATCATCATATAATCCATACCATCTCATACCAATTCTCTCTACACTTGGAGGATTCTCTCCTACCGCTCCCCACCCATTTCTAGAGGTGTTGGGGAGTTGGTTTGGTTGACATTTGCATGACATATGACTTGATCATCCTTACAACATAAGGCTTGATTATAGTTCACACCAACTAAACACCACATACATCACCAACAATCCTTATTACCAAACACCCCTAAGTCATATACTCACAACATGACGCCGATTTCCAGGAAGGTTTAGGGATGGAGTATTTGTATTTTGGTAGTTTCTTTTGGTTGGAATCACATGGTTGGAATTGTAGCACTTGATGCTTTGACTCGAATGTTTGGTATTGTTTCTATTAATTTCAATCATGTTTATGTTTTTGCTTGTGTTGATCATGAGAATTTTTTTGAGTGTCATGTGATATGTTTGTTTATAATTATCTCTTTATGCTTGTTTGGTTATTATTATAACTTGTGCTAAAAGGATGTTTGGATATAATTAGTGTTTGTTTGGATTATAATGAAAGACATCATATTTGGTTAAATTGGAACTTGTCATTCTTTATTGTTTTGGTTGATCATTGTTGAGTTTAGAGGCCGAAAGGATTCTCAATAGTGTTTAGTTTCAATTCATTAGTCGACGAATGTTTTGATCTTGTACTTTGTGACGATTGTGCACGCGAATTAATAAACATAACAAGTGAAAGTTTAAATTAGATTATAGGTCGAAAGGAGTCTTTTGAATATGTGTTCTCATCATCTTTCAAGTAAATGGAACCTCACAAATTAATGACTTCAAAGTCTATGGGTCGAAAGGATTCTTTGTTTGTTGTTGGTTTAGGCGTGAGTCTTATGATATGACCAATTGATTAAGGCTTATGTATATTTAATTTATAAAACACTAGACTATTATAATTAGTTCTATAGGCCGAAAGGATTACCAATGATAATATGTTTTCCAAACTAAACATCCTAATATCCTTGTGATCATTTGCCCATACAAGTATGTTCTTTGTGTGCTTACATCATGATTTCCGTATTGCTTTTCTTGGTGGTTTGATCCGTGACAATCATATCCATCAACTTGTTACTTGCTTAAACAATCAAACAACATTTGAGTAAAACCAAGTCTCTTGGGATGACCTTGACTTACTAATCCTCTTGCTACACACGGACGAGTATACTTGCTCGTATGTGTTCCTAGTTAATCGGTATTTCTTGTTTATAAATTTAAAACCCGTTGCGAAAGCACATCAAGTTTTTGACTTGTTGGGACGCATCAAGTTTTTGGCGCCGTTTATGGGGATTTGTTTTTTTTTGTTCTTAGGTGTTTGTTTGTTTGTTCATCTTGCGTGATCCTTTGATTGTTTGTTTGAATTGAGTTCTTGTTGAATTGCTTGTCTTATTCATATGACCCGGCACCGTCACCATCAAGTTTTTGGCACCGCTGCCGGGGACTTGTTTTGCACTTGTTTGTTCGTTTGATTGTCTTCTTGATTGATTTATTGTTTGTTTGCTTGCATGATAATTCCAGCATCGTCACCATCAAGTTTTTGGCGCCGTTGCCGGGGATTTGGTTTTTGTTCTTAGGTGTTTGTTTGTTTGCTTGTTTGTTCGCTCGCTTGATATATTGATTGATTTCTTGTATTCTAATTTGTTCGAATGCTAAATTGCTCTTGCTCATGAATGATTGTTTCTTTGATCTTGTTTGATTGCTCTTGCTTGTTTGCTCATAATGATTGCTTAATTGCCTCTCTTGCGTTTTGCTTAAAAGAATTTTAATTTCTCATCCTTTGCTTAATAATCTTGGCATCAAAATCAAGTTTTTGGTGTTGGGATTTTGTTTCATGTGTTCTTAAAATGCTCATTCAAATGTTTGCTTACTAAATTTGTGCTCGAAATTGCTTGCGAAGAAGAAAAAAAAAAACCAATTGTGTTTGTTTTGTTTTTCTTATTTGTTTCGTTTTGTGTTTCGTGACTAATAGTGTTTTCTTGCGTTTATGTGTGTGATAATTTTCTGTGATTATATGCTTATGTCCTTATGCTTATTTTTGTTTTAAATGTCATTTTATGTTTTTAAAGTTCTACTTGTTAATATGTGTTTAAATATGTTTATGTGTTTGTTTACTTGTGTTTCATTTTGTGTTCTACCTTTTATGTATTTGTTTCGTTTAATCAATAAGACCCTTTTCAACACTTAACGCAAACCGGCGTTAAAGGGATGATTTTTGTAGTTTTAACGCGCGTTAAGGGGCGTTATGCGTTGGAAGGTAACAGCGTTAACGCAGCGTTAAGGGTTGCGTTATACCCTTAACGCTGCGTTAAAGGTATAACTTGTAAAAAACAAAAATCACTCCTGCCCCCTATAAACGTCCTTTTCTTACCGTTTGAATTCAAAAAACTTTTCATTTTAGCCCCTATATGTTTGTTACCGTTTGAAACATAACGGTTAACTAAAAAAAAAAAAAATCAAAACCATTTTCAATCTCCTATAAATAACCATTTCACACCATATTTTTTTTCACACATCCACAACTCAATACACTACATATTACACTATCTTCTTCAACCTTCAACGAAAAAAAAAATGTCCGGGTTCAACCTAAACGACGACGGGAACGATACGTTCTTTAACCTCTTAAACTCCGGGTGGAATAACCCCAACGTCGGCTCATCTTCAAACCCAAATGCCGGCTCATCTTCAAACCCAAACCCACTTGGCTTGTCGAGCCAAGAACTTTACGAACAACATCAACAAATGCTATATTTCGAACAACAACAATAAGCGAACCTAAACACCAATTTCTCGAATCTCCAATTCAACCAACAATCACAACAATCTCAAACCGCAACCCATGATGTTCCCGACACTCCAACGTCTCCTCCAAAGAAAAATACAAACTCCCGGCGTATCAAACGAAAGGCTAGAAAATCAAGAAACCCCGAACCTTTGGAGGATGATGATGAAGAAAACGTTCCCAACATCATCAAATGTTGGAACCCACAAGAGGAAAAATTACTTGCACGGTGTTATGTTGCAGCGACGGAAGATGCATAAGTGGGGAAAAATCAACGCAAGGATACGTTTTGGCAACTGGTGCAAAATGAGTTTAATAGAATCAATTACCAACAAAGAAACAAGGATATGATAAAAAGCAAATGGAAAACATTGAACCGTGATTGCTCAAAGTTCAACGCGTACTACAAACGTTCCAAATGCCAAGAAAAAAGTGGGGAAAGTGAATTAGATATCCTGAAACGTGCCCGAGAAATGTATCGAGACGAGCACAAAACCGCTCCTTTTAACAACGAGGAGGCTTAGGAGGTTTTACGGGGTCATGTGAAATGGGACGCGCCAGAGGGAATGGATTTAACCGGCGATGAACAACCAAGCCAAACAAATGAGGCGTTGTTTGGTAGTGATGAACAACCAAGGCCAATGGGAAGGCGTGCTGCAAAGAAAGCTCGATCCGATAGCACGGGAGGAACGAGCACGGGAGCGAGTACGGGAGGAACGAGCTCGTCATTGCAATTCATCGAGAATATGACAGCCGAGTATCGTCACAAAAGGGAAATGGCCGAAGCCGCGTATCAGGCAACGAAAGAAAAAGCGTAGATTTCAACAAGGCTAAAGGAAATGAAATTTTTTATGACGAACACCGACGGGCAGGATCCAAACGTGGTGTGGTGGATTAACCAAGAAAAAGCTCGAATTGTGAAAAAAATACAACCTTCCAGATCCTTCACAGTAGATTTAGGATTGTCTTTATTTTTATGTTGTAATTTTTAATTACGTTATTAATTTTTTTTAATTTCGTTGTTATTTTTTTTTAATTTCGTTGTAAGTTTTTATTTATTTATTTAAGTGTGTAATGTTATGTTGTTTAATGAATGTTATGTTTTTAAAAAATGAAGTAATTTATAAGTTAGGGGTTGAATTTAAAAATATTTGATATAAAGGTGAGTTAAGGTGTGTTAAAGCTGAGTTATTGTTGGAAGGTTAAAGCTGAGTTAAGTTAAGGTGTGTTAAAGCTGACGTGGCAGTGCCTTAAAATTTAAGGCTGAGTTATTGTGGGAAGTGGCCTAAAAGTTTTAAAGTTTAAACTTGTTTATAATTTCGCCCAGCAAACGCCGGTTCAGCTTTGAACCAAGCGGTTCACAAATTTCTGTAACCCCGAAACCAGACCAGCCGCCGGTTCACCTTTCAGCCGAACCGGTTCACCAGTTTCTGTCGACCCAAACCGCCGCAGCTCAATAGTTCTGACCCGACCCAATCTCCGGTTCACATTTCGACCGGTCCGGTTCACTATTTTCTGTGACCCAGTTCAACTCGAACCGCCGGTTTGAGTCTTGAACCGCCAAGTGCTGATCGAAAAAAAAAATAAAAAAATCACCCAGGAACCGCTGGCTGGAAACCCAACCGGGGCGGCTGGGGGACTTCTGTTCCAATACCTCAAACCCAACCGCCGGCTGGTATAACCAACCACCGCGGTTGGAGGGACCTGGCAGACCAAAAAAAAAAAAAAAATCCTTTTTGCATTTTTCGTGTTCTACATGTTTCTTATTAGTCTAAATAAGTTTAAATGTTTTCTGGAATCATTCCTAAAAAATTTTGAACATCACTTTCTTTCTACTTAAACTTGTGTTTTGCATTTTAAATTTTTGTTAATTTTAGTACGTCGTAAATAAATAAGTACTTGTTTTTATAATGTTTTGAACTTTGTAGGTATGTTCACTGGAAACCCTCACGAGACTTCACTCGTCTACTCGGGCCACCGAGGGGTTTAAAAGGCTTGTTGCATACACTAAATGCAATCGTGATGCCTACAAAAGTGAGTTTTAGAATTTTACATGTTTTTTTTTGTAGTTTAGTTTTTTTTTTTGCAGATTTAATAAGCTCTTGGAGATTGGATGATTGTGGCATTACACTCTTGATTGGACATGTTTGGTTGGAAGAGAAATCGATTGATCTTGCGTATTTAACATCTTATCATATGGAGTTCGATTGCGATTTCTTGAGCCCGTGATGTTTCGTTTCTCTCGGTCTTTTCTTATCTTATTTTTCATGCTTTGAAGTTTATTTTTCATATTGAGTATAATGCTTAACTTAAGTGTAGAGGGAAGTAAAATGGTGAACAACGAAACTAGTTTTAAATTTTCATATTTTTGGGCCAATTTTTAAAATTTTGTATACTTATTTGCCCTTATCTTCTAGTTGTTTTCGCGCATATAAGTTAATATATTAGAATAACTAGATCATCCCACTGGTGAATACGGTAAATTTTGAAAAATTCGAGATGTATCCCGATTGATATTACAATCCATTTTTAGGATCGATAACATTTGCTAGCGCATTTATAGCCCATTACCACTAAATATGTGAGAATTTGAGCCTATTCTTATATAGCATACATCTTTGATGCGTGGTTTTGCAACCTTACAGCAGGTTTTACCTCTCGAGGGATCTCAAGAGGCTTACAACCCCACCAGGCAGTGTACCTGACCGATGTAGTATAGTGTAGTGGTAAGTACGGGGGATTGATCGTTCTCCACAGGGAATAGTGTTCGTTAGGTATGAAAGACTACTCTAATAGGTCTAAGGGTTGAAGAAGATTCTTTTTATATTTTTTATAATTTTATGAAAGCAAGTAAAATCTTGGGTTTGAAAGAGTGGGCGGAATTAGTTGCTAGTCAACTAACCCAAATTACTACGAATGCAAATAAAATAAATAACTGAAAATAAAAAGTTGGTGAGAAACTTATGTGTAGAGAAATGTGTTCACTTAGATTTCCTTACTCCCTAACTATCTTTTACCGGTTGATTAGTGTGTATTAGTTGCGTGGATGACGGGTGTATTCCTTAATACCAATCATGGGGTGGCGTACGTACTTCCCCAACTCTACAAGCTCCTACTTCACTCCTATGTCGAGCCGGCTAGGAAGCTCCTAACATGGGATCACTAGAATTCGCTTGTGCATTAAATACAACCATAAAAACCTTTAGTACGCATTTGGTTCATGTTTCTTAAGACGTTCAAGCAAGTTACCGAATAGGAAGTTAGCCAGTTTTCTTAAGCCTAACATAGATAAACAATCATCCAATACAACTAATAACACACTAATAACCAATAATCAATAGCTAGGTTTCATTAGATCTAAGCAAACACAAGATAAATCTAGCCTAACATGTTAAACAAAAGACAAGAACAAGATAGAATCAAACAACACATAGACATATTGAATGATTAGTTGATAACTTATCTTTCAATGTAACATGGAAGATCTCAAGGCAAAAAGCCTTGAAAAAGATGCTAAAATCGTCTTAGGGTTTTCTCCCAAAAATTCCACACTAAGCTCTCTCTCTAATGACAAAAAATTAGAAAACTATATATAGACTTTTGGATCTGACGGCGTCACCTTATGGAGTGTGACGCCGTCACCTCGCCGCTTTTAGGGTTCCCGGATGACCTTCTTGACGCCGTCCCTCTTTAGCTCTCCAAAATCCGTTCTGGCTTATCAAGGCTTGACGCCGTCAGACCTTGAACGTGACGCCGTCCCTCTTTGAATTAAGCCGTGACGCCCTTGATCAGGTTAAAGCGTGACGCCGTCAGAATTTACATGCAATTTTCACTGGCTTATCATGAGTAAATTTCACATCCACCTTTTCTTGCCAAGCCATGACGCCGTCCAGAGTAAAATCTGACGCCGTCAAAGGTAACTTTTAGCCGATTTTTGAGACTTTGTCGTTTTCTTCACTTTTATGCTCCAAAAACGTCCAAAATGCCTCCTTTTCCAGATTTCTCCTCAAAAGTACCTAAAATGACAAAAGGAACGATTTAGGGCAATATTTGATCAAATAAATACGATTTAGGGCTTAAATGACCCCTTAAAAGCGGTACACTTTTCGCTTCATCAAATACCCTTACACTTGAGATTTGCTTGTCCTCAAGCAAATGCGCTTTTATTCTAATCAAAATACAGGTTATGGGTCATTTAATGCAAACATAAAAGTAATTACAACAAATAATCGTTCCACTTCAATCATAATAAGCACGGAGATTATAAACTAGCACCTCACAAGTAGTGTTTAGATACTCACATCTCTCAAGTGTCATCAAAATAAATCTCATAAATGAAAACGGATAATATCTCTCACTACCTGTCAGAGCAAATAGATTACCATAGGCTTGGGAAAGGATCGAAAACCTCCTCCACTAGGCGTAAGCACCTAAGATAAACTATCAAAGAGGGCTTTTAAATGGGTTATAACGTTAGGTGTAGGGAAAAAGAGAACACGGTTTTGTTGGATAAAGGATATTTTACTGGCGGCGAGTTAAAGATCTTGATCAATTACATGTACTATACAATGTTGCTAAGCCAAGACTCGACTCCATCTTAAGCTAGAAACAAAATAACAAAATAACAAAAACATAAAAATAAACATAAAATGAAACGGGATGGTAGTCCGTATGTTTTTTTCTTTTTTTTTTCTCATTTTTTTGTATTTTTCTTGATTTTTTCGATTTTTTTTTTTTTTTTTTTTTTTTTTTTTTTTTCATACACTCTTGCCCTACCATCCAAAATAATACATCATAGGGGCGTTGCATTCCCCTTACACTTGAACTTTTACATAACTTTACAATTAACTATTCTAATGACTCGAATTAAGATAATTGAAAAACTTGGAGTACTTTTAAAATATTTAGCACATATGGGGGTAATAAATGATGTTCTTCCCCATTACTCCATTACACTAGTACTTTACCCATGAGTCCCAATCGTCCCAAAACAATATGTACAAGGATATGACTCGACTTAGCAACCATGTAATCAACTAGATAATTAACTTGGGTTTACACAAATGTTGTCACAATAATGCACTAAAAATGAGTGCATACAAGGTAGGCTAAGGCGATTTGGGTGTACATTTAAGTGGGGTGTAAACAAACTCTTCCTTTGAGTAAAATGCTCAAAGGTCGAAACGAAAAGATAGGCTCTGAGGGGTGTACTAGGGGTATCGTGTACTAAAAATGAGTACAACGCAAAGGGTGTGGGAGAATTACTTGACCAATGTAGCCAAAGTAATTATAACAAAAACACAGGTGTAAAATAATGGGTTAATCCTAATGCCTCTTATCATGTAGTAAATCTAACTACACGAATGTAGTCTCACTTGTGGCCTCGGAATGGTCCTAACGCAAGTTCTAGAATCTAAGTGCTACCGGTACACACATCATAGCATAAATGCTTTTCCTACCAATTCTAGGGGCGAACCTCACATATTTGGGGGTGGAAAATTTTTTAGTGGTACGGTTTTGTGCTAGTCATATAACTCCTATCCATGAGACGCTCATTAAGACCAAAGTTTCACTCCTATATGTTGTAAAAAATTTTAAATTTGGCACTAAAATTACCTTAACAAGTATTTCTCTCAGTTTTATTACACATCTACTATTAAACAAACAAAAATCAAGCGTAATAGCATTCTCTTAATCGTACTTTTACCCTCCCCTTACACTTAAGATGAACATTGTCCCCAATGTTCAAATAACAAAATGTAAAAGCATAAAGTAAAAGAATGAAATCAAATACTCCCCTGATTCGTTCGGTGGATAATGAAGTAACACGGTTAAATCCTCTTCCAAAGTAATGTTGAAGCTCCATGACTAATGCATCGCCATAAGCTTGATTCAAAACATTTCCTTGTCCAAAATAACCTGTTAAACCTGAGAAAACAAACACGAAAACCTGCATAACATCGGCGAGATAAAATCTATATATAAGGATATAATGCTTGTGGAATGATAACTTTGCAGATTCCTGGAGATTATAAGTTGGAGATTTTAATAAAAACTTTTTTAAAAACAAAACTTTCAAAAATTTCTGAAAATTAAATCTGACGCCGTCAGGTTATAAACCCTGACGCCGTCAGAAATGACCTGACAAAAATTCTCATTTTAAGTTTCCGGAAAATTTCTGGAAAAACCTTTACCTTACTTCCTGGAAATCCTGCAAAACATCATTATGACTCGATACAAGCATTTGACTCAAACAAATACGAATATGTATGTTAATTTATTATTATTACGATTCATGTTAATTTGTGTTCTAATAAACCGATTTAGATTTCCCTTACACTTAACTTTTGCAAAATACCTTTATATGTAGTTAAGACGAAGTTAAAAACAAAATAAAGCATTTTCACAAATTACTTTTGAACATGAATCAATAAGAATAAAAATTAAACACACATACGGAAACAAATAAAAACAAACAAACAAACAAATAAATACACAAAGCAAATAAAGCTTGGGTTGCCTCTCAAGAAGCGCTTTTCTTTATTAACGAGTCTTGTAGCTAGACTCAAAGTCACTTACATTACGTGACTCCATCATCGGTCACGGTTCCTAGGCCATTTTCATTCCCGGTTTTATATTCCGGTCCTAATTTCAAACAATCCTTGTAGAAACCGAATATCCTTTCCATAACATAGTCTACTCCTTTATTTCTATCCTCATCATTCCTATAGTAGACCGCTTGCTTGAGCTCCTTCTCAACATTTGACAAGTGTTGGAATTGTTCTATCTTATATGGCATTTGGTAGTTTACTGCATCGGTCTCATCCTTAAATCTAACTATCCCTAAGGAAGGTTCATAAGTCATTCTAGAGACCTCAACAAATGGTTTTCCAAAAACCACTTGAGTTAAGGACGCATCGACTATTGGGCGGATATCTTCTACAATTACAAAGTCGGTAACATAGGTGAAGTTTCCTACATAAACCGGTAATCCCTTAACCCTTCCCGTGAAGTTACTCATCCAACCCTTGTCAGGGAGCATCCTATACCCATGTTGATTTTTCATTATCAAGTTGTAGTGGGCTCTAGTCATGATGTTTATGGGTGATCTAAGGTCGATGTAGGCTTTCCACACATGCAAATGTCCGATGTTACATGGTATGTTGAGATTAGAAGGGTCACTGATGAGGCGAAAAGTGTACCGCTTTTAAGGGGTCATTTAAGCCCTAAATCGTATTTATTTGATCAAATATCGCCCTAAATCGTTCCTTTTGTCATTTTAGGTACTTTTGAGGAGAAATCTGGAAAAGGAGGCATTTTGGACGTTTTTGGAGCATTAAAGTGAAGAAAACGACAAAGTCTCAAAAATCGGCTAAAAGTTACCTTTGACGGCGTCAACTTTTACTCTGGACGGCGTCATGCCTTGGCAAGAAAAGGTGGACGTGAAATTTACTCATGATGAGCCAGTGAAAATAGCATGTAAATTCTGACGGCGTCACGCTTTAACTTGATCAAGGGCGTCACGGCTTAAATCATAAGGGGACGGCGTCACGTTCAAGGTTCGACGGCGTCAAGCCTTGATAAGCCAGAATGGATTTTTGAAGAGCTAAAGAGGGACGGCGTCAAGAAGGTCATCCGGGAACCCTAAAAGCGGCGAGGTGACGGCGTCACACTCCATAAGGTGACGCCGTCAGATCTAAAAATCTATATATAGTTTTCTAAATTATTGTCATTAGGCAGAGCTTAGTGTGTGGAATTTTGGGAGAAAACCCTAAGACGATTTTCGCTTCTTTTTCAAGGCTTTTTGCCTTGAGATCTTCCATGTTACATTGAAGATAAGTTATCAATTAATCATTCAATATGTCTATGTGTTGTTTGATTTTATCTTATTCTTGTCTTTTGATTAACATGTTAGGCTAAATTTATCTTGTGTTTGCTTAGATCTAATGAAACTAGCTTGTATTGTTATTGGTTGTTAGTGTGTTATTAGTTGTATTGGATGATTGTTTATCTATGTTAGGCTTAAGAAAACTGGCTAACTTCCTATTCGGTAACTTGCTTGAACGTCTTAAGAAATATGAACCAAATGCGTACTAAAGGTTTTTATGGTTGTATTTAATGCACAAGCGAATTCTAGTGATCCCATGTTAGGAGCTTCTTAGCCGGCTCGACATAGGAGTGAAGTAGGAGCTTGTAGAGTTGGGGAAGTAAGTACGCCACCCCACGAATGGTATTAAGGAATACACCTGTCATCCACGCGACTAATACACACTAATTAACCGGTAAAAGATAGTTAGGGAGTAAGGAAATCTAAGTAAACACATTTCTCTACACATAAGTTTCTCACCACATTTTCATTTTTGTTATTTTATTTTATTTGCATCCGTAGTAATTTTGGGTTAGTTGACTAGCAACTAATTCCGCCCACTCTTTCAAAACCGAGATTTTACTTGCTTTCATAAAAATATAAAAACATAAAAAGAATCTTCCTCAACCCTTAGACCTAATTAGAGTAGTCTTTCACACCTAACGAACACTATTACCTGTGGAGAACGATCAATCCCCCGTACTTACCATTACACTATACTACATCGGTCAGGTACACTGCCTGGTGGGGTTGTAAGCCTCTTGAGATCCCTCGAGAGGTAAAACCTGTTGTAAGGTTGCAAAACCCACGCATCAGTCACCTATTTCAATGATTGGTCTACCTAGGAAGTATGGTGTCTCGGGGTCATCGAATAAGTTTGTATGATATACGCGCTCTTTCTTAGTGGGTAGCCTATTGAAGTAGTCCTCATCATCATCTACTTCTTCAATCTCACTTGTCCTAACTTCCTTATCAACCTCGACTTTCTTATCCTTATCCTTAGGTTCACTATCATCCTCATTTCTATCAATTGGTTTGATAGTGACAATGTTGACGAAGTGGACATGTTTGGATGAAGAGGGGTCCTTTACTTGGGGTCCGCTAATTGTGTTCCTAGCGTCCTTATGTGGAGGTGATAGCACTTGGTTATTGAGGGCTTTCAACAAGTTGTCAATTTTGTTGGTCATCTCTGTTTGTTGCTGATTGAATTCGGATTCGAATCTAGCTATCCGAGCTTCTTGAGATGCCATAAATTGAGACATCAATCCTTCAAAGTTATTGGTACTACCATTGCCGGAAGGATTGTTGTTGAAAGTACGGTTCGAGTTGGAACCGCTTGATTGGAAACGATTAGGTGGGTTGGAAGAATTGGGTTGTTGTGCGTTTTGGTTTTGTTTCCACCTAAGGTTCGGGTGATTTTTCCATAAGGGGTTGTATGTATTACCGTAATGGTTTGGCTCGGGTTTGAAAGTGTACCACTTGTCTCCCGCTCCGTCGGTACGCGAGGATGCGTAGTCCACAAAAGCTTGTTCGGGGAGTTCCATGCAATCACGAGTGTCGTGGGGACCACTACATAATTCACATGAAGAAGTGATTTTATTCACTTGGCTTGAAAGTTTAGGAACCTCGTAGGATTTCATGAGAAACTTGACTTGGTCTTCAAGTTCTATGATCCTACGGTCGGAAGTGCTTGAATTGTTCGAAGGCAAAGATATTGCCTTGACCGTTTTATTCAAATCACGGGGATCACTCCAACTTTCGTTGTCATAAAGAGCAAGATCCTCTAGGAGAGCCCATGATTGTTCCGCACTTAGATCACGTAGCTTGCCACCGGCCGATTGGTCAATGGTTTGCCTTGTGTAGAGATTGATATGGTCATAGAAGATTTGGACTTGGAGCCAAAGTTCTATGCCATGGTGAGGGACTTTTTGGAGTAAGTCCTTGAATCGAGTCCATGCCTCGTAGAGAGTTTCGCCTTGACGTTGTTGGAACATCAAGATATCATTCCTTAGCTTGGTAGTTCTTCCCGGTGGGAAAAACTGAGCAAGGAAACGAGTGGTGAGATCATCCCAAGAGGTGATGGATCCTGCAGGTTGACGTTCTAGCCATTGACTAGCTTGATCCCGCAGAGAGAATTGAAAGAGACGCAATCGGGTCGTCTCTCGAGTGGCAACATCAAGGTCTATAGAATCAACGATTTTAAGAAAGTCCTTGAGGTGTTGATTAGGATCTTCAGATCGAAGTCCATGGAATGCGCATCCGCTTTGCACCAACCGGATGGTGTCGGATCGCAAGGGTGTTATATTGGCTCCTTGAGTGAGCTCAATGGTGTTTCGATAGCCATGGTGGCTAGGACGGGAATACTCTCCTAAAGTACGGGCTCTAGGAGGTGGTGGTTGTTGTGGTGGTGGGTTGTTGGGATTAAGGATATTACCATCTTCCATGATGTCGGATGGTATGGTTACGAACAAAGACATGAAGAAAATAGATAGACTAAAGAAAACCTAGAAAAAGAAAATAAAAATCTCACTAGAAGGGAATCTAGTGAGTAGACCTATAAAGTAAAAATTCAACCTAAACAATAACTATTCCCCGGCAGCGGCGCCAAAAACTTGATGCGTGGTTTTGCAACCTTACAACAGGTTTTACCTCTCGAGGGATCTCAAGAGGCTTACAACCCCACCAGGCAGTGTACCTGACCGATGTAGTATAGTGTAGTGGTAAGTACGGGGGATTGATCGTTCTCCACAGGTAATAGTGTTCGTTAGGTATGAAAGACTACTCTAATAGGTCTAAGGGTTGAAGAAGATTCTTTTTGTATTTTTTATAATTTTATGAAAGCAAGTAAAATCTCGGGTTTGAAAGAGTGGGCGGAATTAGTTGCTAGTCAACTAACCCAAATTACTACGAATGCAAATAAAATAAATAACTGAAAATAAAAAGTTGGTGAGAAACTTATGTGTAGAGAAATGTGTTCACTTAGATTTTCTTACTCCCTAACTATCTTTTACCGGTTGATTAGTGTGTATTAGTTGCGTGGATGACGGGTGTATTCCTTAATACCAATCGTGGGGTGGCGTACGTACTTCCCCAACTCTACAAGCTCCTACTTCACTCCTATGTCGAGCCGGCTAGGAAGCTCCTAACATGGGATCACTAGAATTCGCTTGTGCATTAAATACAACCATAAAAACCTTTAGTACGCATTTGGTTCATGTTTCTTAAGACGTTCAAGCAAGTTACCGAATAGGAAGTTAGCCAGTTTTCTTAAGCCTAACATAGATAAACAATCATCCAATACAACTAATAACACACTAATAACCAATAATCAATAGCTAGGTTTCATTAGATCTAAGCAAACACAAGATAAATCTAGCCTAACATGTTAAACAAAAGACAAGAACAAGATAGAATCAAACAACACATAGACATATTGAATGATTAATTAATAACTTATCTTTCAATGTAACATGGAAGATCTCAAGGCAAAAAGCCTTGAAAAAGATGCTAAAATCGTCTTAGGGTTTTCTCCCAAAAATTCCACACTAAGCTCTCTCTCTAATGACAAAAAATTAGAAAACTATATATAGACTTTTGGATCTGACGGCGTCACCTTAGGGAGTGTGACGCCGTCACCTCGCCGCTTTTAGGGTTCCCGGATGACCTTCTTGACGCCGTCCCTCTTTAGCACTCCAAAATCCGTTCTGGCTTATCAAGGCTTGACGCCGTCAGACCTTGAACGTGACGCCGTCCCTCTTTGAATTAAGCCGTGACGCCCTTGATCAGGTTAAAGCGTGACGCCGTCAGAATTTACATGCAATTTTCACTGGCTTATCATGAGTAAATTTCACATCCACCTTTTCTTGCCAAGCCATGACGCCGTCCAGAGTAAAATCTGACGCCGTTAAAGGTAACTTTTAGCCGATTTTTGAGACTTTGTCGTTTTCTTCACTTTTATGCTCCAAAAACGTCCAAAATGCCTCCTTTTCCAGATTTCTCCTCAAAAGTACCTAAAATGACAAAAGGAACGATTTAGGGCAATATTTGATCAAATAAATACGATTTAGGGCTTAAATGACCCCTTAAAAGCGGTACACTTTTCGCTTCATCAGCATACATCTTTTATGCTTGAATCTTTTTGCTATGAGTGTGCAGGTGATTTTATTTATTCTAGAACTTGTACTTGCAAATCATTACCAGACCACAGTGAGATTACATTCGTGTGATATAAGTGTATTCGCATGATAAAGATGCACCCTTAGGAATTAAACCAAATGGCCTTCCATTTTACATCTAATGATATATTAGCTAGCCACATCGGTTAGTTAACCACCCATATGGACCCATTTGTAGGGCTCATTTTTAGCGCTAGATACCCTTAGTTCACCCTCTGAGCCATTCTTTTCTTTTGTTACATCCAGAAAATACAAAAAGATTTTACACTTTAAACCTTAGCCTTACCCTTGTCAAAGTCTAAATGGTTGGTTGCTAGGTGCTTGGAATGTTGGATAGTTTTTGATGATTATTGGTTAGCCACACTTTGTCATTCGTGTGTGCCATTCCGACAAAGATGAAGATTGATCACCTTTATGTTTTGTATTTTTGTGGTGTATGCTTATACGAAGTGTGGGGTGATGTGATGTACAAAGAAAAAAAATGTGAAAAAAAAAATATGAATAAGTCATCGAAGAAAAAAAATGAAAGAAAAAAATATATGTGATGACAATTATAGCCAATGTGCTATATTATTATTATGAAGATGAAGGAAGATGAAGTATGTTTGAGATATCGATTAGCCAATGTGCTAAGACGTGATATACATATATATTTGGTGATCGATATGTGAAGAGGAGAAGATTGTAACTATAATCATTTACGGGTTTGTGGTTTGTTCGGTAACTAGCAACATGGGACTTTGACTTGACTTTAATTTTTTTAAAACCAATTTCATAAATATTCCCATGCCTTATCCCTACCTTTTTGGCTTCGTGAAGATATCAACTGTACGAATATTCTAGTGACCATCCGATTCTTGAGTGATCGAATAACGCGCCAGCGATCTAAGGTTTATTACTTTAGTGACCATCCGTTGTTTGAGTAAATCAAGAATTCGCGCTATCGATCTATTATGTTTTAGCAAGAGATATTTGAACATAAGCCTGATATTACCCTTAAGCCTAACGTTACAACCCGAATAAAAGTCCTCTTTAGATGTTCACACTTGGTGCTTACGCCACGTCGGTGGAGTTTTGTTTCTTGTACAAGCCTATGGTAATAAACGGATCATGACTGAACAATATGAGTGTGATTTTCTTATATACTCCATCACCAAAAATATATGAGTGTTGAGTGAATTATACTTTCATTCCTTTTCGTGAGGTGCTTAGCCATGTTATCAAGCGAGAGAATCAATAGGGTATTGTTAAACATCTCGGTTTTTACCATTAAAGCTTAAAAAGATGAATCGTATCTAGTACTTGTACTTGGTAGATTTGCATCATATTTTTATTAATCATTTTTCATACACCATGTGGGATCCATTTTTTTTAATTGCTATATTTGCTTGAGGGCAAGCAAACCCTTATGTGAGGCGGAGTGTGCGCTCATTTTTTGCTTATTTAAAGAAAACCAAAAAGATTTTTTGATATTTTCAAAAATTTTCATATTTTTTTTCTCTTTTCATTTTGCCATTTAATTATGTATTTTAATTTTTCTTTCCTCAGATACGCTTGAGGGCAAGCAAAGTTTAAGTGTGGGGGATTTGATAACGCTCATTTTGTACATATTTTAGTAGCATTATTCATATGTTTGTGCATGTTATTTGGTTGTATTTGTGAACATTTTACGCTTAAAAGGTACAAAAGATGTATTCAGGTTCAAGTACAACTATGTCGAAGGAAATAACAAAAAGACGAAGAAAAGTCGACAAATCAAGTTTATGTGCACGAAGAGAAGTTTTTCGTTCAAGATAAAGATTCATGCTATGATTATTTCTAAGTTCAAGTAAAAGATTATGAAGTTATTCGATGAAAGAAGGAGTCAAGATTAAGTGCCAAAGATGATTGTTAAAGATGGAGTTTATTGCCAACCCAAGGTTGAAATACACATGCAAACCAATTTCCAACCTAAGGTTGATGCTGAGTCACATATTCACACCTCAACCTGAGGTTGAGCAGTCATCCGGCCGCGGGTTGAAGTCCAAACCGTGGGTTGAGAGTAATTTTGGTGGTCAGAAACTTCCCAGCCGCCAAGGTTGAGATCCCAACCGCAGGTTGCTGCATTTATTGTCCTCCAAAGTTGCATTTAAGTGAGGGATTAAGTGCCATTACTTCCAAGTCCGATCATATACTTCTCATAACTCATTTTTCCTGCACTTTATGACACTTTATGCCCAAGAAACATGCTTGGTGACCAAGGATTAATCATCTATAAATAAGAGTGCTTGGTTAACTGTTTTAATAATATAAAAATCATCATATAATCCATACCATCTCATACCAATTCTCTCTACACTTGAAGGATTCTCTCCTACCACTCCCCAACCATTTCTAGAGGTGTTGGGGAGTTGGTTTGGTCGACATTTGCAGGTCATATGACTTGCTCATCCTTACAACATAAGGCTTGATTATAGTGCACACCAATTAAACACCACATACATCACTATCAATCCTTATTACCAAACACCCCTAAGTCATATACTGTTGGGAATCGAACCAAAAGTTAGTACTGCCAGAAATAAAGTTACAACTGCTAAAGATTAACACTAACAGTACTAAGTCAGTTAGTACTGCTAGTACAGAAAGTTAGTACTGTTTATGTGATGAAGACAGACGTATGAAGATATATATAGAATAGATATTGTGTATATCTTATAGTATTAGTATGATACGAATGTTAGTTCACTTGTAAAGGACTCCTTGTTCTATTAAAGGAGATCCTAGGTTAGGTTTTCAGTATCTCTCATATACGTATTATTGTAAAAGCTTCAAGGTTGTTAAACCCTAGTGATAGGCGAAGATCACTCGTATTATAATAATAATATTGAAGCTATTTGGTTGATTAAACACTTGTGTTCATACATTGTTCATTCACTGTTACATTCATGTAACACCCCAACCCGGCAAGGGTAGAAGTATCACACAAATGGCTCCATATCAGATCAAACAAAGCATACAATCAATAGTAATACAATGGTTCTCAAAGGTTACAAATGAAATCTTGCAATACAAAGGGTTACAAAGGAAAATAAAAGCTGCCTATCAAATCCATAAGTACATCTCTTCTAATGGCTTCTACTCAAAGTCTTCTAGGTCCAAAGTCTCTTCACTCTTACCCAGCTTCCAACTAAAACCTGCCGCGGGAAAAGGAAACGCGGCTGAGCTACTAGAGCCCAGTGAACAGATATAACGTAACAAGCAGTAGTATAATGTATAATTTACATGAGTAAAAGAGTGTAGAAGCATGAATACATGGTATCAAGATGAAAGGTAAGAGTACATGGTATCATAAGGAAATGTAAAAGGGTACATGGTAAAGGAAGTCAGAAATCCACTACGAGCCCATAACATAACATGAATCATAATCATAATCATAATCGTAAACATGCAGAGGGGAGACCTCTTAGTATCCTGTGAATATGAGGGGTGTCCTCAATCATGGGTATCCTGTAAATATGAGGGGTGTCCTCAATCATGGGTTGGAGTAGCTAGCTCCCGGAGTGTGAAAGACGTGTATCGCACACACCATCAGTCACCATGAATAACATAACATAACATGAACATGAACAAATCTAGGATGCATCCATACACCCCCGGTGGCCATAATCTGCCTCTACATAAACATGAATCATAAACATAAACGTGCAGGGACGGGACAGGTCATCACTCTCCTGCCCTAGAGTCATGCCATCGGTGCATCGACTGACATGGACATGAAACCCTCATGCCTAGTGAGTGGCTCGTAGTATCAAACTGAGGGTAAAGGTCAAGTATCATGAATAATGTTTTTAGTTTACTTGCATAGGTCAATATCTTGTTTCATAAGTTCATAATCATAGGTTCATAATCATGGTTCATAAGCAAGGTTCATAAGCAAAGGTTCATAAGCAAAGGTTCATAAGCAAAGGTTCATGAATGAAAGGTTCATAATCACAAAAGGTTCAATATCATGATGGTTCAATAATCGGAGTTCATGAATGAAGGGAACATAGCAATGGTATAAATACTGAAACTGACAGATCAGAAAAAAGGAAAGAGATCATGAGAAACCTGTGAGAAGGTTCAGAATATCTGTACCTTATTCCAGCAAAGCACAAAACACAAAGAACAAGATGGAATGAACTCAGTTCTCCTCCTTCTTCACACCTAGAGGGGTAGACAAGTGTTACAACACTTTCCATTTTAAGTAACTTTCCCTTTTTAGTAAGTTTAATCATTTTAAGTAACTTTCTATTTTTAGCAGGTTTCTCGAATTATAATGACAATTTATTAAGCTTACAATTGTCAATATCGTAGTTTAGATTCCAGTTATAAACCACACATAAAAGCGTATAATACAATCCTAATTAAAAATAGGTTTGTGCAAATGAGTTTATTATATCTCATTATCTTGATCTGATTCTATATTGCTTCCCAAATAAATTACCATGAATGAATAACTTTGCTAATGGTATAAGTGTTGTCAAGTTGTTAAGTTTATACACTTGTCGACTCAAGATACATATGAGTTGTGCTCCGAAATTTTCTGTTCTTTATATCAGTTAGATTTATCATTCGCTTCATATTTTCGTTAACATGCAGCCCAATGACATGAATTTAGTCTCTCGTTTAACTCTTTATTCGACCCATATACCATTGTAAGATTCGACGCCTATAACCCACACTCGTCATGCGACACATGACCAGATTTTAACAAGGTAACAATGTATTTAACAAGACCACAAACGAGCCTTAATACTAAGCCATATTTATATTCGAGTTACACACATTTACCTATTCAAATATGTCACGACTCACTCCTTTCCCAACCTTTTATCCCGATTAGCATGTCGATATACACACATGTTTTCCAGACCTGGTTCGACTCCAAACACAAGTGCTACCCGATCCGTTACACATATTAGATCTAACCAACTTTCATCCTCGTTACACATGACATGCATACGTCTATTTTCTTTCATATATATTTTACTTGACCAGAACCAGATTCAGTTTATACTCACACACATTACAACCTACATGTTTATAGCCCTCATGTTCTACACACATTACACACACACGCGACATACATAATTCTAGCCACATTCTTTACTCGAATTTTAGGCGACGTATTGAAGAGTTTATTAATGTTACAGGACCAGGTATAAAGCATGCATAACAACATGATTTCGTTTCACCAAAACAGAAGCAACCTCGACACATAACAGGTTCAAAAGCCACAAGTTGTGCATTACGTATTGTTGTTCGATCACAGATTTAACGAGGCATTTATGACCATATTAACATACTTATTTTTACATGTTTAACATGATTCCATATAGATTACGTATACATATATATCGAGTAGCTTTTTAAAACAGACAAGATGGAGGGTTTTGTGAGTACCTTGGCGAATCAAAGAACACAAAGATGATCAATAGGAGTAGGTCTGATATATGATTGAAACAAGGAACTAGAAACACCCCACGCTCAAACCAAGGACTCGCGAATCAACTCTTTCGAATCCAAAGCTGCCACGATCAACCCTTCTTCAAAAACTCTACTTGGTGCCTTCTGAATTCTTGGGGAAACAAGAGGATAGATCGGTTTGTATATGGCTTTTGTTGTGAGTGGTTGTTTTCGGCTGCCATTATGTGTGATTTGGTATGAACTTGGTGACAAAGGTAGTAATTAGTACATGTGATCTGGTTATGTGAATTCGTGGGTTTTCTTTTCTATAGGTTTGAATTTTTATGGACGGCAGTAAGCACATATAGGGCCAAGCAATAGGTATGACAAAATAAAATAAAATAGTTGCGGCAATGTTTAGGGTGATTAGGGTTTTTGGATTTGTTTTGGAATGGAACAAAAAAAAAAAAAAAAAAAAAGGGAGAGTGAAATGCCATTTAATAAACCGAGTATGTAAGGATTTCATTAAGGAAAGTGTAGAAAATTAAGGGTGATTGATTAGGAGGTGATTTCCTAATTGAAGGTATGATTTGGCCATGATTTTTGGAAAAATTGGAGTGGTTATCTATTTGCTTTTACTTACCTTGTTTTCAAATATTTGTGAGCACATAAAAAATGCATCGGTCCATGACCATCAGTTTGAGCATGATATATATATATATATTTCATAAAACATTGGTCGAGTTGATTTTATTATTAAGTATTGTTTACGATTCCATGTATTAAATTTAGTTTTTAACGCATCGCATATATATTAGGTTAGGAAATTTATTTACTTATTCTTGTAAAATTCAAATTAGAGGGGCATTTTAGGTATTTCATATGTTCAAAATTTCTGGGTCATTTACTGTTACATTCATTCATCACACAAACAATATCTTCTAAGTATTAGACAGTAAATTTCACGTGCTAGTTAATATTAAACTCAAAGTAGAAGATCCAGAAATAGAAGATCCAGAAGTATTTTTTCGGTCAAGTGGTATCAGAGCCGGTCAAGTGGAATCAGAGCCAGGTTCTGTGTTTAGATCCCTAGTGATATCAGATCCTTAGTGATAGGCGTATGTTTAGATCCGGTCAAGTGGTATCAGAGCCAGGTTCTGATACTTTGAAATAGAAGATCCAGAAGTATTTTTTCTCTTTCAACCAGGAATATGGAAATGGAAACTCCGCAAACCTCAATTCTTGCCAAACTCCCAATGCTCAAACAAAACGAATATGATCTCTGGAGGCTCGGAATTGAGCAGTACTTCATGGTGCAAGATTATGCACTATGGGAATCATTCTGCATGGTGATTCATTTAAACCAACAACTTCTGAAGAGACACTTGCTGATGGTTCCAAAACTATGAAACTCAACACTGAACCAGTCACCAATGATGAGAGGATCAAGAAGAAGAATGATCGCAAAGCCAAGAGTTTGCTACTCATAGCAATTCCCAATGATTAGGTGTTGAACTTCAGTCATTATGAGACTGCAAAGATACTTTTTGCAGCAATTGTAGAGAGACTTGGTGGTAATGAAGCCACTAAGAAGGCACAAAGAACACTGCTGAAGCAAAGCTGTGAAAATTTTAGTGCCACAAGCACAGAAACTCTTGATCATGTCTTTAACAGGCTACAGAGGATTATAAGCCAACTTGCTGGGTTGAAGATAGTGATTCCACGAGAAGACCTGAACATGAAGTCTCTCAATAGCTTATCTGCTGAATGGAACACCCATGTTGTTGTTTGGAGCAACAAGCCTGAACTGGAGTAGATGACACTTAATGAGTTGTACAACAATCTTAAGATTGTTGAACAAAAGGTGAAAAAGGCTGAAAGCACCAGTTCTAAGTCTGGAAACATGGCATTCTTGTCATCCCCCAGCAATAACAGTCCTAAGGATGATCAAGATGTTTGTACTGCTAGCCCTAAAGTTAGTAATGCTAGTATAAAAACTAGCATTGCTAGCTTGAGTGATGTAACTATCTATGCTTTTGCGTCAGAGCAATCCAGTGGATCTTAAATCTACAATGAAGACATTCTTCAAATTCATGAAGATGATTTGGAAGCAATGGACTTGAAGTGGCAAATGGCTTTGATAAGCATTAGGGCAAAGAAGTACTTTCAAAGGACTGGAAAGAAGTTTACTCTCAATGGAGGAGATGTTGCTGGCTATGATAAATCCAAGGTGGAATGTTATAATTGTCACAAGATAGGACATTTTGCCAGAGAATGTAGAAGCCCCAGACAACAGGACAACAAGGGTAAAGGGTACAAAAGTCAGCAGGGAAACAGGAGAACAGTGAATGTGGAAGAGACTTCTTCCAAGGCATTGGTAGCTGTTGATGGAGCTGGCTTTGACTGGAGCTTCATGGAAGAAGAGGATGAACCAGCCAACTTGGGATTGATGGCTTTCTCTGACTCAGAGGTACATGAGGTTAAAAAGTGTTCTAATTCTTGTCTTGCTTTGAAAGAATATGAGTCTCTTAAGAAACAGTATGATAATCTTAGGACATAATTTAATGAAGTAAACTTTAGTCTTTCAAATCATAAAAGAGGAATAGTTGTTTTAGAAGAACAACTTACTTTTTATAGAAAGAATGAAGCAAACTTTACTGATGATATAGCTGTCTAAAAAAGAGATTTGCAACTTAGAGATGACAAGATGAGTGGGCTTAAGTATGAACTAGAGAAGCTTAAGAAAGAAAAGGAAAACATACTGTTAAGTGTTGACACTCTTGAATATACATCAAAAGGAGTTCAGAAATAAATAGAGAGTCAACTAGTTCATAAAGCAAAATCTAGTCTAGGATATAAGTTAGTTGCACCCCGCAATAGAGGAATGTTTGTACATCCAGGAATTGACTTAGCTCATACTGGCTTAGAGGAGTTTAAGGATATTGAATTTCCTGAATATGGTCCTAAAACCAATGAGAGTACTAAATTAGTTAAGGCTGAGGATTCTTTTAAGAGAGCTACTGACGCATCTTTAGTTGAAGAAGTTGTGTCTGAGGATAAAGTGTCCTCTGGTAGGAACTCAGATGTTCCAACCATAGAGGATTGGACATTTGAAGATGAGGATGGTCAGGTTAAGGTTAAACCTGATGTGGTTAAGGTAGATGTAAAACATGTTCCTAAAGTGGTCAAAAATAAAAATATAAAACCAATTAGGAATACTGTTAGATATGCTGAGATGTATAGGTCTACAAACAAATCTTCAGTTCCTAGGGGAAATCAAAGGAACTGGAATAACTTAAAATCTCAAAAACTTGGTGATGAGTTTGTTATGCAGAATAAAGTATGCTTTGTGTGTGGTAATTTTGATCATTTGGCTGCATACTGTGACTTAAACCCATGGAAAAAGAAGGTTTTTTGGAATTCAAGGGTGTATGGGAATTCAAATGCTAGAGTGAATCAAAACAGTCCTACTAGATTGTCTCACCCTAATGTTAAGATGACACCCAGAGCAGTTATGTTAAAGTCTGGCATCAAATCAGTTTCTACTGCTTGACAAAATAAGTGGTTTAGTAACAAATAAACTGTTTCAAGTGCAAAACCATTTTAAAATCATTACAATCATGCACAAACAGTTAACAGACCCTTTTTCAAGAAAACACCTTTCTATAATCAAAAGTGGATGCGTAATGTCAAACATGCTAAGCCAGCAGTTCCTACTGCTAGGTCAACACTTTCTACTGCTAGGCATATGAATGTTATTAAGGGTCAACGGGGCAATGCTGTGAAGGCCTCAGCACGTTGGGTAAGGAAACCTACCAAACCCAATGGTGCATCAATGGCTTTCAATAAATATAATTATATTAATGCACGAGGCAGATCCAAGTCAGTAATGGCTTGGGTCCCCAAAAGGAACTAAATCCTTTATTTTGTGTGCAGGAACATCCAACAAAAGATGGAAAAGATAGAGGGTACTCAGATAGTGGATGTTCAAGGCACATGATTAGTAATATGTCATACCTTTCAGACTTTACACCTCTGAATGGAGGACCTGCTATCTTTGGAGGTGGTGTTGGTGGTAGGATTACTAGTAAAGGTATTATTAAAACTTTTTAGTGTGTCACAAATTTGTGACATACAGAACAAGGTCTTATTTACTTATACTGCCTGTCTTATTCTTTCTCCTGACTTTAAGCTACCTGATGAAAGTCAAGTATTGCTTAAAATCCCCAGAAAGGGTAACACATACAGTGTTGAGATGAATAAGCTTGTTCCCAAAGAAGGTCTTACATGCCTTGTTGCAAAAGCCACATTGGATGAGTCAATGTTGTGGCATAGAAGGCTTGGTCATGTAAATTTCAAAACCATTAATAAGATTGCTAAATATGGTTTGGTAAGAGGTTTACCTAATAAAAATTTTCAAAATGACCAAACCTGTGTTTCCTGCCTCAAGGGTAAGCAATACATTGCTTCTTGTAAGCCCAAGGTTCATAACTCTAATTCTCAAGCTTTATACATGCTTCATATGGACTTGTTTGGTCCTACTTCTGTTAGTAGCTTGAATCATAAAAGGTATTGTCTGGTTATTACTGATGATTATTCCAGGTTTACATGGATTTTCTTTTTAAGAACCAAGGATGAAACTAGAGAGAACCTTAAGTCCTTTATAACTGAGGTAGAAATCCTAGCTGATAAAAAGGTAAAGATAATCAAATGTGATAATCGGTCCGAGTTTAAAAACAGAGTTATGGATGAGTTTTGCAAATAAAAGGGTATTAAAAGAGAATTTAGTGTAGCTAGAACCCCACAGCAAAATGGAGTAGCTGAAAGAAAGAATAGGACACTAATAGATGCTGCTAGGACAATGTTAGTTGACTCTAAATTACCTATTTCATTTTGGGCTGAAGCAGTTAGTACTGCTTGTTATGTTCAGAATAGGGTTTTGGTGGTGCAACCTTATAATAAGACTGCTTATGAGCTTTTCAGAGGTAGAACCCCTTCCTTAAGCTTTATGAGACCTTTTGGTTGCCATGTCACTATTCTCAATACCAAAGACCAATTAGGAAAGTTTGATGGGAAATCTGATGAGGGTTTCTTTGTTGGTTATTCTTTGCATAGTAAGGCTTTTAGGGTGTATAATAAGAGCACTAGACATGTAGAGGAAAATCTACACATTGAATTTCAAGAGAATATACCAAATGTTGCAGCTAGTGGTCCATATTGGATTTTTGATATTGATGGGCTTTCATAATCTATGAATTATGTGCCTGTTACAGGTACAAATACTAATGATAATGCAGGTTCAGAAGATTCTGATGAAGATCATATCTTGATGCCTATTTTGGAAGTCAGTCCATTGTATGATTCTTCTTCAAAGAATTATGATGTTCCATCATCAAGTGATGTTGATAAAGAGAAGAATGATGGTGAAAACAATGGACAAGATGGTAAATTCCAAGAAGTTCCCAAAAGCAGTACAAATGGAGTTAGTACTGCTAAGCCAAATGGAGTTAGTACTGCTGAGCCAGAAGATTCTACTGCTGAGCCAGAAGATTCTACTGCTGGGCAAAATATTCCTACTGCTGGTTCAAGTCATACTACTGCTCCACAAATGGATTATTTTGATATATTTGGAGCTGGTTTACACAATATGCCTATTAACTTTGAAGTTCCTTCTACTCCCCAAACTACAGATCACAAGAATCATCTACTTGCTAATGTGATTGGAGATGTACAATCTGGTGTGAAGACTAAAAGACAGATACAAGATCAAGATCATCATGGTTTCCTCAGTGAAGTATATGAAGAAAAAGATCATGAAGATAAGAACGAATGTTTGTTTGTGTGTTTCCTATCACAAATAGAACCAAAGAATGTACTCAAGGAATTGGAGGACTCAAGTTGGGTTGAAGCAATACAAGAAGACCTACTTCAATTCAAGATTCAGAAAGTATGGGTCTTAGTTGATTTGCCAAGAGGCATGAGGGTTATTGGAACTAAGTGGGTATTCAGAAACAAGAAAGATAAAAGTGGTATAGTGATAAAGAACAAGTCAAGGCTTATGGCTCAAGGCTATACTCAGGAAGAGGGAATTGATTATGAGGATGTTTTTGCTACAATTGAAAGAATTGAGGCAATAAGGCTTTTTCTAGCTTATGCTTCATTTATGGGTTTCATGGTCTACCAGATGGATGTGAATAGTGCTTTCCTATATGGCACTATTGATGAGGAGGTTTATATTTCTCAACCTCCAGGTTTCATTGACCTAGATCATCCTAACGAAGTATACAAGGTGGTGAAAGCTCTTTATGGCTTGCATCAAGCTCCAAGAGCTTGGTAAGGAACTTTGGCTAATTATCTGTTGAAGAATGGGTTCCATAGGGGAAAAATTGATCAGACTCTTTTTATCAAGAAGAAAAAGGGTGATATCTTATTGTTACAAGTATATGTGGATGATATCATCTTTGGTTCTACCAAGAAGGAAATGTGCAAAGAGTTTGAAAAGTTAATGAAGGATCAGTTCCAGATGAGCTCTACGGGTGAGCTTACTTTCTTTTTGGGACTACAAGTACAGCAGAAACCAGAAGGAATATTAATCTCTCAGGATAAATATGTAGCTGAAATATTGAGGAAGTTTCAGTTTACAGATGCTAAAGTTGCTAGTACACCTGCTGATAAGGCCACACATTTGCTTTAGAAAGATCAAAGTGGTGAAGCTGTGGATGTATACACATACAGGTCTATGATTGGCTCTTTGATGTATCTTACATCATCCAGACCTGATATTATGTTTGCAGTATGTGCTTGTGCAAGATTTCAAGTAAATCCCAAGGTGTCTCATTTGACTGTAGTGAAGAGGATCTTTGGGTATCTTAAAGGTCAGCCAAACCTAGGTCTGTGGTATCCTAAAAAGACTCTCCATTTGATTTAGTGGCATATTCAGACAGTGATTATGCTGGTGCTAGTATGGATAGAAAGTCTACAACTGGTGGTTGTCAGTTTTTAGAATGCAAATTTATCTCATGGCAGTGCAAAAAGCAAACTATGGTGGCCACTTTTACAACAGAAGCTAAATATGTGGCTGCTACTAGTATTTGTGCTCAAATTCTTTGGATTCAGAATCAGTTACTTGATTATGGGTATAATTTCTTGAACACAGTAATTTTCATAGACAATTACTGTAAAATGTGTATAATTAAAAATCCAGTTCACCATTCAAAAACTAAACACATTGAAATTAGACATCACTTTATAAGAGATTGTCATGAAAAGAAGTTAGTTCAAGTTGTCAAAATTGAAACTGATGACAACTTTGCTGACTTATTAACAAAAGTTTTTGATGTGGGAAGGTTTCAGTACTTGGTTACAGGTATTGGAATTCTTAACCCTTGAAAGTTCAATGTCTAAGTGTTTTTGTTCTAAAAGGATTTTGTACTGCTAGTTGTGTCAATTAAAACTGCTATGTATAGTTTGTAATGTTTGTTCAAATTTGGTACTGCTTATATAAATATGTGAGCCACTTTTGATAACTGTCAAAAAGAAAATACCTTGTCTTGTGTTTTCTTTGGTTTTGGACTAACAATTGCAAGTTAAATAAGCAAATTACTTGGAGTTTGTGACTTATGTGTGTTATGCTTTGGAAAGTATGGTGCTTTGGAACTTAAAGTGTGTGATCTTTACACACAACAAATGGTAATTGGTTCACCATGTCTAACCCACATCAAGAACCAACTAGTCCAGAGCAAACGGTTTCTGGTAAAGACTTCTCAAATCCATTTATGGTTGATAGTTTACCAAAACCTATATGATTATCAACTAACCATATCTCACAGTGAAGAGTTGGCTAGTCCAAAGCAAACGGCTCTTGGTAAAGACACATCAAATCCGTTGATAGCTAATAGTTTGCTGAAAACTATAAATGGGCAGTAATGTTTTCAAATCCAATATTGAGTGTATACTGATCTTTTAAATTTTTTGCTCAAAAGTTTATACTTCTCTTTGACAATTTTTGATAAACAGTTTGTACTGCTAGTTCAAACTTGGCTTTTCACTGAGTCTATGCTCTATGATTCACCTCTCTCAGGAGGTTACACACCTGAAAGTGATGAGAGCAGATTGAAATTAAAAAGAATTGATGGAAACTTGTACAAATTGTCATATTGGAAGATGAGCTCAACAGTCATACGTTCAAATTCAAGTGATGGTGAAGATTCTTCCAAACAGGGGAGGAAAATTGCTTAAAAGAAGATTGCTTGAAAGAAGGAAATCATAAGCTTTAAATAATCTTGATATTCAGTTGATTCAAGATGAGTATGAGTTCAGGGGAGGATAATAGAGCAGATAAGGAGAAGTTGAAAGAGGTTCATACAGTGAAAATTTAGAGAAATTTATTTGTGAAGATCTTACTTCATCAGCATCAATTCAAAATCAAAGAATGCTGAAGTCTCAGTGATGGAGTGCTTGCTGTTATGGTTTTTATGGTTTCTTCAAAGCTTGAATGTGAAGAAAATACTGATGTGATTCAAAATCGAAGATACATGTTTGAAAGAATCCCCCCACCATCATCAATGTTGGAGTTTAATTCGTAAAACTTAATGATTTGCAGAGAAATCATAAGTTTAGGGGAGAATTGTTGAGAATTAAACCAACAGTTAATACTGCCAGGAATAAAGTTACAACTGCTGAAGATTAACACTAATAGTGCTAAGTCAGTTAGTACAGCCAATACATAAAGTTAGTACTGTTTATGTGATGAAGACAGACGTGTGAAGATATATATAGAATAGAAATTGTGTATATCTTATAGTATTAGTATGATACGAGTGTTAGTTTACTTGTAAAGGACTCCTTGTTCTATAAAAGGAGATCCTAGGTTAGGTTTTCAGTATCACTCATATACGTACTATTGTGAAAGCTTCAAGGTTGTTAAACCCTAGTGATAGTCGAAGATCACTCGTATTATAATAATAATATTGAAGCTAGTATTAGCTAGTAAATTCTGCGTGCTAGTTAATATTAAACTCAAAGTATCACTAACACAAGGCGTGTGTTTAGATCCGGTCAAGTGGTATCAGAGCCAGGTTCTGATACTTTGAATTAGAAGATCCATAAGTACTTTTTCTCTTTCAACCAGGAAGATGGATATGGAAACTCCGCAAACCTCAATCCTTGCCAAACTTCCAATGCTCAAACAAAAGGAATATGATCTCTGGAGGCTCAGAATTGAGCAGTACTTCATGGTACAAGATTATGCACTATGGGAATCATTCTGCATGGTGATTCATTTAAACCAACAACTTGTTAAGAGACACTTGCTGATGGTTCCAAAACTACGAAACTCAACACTGAACCAGTCACCAATGATGAGAGGATCAAGAAGAAGAATGATCTCAAAGCTAAGAGTTTGCTACTCATGGGAATTCCCAATGATCAGGTATTGAACTTCAGTCATTATGAGACTGCAAAACCACTTTTTGCAGCAATTGTAGAGAGATTTGGTGGTAATGAAGCCACTAAGAAGGCACCAAGAACACTGATGAAGCAAAGCTATGAAAATTTTAGTGCCACAAGCACTAAAACTCTTGATCATGTCTTTAACAGGCTATAGAGGATTGTAAGCCAACTTGCTGGGTTGAAGATAGTGATTCCACAAGAAGACCTGAACATGAAGTTTCTCAATAGCTTGTCTACTGAATGGAACACCCATGTTGTTGTTTGGAGCAACAAGCCTGAACTAGAGAAGATGACACTTAATGAGTTGTACAACAATCTTAAGATTGTTGAACAAAAGGTGAAAAAGGATGAAGGCACCAGTTCTAAGTCTGGAAACATGGCATTCTTGTCATCCCCCAGCAATAGTAGTCCTAAGGATGATCAAGATGTTTGTACTGCTAGCCCTAAAGTTAGTACCGCTAGTGTAAAAACTAGCACTGCTAGCTTGAGTGATGAAATTATCTATGCTTTTGTGTCAGAGCAATCCAGTGGGTCTCAAATCTACAATGAAGACCTTCTTCAAATTCATGAAGATGACTTGGAAGCAATGGACTTGAAGTGGCAAATGGCTTTGATAAGCATTAGGGCAAAGAAGTACTGTCAAAGGACTGGAAAGAAGCTTACTCTCAATGGAGGAGATGTTGCTGGCTATGACAAATCCAAGGTGGAATGTTATAATTGTCACAAGATGGGACATTTTGCCAGAGAATGTAGAAGCCCCAGACAAAAGGACAACAAGGGTAAAGGGTACAAAAGTCAACAGGGAAACAGGAGAACAGTGAATGTGGAAGAGACTTCTTCCAAGGAAATGGTAGCAGTTGATGGAGCTGGCTTTGACTGGAGCTTCATGGAAGAAGAGGAGGAACCAGCCAACTTGGGATTGATGGCCTTCTCTCACGCAGAGGTACATGAGGTTAAAAAGTGTTCTAATTCTTGTCTAGCTTTGAAAGAATATGAGTCTCTTAAGAAACAATATGAGAATCTTAGGACAGAATTTAATGAAGTAAATTTAGTCTTTGAAATCATAAAAGAGGAATAGCTATTTTAGAAGAACAACTTACTTTTTATAGAAAGAATGAAGCAAACATTACTGATGATATAGCTGTCTTAAAAAGCGATTTGCATCTTAGAGATGACAAGATGAGTGGGCTTAAGTATGAACTAGAGAAGCTTAAGAAAGAAAAGGAAAACTTACAGTTAAGTGTTGACACTCTTGAATATACATCAAAAGGAGTTCAAAAATTAATAAAGAGTCAACTAGTTCATAAAGCAAAATTTGGTCTAGGATATAAGTCAGTTGCACCCCTCAATAGAGGAATGTTTATACCTCCAAGAATTGACTTAGCTCATACTGGCTTAGAGGAGTTTTAGGATATTGAATTTCCTGGATATGGTCCTAAAACCAATGACAGTCCTACTAAATTTGTTAAGGCTGAGGATTCTTTTGAGAGTGCTAGTGACGCATCTTTAGTTGAAGAAGTTGTGTCTGAGGATAAAGTGTCCTTTGGTAGGAACTCAGATGTTCCAACCATAGAGGATTGGACATCTGAAGATGAGGATGGTCAGGTTCAGGTTAAACCTGATGTGGTTAAGGTAGATGTAAAGCATGTTCCTAAAGTGGTCAAAAATAAAAATATAAAACCAGTTAGGAATTCTGTTAGATATGCTGAGATGTATAGGTCTATAAACAGATCTTTAGTTCCTAGGGGAAATCAAAGGAACTGGAATAACTTAAAATCTCAACAAATTGGTGATGAGTTTTTTATGCAGAATAAAGTATGCTTTGTGTGTTGTAATTTTGATCATTTGGCTGCATACTGTGACTTAAACCCATGGAAAAAGAAGGTTTTTGGAAATTCAAGGGTGTATGGGAATACAAATGCTAGAGTGAATCAAAACAGTCCAACTAGATTGTCTCACCCTAATGTTAAGATGACACCCAGAGCAGTTATGTTAAAGTCTGACATCAAATCATTTTCTACTACTAGACAAAACAAGTGGTTTAATAACAAACAAACTGTTTCAAGTGCAAAACCATTTTCAAATCATTACAATCATGCACAAACAGTTAACAGGCCCTTTTTCAAGAAAACACCTTTGTATTATCAAAAGTGGATGCCTGATGTCAAACATGCTAAGCCAGCAGTTCCTACTGCTAGGCCAACAATTTCTACTGCTAGGCATATGCATGTTATTAAGGGTCAACGGGGCAATGCTGTGAAGGCCTCAGCACGTTGGGTATGGAAACCTACCAAACCCAATGGTGCATCAATGAATTTTAATAAATATAATTATATTAATGCACGAGGCAGATCTAAGTCAGTAATGGCTTAAGTCCCCAAAAGAAACTAAATCCTTTATTTTGTGTGCAAGAACATCCAACAGAAGATGGAGAAGATAGAGGGTACTCAGATAGTGGATGTTCAAGGCACATGACTGGTAACATGTCATACCTTTCAAACTTTACACCTCTTGATGGAGGACCTGTTATCTTTGGAGGTGGTGTTGGTGGTAGGATTACTAGTAAAGGTATTATTAAAACTGGTAATCTTGACCTTGAAAATGTGTATTTTGTACCAGAGCTTAAGTACAACCATTTTAGTGTGTCATAAATTTGTGACAAACATAATAAGGTCTTATTTACTTATACTGTCTGTCTTATTCTTTCTCCTGACTTTAAGCTACCTGATGAAAGTCAAGTATTGCTTAAAATCCCCAGAAAGGGTAACACATACAGTGTTGAGATGAATAAGCTTGTTCCCAAAGAAGGTCTTACTTTCCTTGTTGCAAAAGCCACATTGGATTAGTCAATGTTGTGGCATAGAAGGCTTGGTCATGTAAATTTCAAAACCATTAATAAGATTGCTAAATATGGTTTGGTAAGAGGTTTACCAAATAAAATTATTCAAAATGACCAAACCTGTGTTTCTTGCCTTAAGGGTAAGCAACACAGAGCTTCTTGTAAGCCTAAGGTTCATAACTCTAATTCTTAAGCTTTATACATGCTTAATATGGACTTGTTTGGCCCTACTTATGTTCGTAGATTGAATCATAAAAGGTATTGTCTGGTTATTACTGATGATTATTCCAGGTTTAATACATGGGTTTTCTTTTTAAGAACCAAGGATGAAACTAGAGAGAACCTTAAGTCCTTTATAACTGAGGTAGAAATCCTAGCTGTTAAAAAGGTAAAGATAATCAGATGTGATAATCGGACCGAGTTTAAAAACAGAGTTATGGATGAGTTTTGCAAATAAAAGGGTATTAAAAGAGAATTTAGTGCAGCTAGAACCCCACAGCAAAATAGAGTAGCTGAAAGAAAGAATAGAACAAAAATAGAGGCTGCTAGGACAATGTTAGCTGACTCTAAGTTACCTATTTCATTTTGAGCTGAAGCAGTTAGTACTGCTTGTTATGTTCAGAATAGGGTTTTAGTGATGCATCCTCATAATAAGACTGCTTATGAGCCATTCAGAGGTAGAACCCCTTCCTTAAGCTTTATGAGACCTTTTGGTTGCCATGTCACTATTCTCAGTACCAAAGACCAATTAGGAAAGTTTGATGGGAAATCTGATGAGGGTTTCTTTGTTGGTTATTCTTTGCATAGTAAGGCTTTTAGGGTGTATAATAAGAGCACCAGACATGTAGAGGAAAATCTACACATTGAGTTTCAAGAGATTATACCAAATGTTGCAACTAGTGGTCCAGATTGGATTTTTGATATTGATGGGCTTTCATAATCTATGAATTATGTGCCTGTTACAGGTACAAATACTAATGATAATGCAGGTTCAGAAGATTCTGATGAAGATCATATCTTGATGCCTATTTTGGAAGACAGTCCATTGTATGATTCTTCTTCAAAGAATGATGATGTTCCATCATCAAGTGATGTTGATAAAGAGAAGAATGATGGTGAAAACAATGGACAAGATGGTAATGAACAAGAAGTTACCAAAAGCAGTACAAATGGAGTTAGTACTGCTAAGCCAAATGGAGTTAGTACTGCTGAGCCAGAAGATTCTAGTGCTGGGCAAAATAATCCTACTGCTGGTTCAAGTCATACTACTGCTCCACAAATGGATTCTTTTGATATATTTGGAGCTGGTTTGCACAACATGCCTATTAACTATGAAGTTCCTTCTACTCCTCAAACTACAGATCACAAGAATCATCCACTTGCTAATGTGATTGGAGATGTACAATCTGGTGTGAAGACTAGAAGACAGATACAAGATCATGATCATCATGGTTTACTCAGTGAAGTAGATAAAGAAAAAGACCATAAAGATAAGAATGAATGTCTGTTTGTGTGTTTCCTATCATAAATAGAACCAAAGAATGTGCTCAAGGCATTGGAGGACTCAAGTTGGGTTGAAGCAATGCAAGAAGAACTACTTCAATTCAAGATTCAGAAAGAATGGGTCTTAGTTGATTTGCCAAGAGGCATGAGGGTTATTGTTACTAAGTGGGTATTCATAAACAAGAAAGATGAAAGGGGTATAGTGATAAAGAACAAGGCAAGGCTTGTGGCTCAAGGCTATACTCAGGAAGAGGGAATTGATTATGAGGAGGTTTTTGCTCCTGTTGCAAGAATTGAGGCAATAAGGCTTTTTCTAGCTTATGCTTTATTTATGGGTTTCATGGTCTACCAGATGGATGTGAAGAGTGCTTTCCTATATGGCACTATTGATGTGTAGGTTTATGTTTCTCAACCTCCAGGTTTCATTGACCCAGATCATCCTAACAAAGTATACAAGGCGGTGAAAGCTCTCTATGGCTTGCATCAAGCTCCAAGAGCTTGGTATTGAACTTTGGCTAATTATCTGTTGAAGAATTTGTTCCATAGGGGAAAAATTGATCAGACCCTTTTTATCAAGAAGAACAAGGGTGATATCTTATTGGTTCAAGTATATGTGGATGATATCATCTTTGGTTCTACCAAGAAGGAAATGTGCAAATAGTATGAAAAGTTAATGAAGGATCAGTTCCAGATGAGCTCTACGGGTGAGCTTACTTTCTTTTTGGGACTACAAGTACAGCAGAAACCAGAAGGAATATTAATCTCTCAGGATAAATATGTAGCTGAAATATTGAGGAAGTTTCAGTTTACAGATGCTAAAGTTGCTAGTACACCTGCTGATAAAAAGACACATTTGCTTTTGAAAGATCAAAGTGTTGAAGCTGTGGATGTACACACATACAGGTCTATGATTTGCTCTTTGATGTATCTCACGTCATCCAGTCCTGATATTATGCTTGTAGTATGTGCTTGTGCAAGATTTCAAGTAAATCCCAAGGTGTCTCATTTGACTTCAGTGAAGAGGATCTTTAGGTATCTTAAAGGTCAACCAAACCTAGGTCTGTGGTATCCTAAAGACTCTCCATTTGATTTAGTGGCATATTTAGAAAGTGATTATGCTGGTGCTAGTATGGATAGAAAGTCTACAACTGGTGTTTTTCAGTTTCTAGGATGCAGACTTATCTCATGGTAGTGCAAAAAGCAAACTATGGTGGCCACTTCTACAGAAACTGAATATGTGGCTGCTGCTAGTTGTTGTGCTCAAGTTCTTTGGATTCAGAATCAGTTACTTGATTATGGGTATAATTTCTTGAACACAGTAATTTTCATAGACAATTACTGTAAAATGTGTATAATTAAAAATCCAGTTCAACATTCAAAAACTAAACACATTGAAATTAGACATCACTTTATAAGAGATTGTCATGAAAAGAAGTTAGTTCAAGTTGTCAAAATTGATACTGATGACAACTTTGCTGACTTATTAACAAAAGGTTTTGATGTGGGAAGGTTTCAGTACTTGGTTACAGGTATTGGAATGCTTAACCCTTGAAAGTTCAATGTCTAAGTGTTTTTGTTCTAAAAGGATTTTGTACTACTAGTTGTGTCAGTTAAAACTGCTATGTACTGTTTGTTCAAATTTGGTACTGCTTATATAAATATGTTAGTCACTTTGATAACTGTCGAAAAGAAAATACATTGTCTTGTGTTTTCTTTGGTTTTGGACTAACAATTGCAGGTTGAATAAGCAAATTTCTTGGAGTTTGTGACTTAAGTGTGTTATGCTTTGGAAAGTATGGTGCTTTGGAACTTAAAGTGTGTGATCTTTGCACACAACAAATGGTAATTGGTTCACCATGTCTAACCCACATCAAGAACCAACTAGTCCAGAGCAAACGGTTTCTGGTAAAGACTTCTCAAATCTGTTTAAGGTTGATAGCTTACCAAAACCTATATGGTTATCAACTCACCATATCTCACAGTGAAGAGTTGGCTAGTCCAAAGCAAACGGCTATTGGTAAAGACACATCAATTCCGTTAATAGCTGATAGTTTGCTAAAAACTATAAATGGGCAGTAATGTTTTCAAATCCAATATTGAGTTTATACTGCTCTTTCAAAAATTTTGCTCAAAAGTTTATACTTCTCTTTGACAATTTTTGATAAACAATTTGTAATGCTAGTTCAAACTTGGCATATCACTGAGTCTATGCTCTATGATTCACCTCTCTCCGGAGGTTACACACCTAAAGTGATGAGAGCAGATTGAAATTAAATAGAATTGATGGAAACTTGTACAAATTGTCATATTGGAAGCTGAGCTCAATAGTCATAAGTTCAAATTCAAGTGATGGTGAAGATTCTTCCAAACAGGGGAGGAAAATTGCTTAAAAGAATATTGCTTGAAAGAAGGAAATCATAAGCTTGAAAGAATCTTGATATTCAGTTGATTCAAGATGAGTATGTGTTCATGGGAGGATAACAGAGCAGATCAAGAGAAGTTGAAAGAAGTTCATACAGTGAAAATTCAGAGAAATTTATTTGTGAAGATCTTACTTCATCATCATCAATTCAAAATCAAAGAATGTTGAAGTCTAAGTGATGTAGTGCTTGCGGTTATGGTTTTTATGGTTTCTTCAAAGCTTGAATGTGAAGAAAATACTGATGTGATTCAAAATCAAAGATATGTGTTTGAAAGAATCCCCCCCCCCAATCATCAATGTTGGAGTTTAATTTGAAAAACTTAATGATTTGCAGAGAAATCATAAGTTTAGGTGAGGATTGTTGGGAATTAAACCAACAGTTAGTACTGCCAGGAATAAAGTTACAACTGCTGAAGATTAACACTAACAGTACTAAGTCAGTTAGTACTGCTAGTACAGAAAGTTAGTACTGTTTATGTGATGAAGACAGATGTATGAAGATATATATAGAATAGATATTGTGTATATCTTATAGTATTAGTATGATACAAATGTTAGTTTACTTGTAAAGGACTCCTTGTTCTATAAAAGGAGATCCTAGGTTTGGTTTTCAGTATCTCTTATATACGTATTATTGTGAAAGCTTCAAGGTTGTTAAACCCTAGTGATAGTCGAAGATCACTCGTATAATAATAATAATATTGAAGCCATTTGGTTGATTAAACACTTGTGTTCATACATTGTTCATTCACTGTTACATTCATTCATCACACAAACAATATCTTCTAAGTATTAGCTAGTAAATTCCACGTGCTAGTTAATATTAAACTCAAAGTATCACTAACACAAGGCGTGTGTTTAGATCCGGTCATATACTCACAACATGAGGCCGATTAACAGGAAGGTTTAGGGATGGAGTATTTGTATTTTGGTTGGAATCACATGGTTGGAATTGTAGCACTTGATGCTTTGAATCGAATGTTTGGTATTGTTTCTATTACTTTCAATCATGTTTATGTTTTTGCTTGTGTTGATCATGAGAATTCTTTTATGTGTCGTGTGATATGTTTGTTTATAATTATCTCTTTATGCTTGTTTGGTCATTATGAGAACTTGTGATAAAAGGATGTTTGGATATAATTAGTGTTTGTTTGGATTATAATGAAAGACATCATATTTGGTTAAATTGGAACATGTCATTGTTTATTGTTTTGGTTGATCATTGTTGAGTTTAGAGGCCAAAAGGATTCTCAATAGTGATTAGTTTCAATTCATTAGTCGACGAATGTTTTGATCTTGTACTTTGTGACGATTATGCAAGTGAATTAATAAACATAACAAGTGAAAGTTTAAATTAGATTATAGGTCGAAAGGAGTCTTTTGAATATGTGTTCTCATCATCTTTCAAGTAAATGGAACTTCACAAATTAATGACATCAAAGTCTATGGGTCGAAAGGATTCTTTGTTTGTTGTTGGTTTAGGCGTGAGTCTTATGATATGACCAATTGATTAAGGCTTATGTATATTTGATTTATAAAACACTAGACTATTATAATTGGTTCTATAGGCCAAAAGGATTACCAATGATAATATGTTTTCCAAACTAAACATCCTAATATCCTTGTGATCATTTGCCCATACAAGTATGTTCTTTGTGTGCTTACATCATGATTTCCATATTGCTTTTCTTGGTGGTTTGATCCGTGACAATCATATCCATCAACTTATTACTTGCTTAAACAATCTGTTAATACAAATATCATCCCAAAAATGTTATTTATATTTTACGATCTTTACTTAGCTTTGTTAATGACAAATAAAAGGTATATCTTTTAGCAAATCATAAATACAAGTTAAAGTCTTTTTAGAACACATTTACATTTCACAAGATCACTAGAATTTACATTTTATACATTTACATGTTTATTTCCTAAAATGGAAACTTTATTTTTCAAAAGTTAGGATGACATCATGGCATGCATCATATACACAATCTTGGCAAGATTTTGTGATATTTTGCTTAGATCTTCAAGCCAAAGAGTTGATATTTGAAGATATGGAAAGATATGGCAAGATTAGAAAAGATTTGAAGATCTCTTAGCTGGCCTGACACGGCGGATCCAAATGGATACAAAGACGGATCCAAGTTTTGGGATCCGCCGCCTGTTGCTCAGCTTTGCCTATAAATAGCAAGGTGATCATTTGGCCATTCTCATCACTTACATAGCATAAAATATATATTCTTTCATTTGCATATCACTAACCCACATTATTTCATTCCTAGTGATCTTCCTTTTGTAGCAAAAGAGATCAAGCATTGACAAGCTTCAACATTCTGTTGCAAGACTTGATAGTTACCTAATGTGTAACTTATTAGAGTTTAGGCATCATAGTTGCATCTTTTATTTAGTAGAATCCGGTTAGTGTTGTAGTCCTCAAAACACATAGAGTGAACGGGAGTGGTTGTACCCTTGTAATGAACTCGACATCTAGCTTAGTGTCGGTAATCATTTAGGCAACGTCAGGTTGGTTCTTCCTTAAACAAGAACCCGGTATTTAGATTTGTACCGAAAAAAGGTGTAAGCGACGTGTATTAAGGTTTTCTCCGCCGAGAAGGGAGTTTGTTTCTTAGTGAAGAAAAACTCTCGAGTTAGAGGCTCGAGGAGTGGAGTAGGGAAAGGAAAAGAGTCCTTGTAGCCGAACCACTATAAATATCCGTGTTGTGTGGTTTGATCTTTTCTTTCTCTACTTACTTATATTATATTGTTTGTTTGTGCATACTTACTTTGAAATCACGTTAAGTCACAAAGCGAATTAATTTTAAACGGTAAAACTATTCAACCCCCCTTCTAGTTTTCCACAATTGGTATCAGAGCAGTGTTACTCAAGATTTTCAAAATATATTGTATTTTAAAAACTTGAAACGATCAATGGATTTTGAAAACTTTAAAGAAGGGCAATCTATGCAAAGACCACCACTATTTGAACCAAATTGTTTCATATATTGGAAAAATCGTTTTGAGACATATGTGAAGTCAAATGACATAGATCTGTGGTATATTATTGTGGAGGGTGATTACAAGCCCATTAGTAACGATATTTCAGGTGGTCGGGATGTAAGAACTTCTTTTATTCATCACAGTGATGAACAAAAGAAGTTGATTGCCAAAAATAGTGAAGCCAAAATGATGCTTTATAACGCTTTACCTAAGAAAGAATATGAAAGAGTCTTTATGTGTAAAATGGCTAAAGATATTTGGCAATCACTAATTATCACTCATCAAGGAAACTCACAAGTCAAAGATAACAAAATTGATCTTCTTGTTCAACAACATGAACAATTTGTTATCTCTGAAGATGAGACCATTGATAGTGGGTTTGCTAGGCTTAATACTATTATTACATCCCTTAAAGCATTTGACGAATCTTTTTCTAGTAAGAATTTTGTCAGGAAATTTCTAAGAGCACTCCACCCGAAGTGGAGAGCAAAGGTGACAGCCGTTGAAAAATCTAAGGATCTTTCAAGAATGACAATGGACGAGCTCATAGGAAATCTCAAAGTTCACGAGACGGTAATGGAAAAAGATTCAGAAATAGTCAAAGGCAAAAAGGAGAAAGTAAAGTCCATTGCCTTGAAAGCTAGGGTAGAATCAAGTAGTGATACAGAATCTAGTTCTAGTAGTGAAGATGAAGAATATGCCATGGCCGTAAGAGATTTCAAGAAATTCTTTAGAAGACGAGGAAAGTTCGGTAGACCTCCTCATAAAGAAAAGAAATCCTTCTAGAAAAATCATGATGATAGGAAAGGAAAGGTAGATAGAAAGTGTTTTAGATGTGGAGATTCTAGTCACTTTATAGAAGAATGTCCAAAGCCTCCAAAGAACAAGTTTCAAAGAGCCTTTGTCAGTGGAGCTTGGAGTGATAGTGAAAGAGATGACGACGAGCCCAAGAACAATGAAGTTGCTCTAATGGCTCATGACACAATAGAGGTACATTCTGACTCGTCGTACTCTTTTATTAATGATGGCACATTAGATATAGAATATAACAAACTATGTGAAATCACTCTAAAAATCATAAGCAAAAATCAGTTCTTAAAAACTAAAAAGGAATTTTTAGAAAACGATATTCATCAGTTAAAAGAGAAAGCTAAAAGGTTAGAAAAAGGTAAAGGTATTAGAAAAACATGTGTTTTATGTCAAAAACTAAAATTTGAAATAGATACACTAAAATCTACGCAGGAGAGTCTTATCAAACAAAACTCCAAATTCAAAAGGTTTGATAAACACTTAAGTTGTACTGATGACATAATGAAAATGCAAAGAATACCTCATGATAGTTTCAAACCAGATTTTATGAGAAATGGAAACTTAAGTGACTTTCAGGAACAAACGATAAAAGTAAATAAAACTGTTGTTCCAACTGAGTCAGAGACTCACGGATCCAAAATATTGGATCCGCCAGGTATCCCCAAGGGATCCGCAGGTACAGTAATTGAACAGAAAGGTCATAATTCGGATTGTACTGAAATTATTAAGGCATCTAGAAAACTTAGCACTAGTACAACTATAGGAAAAGATCGAGTTAAAATAAGAATAAAGTTAAAACAATTGTAGACTCCTCATTCTATGAAGGAACCATGCTTAAAGAACAATTGGCCTCAATCCCCTTCGATTATCTCCTAGATATTAGTGAGCTGTGGTAATGTTATGTTTAACCCAAACGGACCCATGAGATATTGGGGACCAAATGCTTAAGTTTTCCTTACGTGTGCTTGAAAGTTACATTAGATCCAAATAACTGGATTAAAGATAATGGAAGTTCAAGACACATAACGAGAAACAAAAGTCTCTTCTCAACCTACCAAGTGTACGACGAAGGTTATGTCATATTCGGTAGCATTCTTAAAAGTAAAATCATTGGAAAAGGTATAATCTTTCATGACTCTCTATATTGATGATGTAGATAGTTTGGCTTTTAACTTGCTCAGTATAAGTCAAATGTGCCGCAAAAAGTATAACGTCCTTTTCAGTGAAAATGGAAGTAAAATACTTAGAGACGGCATAACAGTAGGAAAAGGTGTTTTAAAAGAATAACGTATAAGTTATGAAATTAGATAAAACACCTAAAGACTAGCTTTGTCTTACATCTTGGACTAAAGCTCAACCCTATGGCATCGACACTTAGGTCATGCCAACATAAGGTTAATTCAATCCATATCATCTAAGGAACTAGTTAAGAACCTAAGTTGAAATATGACCAACACTTTTGTAATGCTTGCAAAATTGGGAAACAAGTTCATAATAGCCATATAAATATGGTGTCTACTTCTAGGTGTCTAGAATGGTTACATATGGATATGCACATGACTTTAAAATGAATATCAAAAGCACATGATTTATAAACAAGGAAGTGTATATAGCACATCCTCCCGGCTTTGCCAATTTTGAAAAACCAAACCATGTTTACAAACTCAAGAAAGAATTATACGAACTTAAGCAAGTACCAAAAGATTGGTATAATTGACTTAAGACTTTCTTAGTAGACAATACTCTCTTCACCAAGAAAAAGGGATCACATGTTATCATAGTCCAGATATATGTGAATGACATTATGTTTGGTTCAACTTGTCAAGAGCTATGCAACGATTTCTAAAAAAAATCATGTATGACGAGTTTGAAATGAGTATGATGGGGGAACTAAACTTTTTCTTAGGACTCCAAATTAAACAATTAGATGATGAGATATTCTTTAACCAATCAAAGTATATTAAAGATATGCTTAAGAAGTTTGGTCTTGAAGACTCAAAACCTATGAAAACACCCATGTTCTCAGAAACCAGACTCACAAAGGATGAAGAAAACAAATCCATAGATAACACTAAATATAGAGAAATGATTGGTAGTTTGCTCTATCTTACGGCTAGTAGGCCGGACATTATGTTTAGTGTTTGTCTATGTGCACGCTTTCAACAAGATCCCAAAATATTTCATCATGAAGCCGTTAAACGGATATTTAGACACATTAAAAGAACTACACATTTAGGATTATGGTATCCCAAAGGCTTGGGTGTAGAAACCATAGTGTATGCTAATTTAGACCATTCCGGTAATTATGTTGATAGGGAAAGTACAAACAGTGTGAGACACTATTTTCACTTCATGATTCACTAAGAAACAAACAGCCCTCGCAACTTCAACTATCAAGACAGAGTGTGTCAACAAGGAGTATGGATGAAGCAGGCTCTCAACGATTATGATATTAAACTCAATGACATTTCTCAACAAAAGAATTATCGATCTCAGCTAGAAATCCAGTCCAACACACTATAACCAAACACGTCACCATTTCCTACGTGACAATGTTCAGAAGGGAAACATCTCAATTGAGAAAGTTTCTTCAGAGGACAACATTGCCGATATCCTTACAAAACCTCTCCTAGAGAACCTTTCAACTCTCTTAGACTTGGTTTAGGATTAATGGAACCTAGTGAGTAATAGCTGGAATCCTAGATTAACCAAACGCAGGCAATACCAAAATTGGTGTTCTGATCCTGTGGATCCAAACGAAAGTAAGGCCGGATCCCTTATTTTGGATCCGTCGGATCCGTCGAGTCAACTTTCTTTTTAAAAATAAACATCTTTTACTGTACATCAAATTCCCTAAAAACATACATCCCACTGGAATTCGATTTCTATCACTCTAAACCCAGAACTTAGGTCATTCTTCACCATCAATTTGTGCTTGAATCATCTCTGTAAGTATCCTAATCATAATCTAATTCATAATCTAATTTATAATATGAGTCTAGGATTTCTATTTGTTGCACAAAATCAAAACTTGGGGTTTAGGCATTTTTCTCATAAATTCATGAAACATGTCCAATTAAATTACATAACAAATCATGTTTTCATTAGTTAGGAATTGGATATCATAATGCATTATCATCAAACACCCCATGAGAAATTTGTATAAAAATCTTCTCACAATTAGGAAAAATGATTTTCAATTACGTTCATACAAATACAAAAACGTTAATTTTTATCACGTGCATAATATCTCTTGAATACTAAAGAGAATACATAACTAATATGTATTTTTGGGTACATTCAAACGTAGCTACATCAAACAGGAGCGTTTGGGTTATTTCACATTTTTACTACAAAAACTTGCATCAATAAACCTTCACGCATCAAAGGATTCGAGATAACCGTGCCTCCACATTGTTTCCATATAGGCACACACTAGAAATATATATATGTATTCAGATGATTTCAACTAAAATGATATAATTTTCATGTCTAGGTAAATCATGCCTCCCGCTACTAATTATGACTACAAAAAAACTACCAAGTACCTACCCAAACACCATCAAACCAAAGGACTCACAGAAGCTCAAATCAAAATCTTTAGGTCATTAGAAAACCGTTATGTTCACGAAGGTAGAACGGTAGACTCATCATTTTTAGAAGAAACCAATATCCGTGAGCAATTAACCGCTATCCAATTTGATCATCTCCTCGACATAAATGAGCCTATCATTCCTAGGTTTATACTTGAATTTTATGCCTCCATAAAACTTAGCACTGACGACTTGGGATTTTTGAGCATCCATTATAAGTAAACCAAAATCAATTTAGTTTCCCTTTGGATCAATTCGGAGAAGTTTTAGGTATTCCTAGTCAAGGAACTTGTTTTTACTCAGACAAATGGCCATTATCCATCCTAGAGTCCAACCTTGGTCGTGACCACCCATACAACACACCTCTCACTTCCAAAGAAATTATCCGTGATCATCTCTTCAATCCTAGAACTAACCCAACTAAGAAAATCCGAGGTAAACATTAGCACTGTTGGAAATTCTTAGAGAAAATATCATTAGCACTGTTGGAAATAGAGATCATGTAAATGCTAGTCTATGCTACATGCTCTACTGTGTGTTGACCCATCAATAATTCAATTTAACCTACTATATAGCCAAAAGAATGGCCGACATACCTGTCTTAGGTTCCACCGCAATGCCATATGGAATGCTTCTTACTCGTCTGTTTAGAGCTTCTATTCCTATTCCTCCAAACACATATGGTTTTCTTCCAGACTACACCAAAATTTCACACACCTTCGTTCCTCTTAGTGATCATAGAGTAGCAGTAGTAAAAGGAAAACGCGCATATTCTCCAACCTCATCTTCATCATCAGCCAGTGACGAAGATGGTTTACCTAATTCTAGGATTCCTCCACCCAAATACTTGCGTCAACTTCCTTCCGTTGATAATGAATCTATGGAGCATTGACAAAGAAAGGGAATGATGAAGAATCTAGGTCGATGGATCATGAAACTTCATAAGGGTCAGAAGATAATAATCAAGATGTTGAACAAATAATGACATCTAAGGAGTGTGTGGTACAAGACTTTATATGATTATGTATTGTTGAATTTATGTGTTTCTTAAGATTTTATAGTACTTAACTTTTATGAGAATTAACTTAACTTTGCTAGACGATAACACGTATTGTTATCAAATTTTCCGATTTTAAGCCACTGTTTGGCTTAACTCCTTTTATGGTAAGCTCTGATGATTGGTTTTATTTATATCATAACATGTGTTAGAACCCATATATTTGGTAGTTTTGTATCATATCTTAGCCCTTGCATACGTTTTAGGAGAATTTTCGGGATTTGAATGAATAACAAAAATTTTGACATATGTTCTGTCTACTTTCTGAGTTTTCATACGACGGATCTGGCGGATCCAAGAAATTTGGATCCGCCTAGTGTATTCCTTGGCTCCGGCAGACATACATCTGCGGATTCCACGGTTCCAAAAATTTGGATCCGTATTTGATGTCAATTGGATCCGCAGGTTCATCATTAGATTTTCTAAATTCTTAATTCATCCCGATACTTAGATTTTAGACTATAAGTTTTCTTAGAGATTGTTTACTGATCATTAGTCTCTTTAAAATGATTTAAGAACTCTTAGAACCTTAAGAAAATCAATTTCCCACCAAAATTTGAATTTTCAAATTTATGTGCAAGTTTCCTTTCTATAACACATAAGGATCCTTCTAATTGATTCCTTGGAATCCGTAAATCAATCACATTTCATTCTTTTGAGTCATCTTCTGCATTTCTTCATATCAACTCTATTTCTATGGATTGACCTTCACAATAGGACAAACCACTTTATCTTTTTCCAAGCTTTTGAAAACCAACATTAATCCAAGCACCAATTTCCATACACTTTAGGAGCTATAAATTAAAAACTTAAGATAGTCATAACATCTTTACACATCAATCCTGCACAATTTCACAATGCACAAATCCAACAACCCACACATGTCCAGACCACACAGAAGGACTGCCAGAATTAGTGTTAGACCATACTGGCTTGTAAATCCAATCTCTAATATAAACTTCCCTACCACATCCACTACTACTTCAACACCCATCATCACTCCTGTGGTTAACATACCATTACCCGTTTCAACTCAACCATCAAGATCACCTTCACCTATCATAATTCCACTAAGTACCACACCATCAGCTACATCAAGGTCACCATCACCTACCTTACCTCCAATAGGTAATACATCATCACCAACTCCATCTCAACCAAGATCACCATCACCACCATTTGCTTCCTCACCAATATCCACATCATCTAAAGTAAGAAAATCATCATCATCTTCACAACCACTCAACTTGTAACCCCATGATTTACTTACCACACTCCAAAACATTGATGACTCAATGTGGCTAAATCAACCAAGCATTCAAAACAATAAGGATCTTGATCCTCTCAACTCCTCTTCAAACACAGTGGACTCTAACTTACATGATACAAAGGAATTAGAATCCATGTGGCTTGCTTCCATCAAATCTTCATCAAACCCAACCAGTCCTTCGCAATAGGCATTCTTAGGTTTCATCCTAGTATCTTCTTTGTAAGATTTATTCTCTTCCTGTAACATCATGTTTAGCGACTTATGTCACAAACAAATTTTCAATGTATGGATGTTATATGTTTATGCTTGTAGGTGATCAATATTAAGCATATTATCTTATTTTAGATTACTAACATCATAGTATGGTTGTTTTAACTACACATATTGCTTTGATCAAATGTACATTAAGTACAAAAATTTGATCAGACACTTCATTTTGACTTTTTAGAAGTCAATTGGGTTGACCTTTCTTTGGTAATAATTGCATATGCATATTGCTTCTTGATTGAAGTATTTCATTAACTAACCTTTACTTTGTAGCTTTTCTCAACCTTGAACCATATACGTTAGTACCCTTGCAACGGGGAGTATAAATCGAGGGGAAATACAGCAAGGAGGAGCATATCATAGTCTAACCATTTGTTTTGTAGGATCATACATCATATCATACTCTTGAAATGTATACGTTGGTACTCTAGCAATGGGGAGTATACATCGAGGGGGAGCACATCATATTCTAACCATTTGTTTTGTAGATTCATACATCATAACCTTGGTACTCCATTTAGGGGGAGTATAAATCAAGGGGGAGCTTTAAAGTTCTCAAAATCGCATTCCGCTACGCATATCTTCTTTTTGTTTCGACAAAAAGGGGGAGAAAAGGACTAAGTTTGCATTACTGTAAAACATCACAGTACATACATTTATACTTGAAATTGTTATCAAAACTTGAATAAAACAAACTTAATCTATATTTTTAAAAAGACTCATACTTCATTTATTCATTTGCTTAAAAATACACCTTATGTTTTGTCATCAACAAAAAGGGGGAGATTGTTAATACAAATGTCGTCCCAAAAATGTTATTTATATTTTACGATCCTTACTTAGTTTTGTTAATGACAAATACAAGGTATATCTTTTAGCAAATCATACATACAAGTTAAAGTGTTTTAAGAACACATTTACATTTCACAAGATCATTAGAATTTACATTTTATACATTTACATGTTTATTTCCTAAAATGGAAACTTTATTTTTCAAAAGTTAGGATGACATCATGGCATGCATCATATACACAATCGTGGCAAGATTTTGTGATATTTTGTTTAGATCTTCAAGCCAAAGAGTTGACATTTGAAGATATGAAAAGATATGGCAAGATTTGGAAAGATTTGAAGATCTCTTAGCTGGCCTGAAACGGCAGATCCAAATGGATACAAAGATGGATCCAAATTTTGGGATCCGTCGGATCCGCCGCCTGTTGCTCAGCTTTGCCTATAAATAGCAAGGTGATCATTTGGCCATTCTCATCACTTACATAGCATAAAATATATATTCTTTCATTTGCATATCACTAACCCACATTATTTCATTCCTAGTGATCTTCCTTTTGTAGCAAAAGAGATCTAGCATTGACAAGCTTCAACATTCTGTTGCAAGACTTGATAGTTACCTACTGTGTAACTTATTAGAGTTTAGGCATCATAGTTGCATCTTTTATTCAGTAGAATCTGGTTAGTGTTGTAGTCCTCAAAACTCATAGAGTGAACGGGAGTGGTTGTACCCTTGTAAAGAACTCAACATCTAGCTTAGTGTCGGTAATCATTTAGGCAACGTCAGGTTGGTTCTTCCTTAAACAAGAACCCGATATTTAGCTTTGTACCAGAAAAAGGTGTAAGCGACGTGTATTAAGGTTTTCTCCACCGAGAAGGGAGTTTGTTTCTTAGTGAAGAAAAACTCTCGAGTTAGAGGCTCGAGGAGTGGAGTAGGGCAAGGAAAAGAGTCCTTGTAGCCGAACCACTATAAATATCCGTGTTGTGTGGTTTTGATCTTTTCTTTCTCTAATTACTTATATTATATTGTTTGTTTGTGCATACTTACTTTGAAATCACGTTAAGTCACAAAGCGAATTAATTTTAAACGGTAAAACTATTCAACCCCCCTTCTAGTTTTCCACACAATCAAACAACATTTGAGTACAACCAAGTCTCTTCGGACGACCTTGAATTACCAATCCTCTTGCTACACACAGACGAGTAAACTTGCTCGTATGTGCTCCTAGTTAATCGGTATTTCTTGTTTATAAATTTAAAATCCTTGCGAAAGCACATCAATTTTTTGGCTTATTGGGACGCATCAGGGAGAGAATGTGATTTAAATATGAAAACTGATAAAATGTGATCTTTTGGACTCAAGTGTAGGCTCTCTCATATGTGCTAAACTCTTTCGTATATCGATGCACATATTGAGGGGGAGCGAATGATTTATGATGGCAATTATGGAACCGACCATTTTATTTAAAGAGTTGAAGTTATAAGGATGGTAAGGTTAGGTATCAGTTCCCATGATCCAGCCAGAACTGGAGGGATTTTCCCAGGGACAATCCTCTAGTTAGAATAGAAGTCCTTAGGATAGATGACAAAAAAGGAGAAAAGTGAGAATAAGGGAAGAGTGCCGACTGAGATGGAGCTAGTACTGGAACAAACCCAACAAGGTACTAGTGATGAAGTCTCGGTAAGCGCTGAAGGGGTTAAAGAATGAAAAAGAATTGTAAAGATAAAGGGTGAAAAGAAAGAATCCCTCCTTACACTTTAGGCAGAAACCGGTTCAATACATATGCTGTCAGAATCACTTAGTTGATTGCTGACATTGAATACAAGTATCATGGACCCAGTGATACGCTGCTCAACCCTCCCTAGCCACTCAAGGTCCCTCAAAGGACTCTTGTTTCATTTGTCACAGAGATCAATACATTTCTATCGTCTCTCTTACTCCAAGTTAGACGATACTGAAAAGGTGGCAGTCCTCTCCAGCCTCCGATCATAAATCAAAACGCACTATTGAGTCTAGAGCCAAGAGATCATCCATAAAATCTCATTATGACACATTTCCAATATGCTTGCTGTTTCATACATCGTGAAAAGTAAGAAAACATATGTTAAGAGTCCTACGCATTATCCTTGTGGTATTGCCAGAACACCCTACGTAAAGTATTCACAATGAAGATGGAAATCCTTCTAGAGCCAACATCAAACAAGCTCTTGGTAGGTGATGTGTTACGTGTGTGTACAAGTTTTAAATTTATAAGGGGTGAATTACTGAATCTAGAAATAACACATACGAGCAAGTGAACTCGTCCGTTATAGCAAGATTATGATGGTAAGTCGGGATCGTTCGCATGGATTTGTAACTGAATCGAGTTGTAAGTTTAAAAGCTACTGAAAGTAAATCTCTAAAACAAGCACTAATGATAATATGATAATTCAAATGATTAAAACTACACTTGCTTAGACTAGTTTACTACTCTTGATAAGCATGATTGTGATAACTTTTGTTAGCATGTTGGTTATGATAATTAGTTTGGTGAACCAATCTATTGTTCTTACAAGTTAAACCTTCGTCAAGATTTTAGTTTATAAAAACAAGCATTAAGTTTAACCAATCAATTCAAGATCAATTCAAGGTTCATAAGTTTGGATTAACAAACTTAAACACAAAAATAATATTTTGTTTTATCAAATAAGCTTAGGAAATGGTCAATACAAAAGGTAACCAATCATAGACAAAAAGGTTACAGTTGATTGTAAACTTCTAATCTTTCGACCTATGAGGTGGTTTTCAATCAATCCAATTTGATAGACAAAAGCATTCTTATTACAACCACAATTAAGTTTCTTTGTTTAACCAAGAATAATGGGTAAAAACAATCATTCATAGACAAATGATTATAACTAGTTGAATAACAATAAACCTTTCATCCTTTAGAATTATTCAAAACTAGCCAAACTTGATTAACAAATATCACTATAAAACTTAAGCACAATTTGATCTTAGAACTAACTTGAAATTGAATTAAAATAGGTTATCACAATCATACGCAAATCATTAAGTAATAAACGTCATCTAGGCAAGTGCACAAAGGAGCTAGCCACTCATAGCAAATATAAACATAAACTCAGAATTTTGAACATTAGAAATCCTGATTAAAAGTCTTACAATGATTGGAATAAGATTACAAATGGTAAGGTAATGATACCCAAAGTATTGGTGGTGACTTCTTGATGTTTTGACCTCCAAATATTGACTTCTTGAACCTCCAAAGTTTCCTGGACTTCTAAGGACGAAATTGAGAGCTTTTGTGAGAGTATTTTGAGAGTGGTTGATGAGTAGAGAGTTAATTGGTAACTGTGTGTCTTCAAATGATTGTAAATGGCTCTATTTATACTCATCTCAAAGCCTAGGGTGTTAAATGCTCTAACTTGGCCAACAAGCAGAATGGAATGGCCTAGAATACTCAATAGAAGGGCCTAGAATCGTTTGTATGAAGATGGGAAACTTAGTGACGAAGTTTGGGCAAAATAGGTTCCTCCAACCGATCGGCTAGGTGGCCATCCGATCGGTTGGTCTTCAAAAGTAGCCTCCATCCGATTCGGTTGCGGGCTATGTCCGATCGGATGGGGGGGCTGCTGTGGCTCAATCTTGGACTTTTTGGTGTTTGGCTTGTATCTTTCTCATAGCTCTTTTTTCTTCATCCATACTTGATCTTTTCCTTGTCTTGGAACTTGTCAACTTGGAACAATGAATACTTGAACCTTCATTCTTTGAAATGCCTATTTGGTGTGGATCTTGACACGAGAATCTTCGTACGATCGTAAATATTTCCTTCTTCCTCATTCTTTCACTTTTTCTTCCTTTTTCCTGTACTTGGCTACATATACTTTGCAAACATACTTTGGTGCGATTAAGTAACAAAAGCATATAAATATAACCAAATAATTTATACAAAAGCACAAATAACGCTACTAAAAACATGCACAATTTGGGCGTTATCAAATTCCCCCACAATTAAACTTTGCTTGCCCTCAAGGAAATCTAGAAGTAAAAACAATAATCCACTTGGTATACGAAATAAGTTTAAGAAAAATGTGATGCAAATCTATCAAGTACAAGTACAAGTTAAATCCATTGTTTTAAGCTTTTCTAATTGAAGCATCGATATGTTTGACAATACCCAATTGATTTTCTTGCTTGATGAACATTACTAAACACCTCACGAAAAGGAATGGAATATAATTCACTCAAATCACTCATTTATATGGTTGGTGGAGTATTTAAGAGAAATTACACTCATTGCTCAGTCATGATCTAAATATTACCATAGGCTTGTACAAGAAACAAAACTACACCGATATGGCGTGGGCACCAAGTATACATATCAAAGAGGTCTTTTATTCGGGTTTAAGGCTTCAAGGGTTATATCAGACTTATGTGCAAATATCTTATGCAAATCATAATAGATCGCTGGCACGAATTCTTGCATTACAAAACAACGGATGGTCACTAAGGATAACCTTAGATCGCTAGCGCGCTATCTAATTTCTCAAGAAATCGGATGGTCACTATATGTCAATACACTTGATAATTCCACAAAGCCAAAAGGTAAGGATAAGACATGGGATATGTTTTTAGAAAGGTTGATAATAAAGAATATACAAACTAGTCAAAGTCTACTAACCAAATGTTGCTAGCTATTTCGAACCACTATCATGCAATCTTGAGAAACTCCATACTTTATTGATCAATACATTATTCAATTGTTCATTGGCTATTCTTGTCACCTTATAGTTGCGATGACTAGACTTTCACTTAACTTTGATAATTGCTCATGGAGTTTGCAACTTTCTTCGAACTTGCATGATTTCCCACATAACATCCATCTTGCCAAATAGCTAGCAACCAACCAAGACTTGACTAAGGGTAAGGCTAGGCTAAAAAGTGTAAAATCTTTTTGTATTTTTCTGGATTTTATCAAAAGAAAGGATTGGCTCAGAAGGTGTAACTAGGGGTATCTAGCGTTAAAGATAAACGCTAACAATAGGGTTTATATTGGTGGTTAACTAGTCAGTGTAACTAGCTAAATATCAATACAGAAGTCTATTTGGGTTAAATCCTAAGATTGCCTCTTATCACGCATATACACTTATATCACATACAAAATGTGATCTCACAACGGTCTCGTAATGATTTACAAGCACAAGTTCTAGAATAAATAAAATCACCGGCACACTCATAGCAAAAGAATCAAAGCATAAAAGATGTATGCTAAATACAGAACTGGCTTAATTCCTCACAATTTAGGTGGAAGGGCTATAATATGTGCTAGCTAATGTTATCGATCTAGAATGGATTGCAATATTAATCGGGACACATCTCAATTTTTCAAAAATTACAGGTTTCACCAGTGGATAGATCCAATTATTCTAATATATTATCCTAAAATTGACAAATAACTAGATCACAAGGGCAAACAAAATTTAAAATGTAGCTCAAAAATTATCCTTATTTTCCTATTCACCCCCCCCCCCCACACACACACTTAAGTTAAGCATTGTCCTCAATGTGATAAACGAACTTCAAAGTATGAAAATAGGGAAATAAGAGAATAAACCTTATTTTCCGGGCTTTATTTGATTCTTTGATCCAAGTGTCCAAGCTTAGTAATCATTGCCTGCAGTAACATTAAAAAAAACAAAACAAATACACGAAAATACGTCTTATTAAAAACTAAGTGATACACCCCCACACTTAAGTTCAACTAAGGGAGTAGAGAAACTTTGAGGTGTAATCACTTTGAAAATTAAAATAAGAAGTAAAAATAGCAAACACACGGGTTGCCTCCCGAGAAGCGCTTGTTTTATTAACGAGTCATCAGCCTGACTCAAACTTCCTTTAGTCTACGTTGGTGCAATTTCTGGTTTCTTCTTTGAAAATTTTGGAACATACACCACGTTTCTTATCACTATTTCTTCGGCCCAAGGAGTATTTTTCTTATAATCGGCCGGAAAGGGTGCCATGAATGCTGTAGCTTCATATTCTGGTTCAGGTGGAATTTCTTCAATAGAAATCTCGTTCACTTGCTCCTTATCATGGTATAATTTAATTCAGTGACCATTAACAATGAAACTTCCACCTTGTTTGTCATATAATTCAACATATCCAGATGGAAATCCATGTTTCACTATATATGGTCCGAACCATTTTGGTTTTAGCTTAGGAGCTTTAAACTTGTATTTCATATTGAAAAGCAGAACTTTGTCTCCAGCTTTGAATTCTTTCCGAATTATAAGCTTTCTGTCATGATAAGCTTTGGTTCTAGCTTTGTAAAGTTTGGAGTTCTCATAAGCTTGGAGTCTTAGTTCATCGAGTTCATGCAATTGCAAAAATCTCTTCTCTCTAGCTATTTTGAGATCAGGGTTACAGTTTCTAAGTGCCCAGTAGGTGTGATGTTCGATTTCGAATGGCAAATGACATGTTTTTCCATACAAAAGTCTGTATGGTGTTGTACCAATTGGAGTTTTGTAAGCCGTACGAAATGACCACAAAGCATCATCAAGTTTTCTCGACCAAATGACAGGATTGTCTTTGACCGTTTTTTCGAGTATCCTCTTTAAGGCTCTGTTGGTGTTTTTGACTTGACCACTAGTCTGTGGATGATAAGCTGTAGCAAAACGATGATGAACTCCGTATCGTTTCATAATTTTCTCCATTTGTTCGTTACAGAAATGGGTTCCTCGATCACTTATTAAAGCTATAGAAATTCCTTAACGAGCGAAAAGCTTTTTGAGAAAATTAACAACAACTCGTGCATCATTTGTGGGTAGAGCCTCGGCTTCAGCCCATTTTGAAACATAATCAATAGCAACTAGAATGTATTCGTATTTGTGCGATTTAGGAAATGGTCCCATAAAATCGATTCCCCAAATATCGAATATTTCGCAGACTTGAATGCTCTTTTGAGGCATTCATCTCTACGAGAAAGACTACCGGATTTTTGGCAGGCATCATAGTTTTGAACAAGAGTATGAGCTTCTTTGAAAATTGTCGGCCAATAGAATCCAGCATCAAAAAAAATTTTAGCTGTGGTGGAAGGACCGTAGTGTCCGCCAGTCGGGCCATGATGGCATTCATCAAGATTTCTTCTTGTTTCGGAACCATAAACACACCTTCTGATCATCCCATCGGGACACATCTTGAAAAGATAGGGGTCTTCAAAATAATAGTCTTTTCTTGGTCGGCAGGATCAATAGGAATTTAGAAATATCCTGAAAAACCATCAAGGAAACAAAAGTACTTATTCCCTGCTAGTTTCTCAAGCATTTGATCCATGAAGGTTAGAGGAAAATGATCTTTTCTGGTGGCTTTATTTAATTTTCTGTAATCAATACATACTCGCCATCCAGTGATAGTTCTAGTAGGAACTAATTCATTCCGTTCGTTAGTCACTACGGTCATTCCTCCTTTTTCAAAACACAGTGAACTAGACTCACCCAAGGACTATCCTCGATGAGGTAAATGATATCGGCATCAAGAAGTTTGATGATTTCTTTCTTAACAACTTCTTTCATGTTGCGATTGAGTCGACGTTGTCTTTCTGCAATGGGTTTAACACCTTCTTCGATATTGATTTTGTGTTTACAGAAATTAGGGCTAATTCCTAGGATATCAGAAGTTTTCCATGCAAAAGCTCTTTTATTCCTCTTGAGAACAGAGATGAGACATTCTTTTTCATCGTCATTGAGCAACAAAGATATGACTACTGAAAGAAGTGAATTATCCTCCAAGTAAGCATATTCAAGATGATCGGGAAGTGGTTTTAGCTCAAGATCAGTTGGCGGTTCTTGAAGAGAGGTTTTGATCCTCAATTGATCATTAAAGGTGATTTCCTCAAAATTCTCTTCCACTATTTCTCCTTCTTCAACTTCTTCTTCGAATTTTACTTCCATAAAATCAGCGAATTCTTTATCAAGATTTGTTTCACTAATTTTCTCTGAAGTAGTCGTGAATAGATCGGAATCGTCAAGTAATGCATCCAACTCTTCATCAGTGACATCATCGATTACGTCAATGTTAAAACAAGTGTCATCACTGGAATATGGATATTGCATTGCTTTATCGATCAAAAAGGTAATTCTATCTTCTCCAACTCCAAGATTGAGTTCTTTACCTTTTACTTTGATGATAGCATCAGCGGTGTTTAGGAAAGGTCTTCCTAAAATAAGAGGGACTCTACTATCTTCCTCCATTTCTAAGATCACAAAATCCACGGGAAAAACAAATTTACCAACTTGAACAAGCATATTCTCAGCAATCCCAACAGGATATTGGTAAGAATGATTGGCTAATCGAATACTCATCCTTGTAGGTTTCAAGGTATTGATTGAAAGTTTATAATACAACGAATAGGGCATCAAATTGATACTTGCACCATGATCGGCTAAAGCATCGCATGTGATGTTGTTTCCTAATGTGCATGGAATCAGAAAACTTTCAGGATCTTCGAGTTTTGTTGGAATTTTGTTTTGAACAATGGCTGAACATTCTTCATTGAGAAAGGTTGCGGATATTTGTTCCAACTTGTTTTTGTTATTCAGAAGTTCCTTTAAAAATTTACCATAATTGGGCATTCCAGCTAGAACATCAACGAGGGGTACATTAAGTCTAACCTCTTTGATCATTTCAAAAAACTTCTTATAACGCTCTTCCATCTTTTCTTTCTTAAGGCGTTGAGGATATGGAATCTTTGGTGTGTACGCCTTGACTGGTGGGATGGGTTTTTCTTTGGTGGGTGTATTTGGAGTATTTTCCTTTTCTGGTTCTTCAGCTTCATCCTCACTTTCATCATGGATGATTGTGGTATCATTTGGATTTGGTGGTGGATCATAAGAGAGACCACTTCTTGTGAATACAACATTGATATGCTCATTTCTAGTCTGTGGTGGACGATAAGTTTTATCGTTTGATCCAGATGATGTTGGTTTAGAGTTGGATTGGGTATTACTTGGTAATGAACCTGGTGGTCGGGAAGAAAATTGGTCAGAAAGTCTACCGAATTTGTTTTCAAGATCCTGAATAGATGCTTGATGATTTTTCTGACCTTGCTTAACTTTGGTTTTGAGATTGAAGAATTGAGTTTTGACGAACTCATTAGTGGATTTTTGAGCAGTCACGAATTCTCTCAACATTTTTTTGAAATCGGATTCTTCCTGTTTTTTATCAGAGGTTTGTGGAGTTTGATTGTCTGCTCGTGGCTGAGAATCACGGTTATTATCCCTTTGTTGGCGATCTTGCCAATTTACAGAATTTCTCCCGTAATAATTACCACGATAACCGCCTCCACGGTATCCTCCGTGGACATAATTAGCTTCTCCTTTTTTAGGTTCGTCCATTGGTTGATCGTCACATTCCGATGATGTGTGATTACCTCCACAATTGTTACAACCATCTCGCATTTCTTTCATTTCTCCTTTAAGATCTTTGTATTGCGAGTCAATTTTGGAAGTCAAGGCTTCCATTTTCTACATGAGTTTATAGGTATCGGGACTTTCGGCAAAAGCAACGGTTTTTTGCAAAGATTTAGTTTTTGAATCTTTTGACCAATCGAGTTTGAGAAGTACTCGGTCTTCAAGCAATTGATATGCTTGGTTAGGGGTCTTGTAAAGAAAAATTCCTCTAGCATCAAGGATTCATTGAGATGTTTCATCAAGTCCATGGTGAAAGATTTGGATAATGGTTCCTCGTCCTAAACCATGTCCATGACAACTACGAAGCAAATCTTTCATACGAAGCCAAGCTTCGACAAGTGATTCTTTAGAATTTTTTGTGAAAGCACAAATTTCTCCCATGAGTCGGTCAAACATGGCAGGTGGAAAGAATCGGTTTACAAAAGCTTGCCTCATCTCCTCCCAAGTATTGATAGTTCCTGGGGTTAATTCGTTGTACCACACTTGTCTAAACACACAAGCAAAGAATAAAAACAATTTGAAAAATCAGATCAGATGATCCGATCGGATGGCAAGCTAGCCGATCGGATGGTTGTCTTGGAAAAAGTTGGATTTGAAAAACCGATCGGATGGATGGACTTCCGATCGGATGGTCAGCTCAGAATTTTTTTTTCTTATAAAACTTACAGAAACACAATCAAAATCCCCGGCAGCGGCGCCAAAAATTTGATGTGTTACGTGTGTGTACAAGTTTTAAATTTATAAGGGGTGAATTACCGAATCTAGAAATAACACATACGAGCAAGTGAACTCGTCCGTTATAGCAAGATTATGATGGTAAGTCGGGATCGTTCGCATGGATTTGTGAGTGAATCGAGTTGTAAGTTTAAAAGCTACTAAAAGTAAATCTCTAAAACAAGCACTAATGATAATATGATAATTCAAATGATTAAAACTACACTTGCTTAGACTAGTTTACTACTCTTGATAAGCATGATTGTGATAACTTTTGTTAGCATGTTGGTTATGATAATTAGTTCGGTGAACCAATCTATTGTTCTTACAAGTTAAACCTTCATCAAGATTTTAGTTTATAAAAACAAGCATTAAGTTTAACCAATCAATTCAAGGTTCATAAGTTTGGATTAACAAACTTAAACACAAAAATAATCTTTTGTTTTATCAAATAAGCTTAGGAAATGGTCAATACAAAAGGTAACCAATCATAGACAAAAAGGTTACAATCGATTGTAAACTACTAATCTTTCGACATATGAGGTGGTTTTCAATCAATTCAATTTGATAGACAAAAGCATTCTTATTACAACCACAATTAAGTTTCTTTGTTTAACCAAGAATAATGGGTAAAAACAATCATTCATAGACAAATGATTATAACTAGTTGAATAACAATAAACCTTTCGACATTTAGAATTATTAGCAACTAGTCAAACTTGATTATCAAATGTCGCTATGAAACTTAAGCACAATTGGATCTTAGAATTAACTTGAAATTGAATTAAAATAGGTCATTACAATCATACGCAAATCATTAAGGAATAAACGTCATCTAGGCAAGTGCACAAAGGCACTAACCACTCACAGCAAATATAAACATAAACTCAGAATTTTGAACATTAGAAATCATGATTAAAAGTCTTACAATGATTGGAATAAGATTACAAATGATAAGGTAATGATACCCAAAGTATTGGTGTTGACTTCTTGATGTTTTGACCTCCAAATATTGACTTCTTGAACCTCCAAAGTTTCCTGGACTTCTAAGGACGAAATTGAGAGCTTTTGTGAGAGTATTTTGAGAGTGGTTGATGAGTAGAGAGTTAATTGGTAATTGTGTGTCTTCAAATGATTGTAAATGGCTCTATTTATACTCATCTCAAAGCCTAGGTGTTAAATGCTCTAACTTGGCCAACAAGCAGAATGGAATGGCCTAGAATACTCAATAGAAGGGCCTAGAATCGTTTGTATGAAGATGGGAAACTTAGTGATGAAGTTTGGGCAAAACAGGTTCCTCCAACCGATCGGCTAGGTGGCCATCCGATCGGTTGGTCTTCAAAAGTAGCCTCCATCCGATTCGGTTGCGGGCTACGTCCGATCGGATGGGGGGCTGTTGTGGCTCAATCTTGGACTTTTTGGTGTTTGGCTTGTATCTTTCTCATAGCTCTTTGTTCTTCATCCAAACTTGATCTTTTCTTTGTCTTGGAACTTGTCAACTTGGAACAATGAATACTTGGACCTTCATACTTTGAAATGCCTATTTGGTGTGGATCTTGACACGAGAATCTTCGTACGATCGTAAATATTTCCTTCTTCCTCATTCTTTCACTTTTTCTTCCTTTTTCCTGTACTTGGCTACATATACTTTGCAAACATACTTTGGTGCGATTAAGTAACAAAAGCATATAAAAATAACCAAATAATATATACAAAAGCACGAATAACGCTACTAAAAATATGCACAATTTGAGTGTTATCAGTGGGTGACATGTGAGATCCTTCATGGATCAAACTTGTGACAACTGGAAAGAAACGATGGGGCGATTCGCATTTGAATCAAACTTGTTCCAGGAAATGAATTGACGGATACTTTTGAAAAACCTTTCGATGTGCTCAACAATTGTTTTCGAGCACGTTGACTGCGCATAAATTTTCAAAAAAAAGTATTAGTGATTGAAACTTGATGTTGTTTATAAAACTTTCGTCGTATTCCAAAAACTCTTTATTCTGTAATATGCGAATGTTATTTTCAAATCAATTTCTCATTAATCAGTGAATCATAATTCACTGGTTCACTCACTCCATGCTTTGTCAACTTTGAGACGCTCCGGTTTGAGAACGGCTAGTGCAGCTGCGAAAACCAGTCAAGAAGAAAGTCCACAGCCACTCCGTGCCAAATCAAGCTTCTAAAAACCTGAGATAAAACATGCTAAAAGTCAACACAAAGGTTAAGTGAATCCATAGAGTTTAAAGTTATAATTAGTTGAACACAAGATAAGTAGAAAGTAAATCAGTAGTATTGCAGTTCAATATATTACCCTAAGTCTCATGACATGCAAACGTTAACAGGATGGACATCATAGCAATTAACTATGGATGTAATTACTACATAATTAAATATAGTAATTCTGCCCTCGAGTAGGAGTTTGCCGGACTCTTTATTAATCTCAAATAAAGTGCATTTGGTTACTTGTCCAGCAACACAAATGGGACGTCAACTGCCAATAGATCTATTCACTATATTCGCGTTCACCCGCAAGTGATTAATGGTTCATGATAGAGGGTCTTTTAGAGGCAACAATTAAACTTAGGCAATATCAATCAGGATAGCATACAAAAAAATACTTGTGTTCGGTTTTGTAGCTTGTATCTCCCCACAAGTTTGGAAAACGTATAAAAAGTGGGACTATGAACTCACCTTAGTAGTCTGGATGGAAATCAAAGTTAAATAGAGTTGATAAACGTCTCCGACACGAAACCTGGGTTGTTATGTCACGTTTCAGTAATCGTATTCCAATATAAGTTTTTAATATTCGTTTCATTTCGTTTTTGGTTGTCGAATAAAGGTTTAATTGAGACAACATGTTGTCTCTTCAAAATTTGGATAAGATTTTATCTTCTTCTTCATTTTTATGTTTCCGTTCGTTCGTTATCGAAGTATACGTATTTTATTTATTAGTTTTTATTATAAATATATTTAGAATATATTAGATCATAATACGATCAATAACATAGACCTTGGATTAATAGGTATGGCGTTTAACGAATTAATAAACATACCTTTCAAAGCATCAACTTCTTCACCTATAAAAAGCAATTGAATATTTTTATAAAAAACTGAAAAAACATCTTAATCAACTATTTACCATAATGAGGAAAACTAACCCGAGGTCCATTGTACTCCTAAAGCACATCCTACACATAAACACCAGCCATCGTCACCGACTTAAAAAACACGAACGAATTAATAATAACATCAACACCCTAAAATTATATAATAAAGAGAAAGACCCTAGTAAGAAAATTTGGGATCTGTGAATAAAACCGAACTAAAAAAAAATAAAAAAATAAAAAATAAAAAAGGCTCCTTATGTTATTCTTACATATAGTTACCTCACATTCCTCCACTGCTAATCTTTATTCACGCTTATATTTGATTTCTGTAAATAAAAATTAAAAAAAAAGAATAAATAATTAGTAAAAATAAACACAAATTAAAAATAAGATGCCTTATGTTATTCTTACATATAGTTACTTTCCATTCCTCCACTGCTAATCTATATTCATTTAATGTGGTTGCCCCTTATGTTATTCTTACAGGAGAAATGTGATCATATCCCGAGGGTGAAGATAAAGAACAACCGAGTGCCCATTTTATGCAGCCGAGATGAAGCAAATTTGACCTTAGAAGTTTTGTTGGAGGAAAAAAGTCAGAAGCTTCGGAGTATAAACAGGATCTCTTACCAGCAACTTCACATCTCTAGCAGAAATAGCAAGTGATAACCATCAGTATTATAAGGCATAAATCAATATTTAATTTTGCAATTATAAAGTAGACTTCTCCTATTACTTGCAGACCTGTACCTTGTTGAAAATTAGAAATCAAAGTTTGACTGGCTTTCTGTTTTTTCCTAGTTTAGATGATTGGTACAAAGCAACGATTAGGATAATAGCAGACCTAATTACAAACATACTAAATTTTTCTTTTTTTTTTCAATTTTCTTGATATTGTCTCACTTGTTGCCTCTTGTCACATTCTTATAGTCCACTGAATGCCGAAGTGGTGTGAAACACTTACAACTCAAAACCCTATATTGTTTGTAAGTTGTGTGAAACACTCGCTTAGATTAATTAAAGACCCACGACTATCTCTAATATTATTAATCATAATAGTGATAGTAAAATACTGTAACAAAAAAAGCAACAACTAAATGGGCAACAACACACATCAAGAACAAATTATCAAAGTCAAAGAGCCTGCTAAGTCGATGAAGAGCCTGCTAGTTGATTTTGTTATGTACGAAGATGTTCTACCAGTACCTTCTGGGTAGAAGGTACTGCTAGCTAATGAAGAGCCTGCCAAGATTATGTCAAGTCGATTAGATATTTTGTAATAGATATTTAGTTGAATTATTAGTCTTTGTACATTGTTATACGTTATGTAGAAGTAAAATAGTCTTCTGTGGTAACAGAAGAATATATCAGAGTGTACATGGGTAGTTGTATTTAATTGTAGGCGCCAATATAGTCAAAGTATAGTATTATATTCATCTACTTGACAACATGTAATAAGATATCCTTATCTTATAAAAGGATATCTTAGTCACTTCTTCATGCATGCATCTTTCACAACCAATAACCACAAACCAAACTATCTCTCAAGTAACTTAGTTACTTCGAATCACAAATCCTTTTTACAATCTTAGATTCAAGATTACTTTGTAATCCCGGTGATACTTAGATCATCCGTATTATTTCATCAATAATATTGAATCGTTTTGTATTAACCAAAGTTGTGTTATTTGTTCATTGCATTCACTCATTTACTTAAACTCACCACCTTGTGTTCTTTTAAAGTGTGTTGTAGTAGATTCCGCATGCTAAACACATTCAATACATAAATATCTCTCAAACACATTACTAAGATTCATATCCCAAGTGTTTGAACTTCAAGAACAACAAAGCGTTCCACAAGTGGTATCAGAGCCAGGCTTGATATTTACTAATTTAAAAGAAAAATGGATGTTGAACATATTCAAACCAATGTTGCAGCTAAACTTCCATTACTCAAGCAAAACGAGTTTGAAATGTGGAGACTAAGGGTTGAACAATACTTTCAAGTGCAGGACTATGCACTTTGGGAGATCATTGAACAAGGCAATTCATTTAAACCCCAAATCACCACTACAACAGTAAATGATGCTCTTGTAACAAGAATACAAGATCAACCATCAAATGCAGATGAAAAAGTTCAGAAGAGAAATGATCTAAAGGCAAGGAGTATGTTACTGATGACTATTCCAAATGATCAACTTCTGATCTTTAACAAATACAAAGATGCCAAAACCCTTTTTGAAGCTATTGTGGCTAGGTTTGGTGGTAATGATGCTACCAAGAAAACACAGAAAACCCTTCTCAAACAACAATTTGAGAACTTCACAGCCACAACCAATGAGTCTTTGGACAGTATGTTCAATAGACTTCAGAAGCTTGCAAGTCAGTTAGCCATCCATGAAGTGATGATAACTCAAGAAGACCTAAACCCTAAATTTCTTAGAAGTTTACCTTCAGAATGGTCTATGCATGTCATTGTATGGAAGAACAAGTCAGATATTGACCAGATGAGTCTCAATGATCTCTACAACAATTTCAAAATAGTAGAGCATGAAGTAAAGAAGACTACTGGGTCAAGTTCTGGAAATATGGCTTTTGTTTCATCCCCAAACATCTCAAAGGTTGATAATGAAGAACAAGGTAGCAGAGAAGAAGGTACTGCTAATACAACCTTTGGTACTGCTAGTACTTCTGGCAATACCAAATCTATATTAGATGAAACAATTGGGTGTGCTTTTCTTACATCTCAGCACAATGGGTCCGTATTATCATTTGAAGACCTTCAAGAGATTCATCCTGATGATCTTGAAGAAATGGACATAAAGTGGCAACTTTCACTTTTAAGCATTAGAGCCAAGAAGTTGATGATGAGGACTGGCAAGAAGATTCTGATAGATGGAAATGAGCCTGCTGGCTATGATAAGTCAAAAGTGGAGTGTTACAACTGCCACATGAAAGGTCACTACTCTAGAGAATGTAGAAGACCTAAGAAGCAGGATGACAAGGGTAGAGGGTTTGACAACAGAAATAAAGGAAGATTTGAGAAGAAAGGAAGCTTTGAAAGCAAGAGTAAGGTTGTTGAAGTTGCAGAGCCAAAAGCAATGGTTGCTATTGATGGCATGGGTTTTGATTGGAGTTTCATGGGTGAAGATGAGTCAACTTCTGATGAATTGGCTTTGATGGCATTCTCCACCCCTGAGGTACAAATTATCAAATGTCCTAATGATTGTGAATCTTTTAAAGAATTAAAAATCATAAGTAAAGCTTATGATACAGAAGTATTAGAACATAGAAAAACCAATCAAACCTTATTTGACCATAAGTGTGGTATGTCCAAGCTAGAAAAACAAATCATTCACTATAGAGAAAATGAACTCACATTTTCTGATGCTAAAGGTGCTCTTAATAGAAAAATATATTTGAAAGATACTGAAATAGAAATGTTAAGGACTGAGTGCACTAAAGTGACATTAGCTAGAGACAATATTCAACTGACTGTTACTATATTGGAAAATGCTTCTGAGTGTACTAAGAGCATAGTAGAGAATCAGTTGAATAAGAAAATAAAATCAGGGATAGGATACAATGAATGTCCACCTCCTTATAGAGGAATTCCATGTCCCCAGGGTAGTGATCTTGCTGTATCAGGTTTACATGAATTTGTTAACAAACCATTGGATAAACCTGTAGTGATAAGTGAACCTTCTGAGAGTGCTAAGAATGTTCCACTCTCTAAGGTGCTCACTGATAAGAGACCAGATGTCCTAATTATTGAGGATTGGGTATCTGATGATGATGAAGATCAGACTATTCCTATCAAAGGAATCAAAGTAGGACCAACCAGTCCTAAGAAAGTAGAAGTTAAAGCTAAGGCCAAAACTGTTTTGAAAACAGTTGAAAGTTGTAAAAATTGTAATAACAAACCTAAGGGAAGCCAAAGAAATTGGAACAACCTAAAGTCACAACAACTAGGTGATGACTTTGTTATGTTTAATAAGGCTTGTTATTATTGTGGTAGCTTTAATCATCTTTATGCTTATTGTAATAAATGGGTTTCTGGGAGTAAATCAAAGTCTAAAACAAATGTTTACCACCCCAAAAAAAATTTGGTTAAGTCTAACACTACAAAAGATAATCATACTGTTAGACAACATAAGCCTGTTATTACAAAACCAACTGAAAAGGGTACAAGAAACACTTTCAAAAGTGTACCAAAAGTTGAGAAAAGTCCTATTCAAAAGATAAATGTGGTTAAAACAAAAGTTTGGAGTCCAAAAACCAAAGGTCCTGCTAGACCAAAAGGTCCTGCTAGACCACATGGTACTGCAAAAATTGGTATTGCCAAAATTGGTACTGATAGACCAAAGACCACACAATGGATTAGAAGGGAAAGTGCTGTTAAGTCCTCAGCATGTTGGATTTGGAAACCAATCCAATCAAAAGGTGCATCAACAATCCTGAAAAGGTTTGATTTCATTGATGCAAGAGGCAAACCCAAGTCTGTCATGGCTTGGGTACCCCAAGGAAACTAATATGTTTATTCATGTGCAGGAACATTCAACTGATATTGAAGATCAAGGATATGTTGATAGTGGGTGTTCAAGGCACATGACAGGCAACATGTCATTCCTCTCAGATTTCAAAACATTTGATGGAGGATATGTTACCTTTGGGGGTGGAATAAAAGGAAAGATCACTGGTAAAGGTACTATCAAAACCAGTAAACTAGATTTTGAAAATGTGTATTTTGTGAAAGAACTTCAGTTTAATCTTCTTAGTGTCTCACAATTGTGTGACAAAAAGAACAATGTTCTCTTTACAGACAATGAATGTATGGTTCTTTCTTCTGATTTTAAGATGCCTGATGAGAGTCAGATACTTCTTAAAATTCCAAAAAGGAACAATATGTATAGTGTCAATTTAAAGAACATTGATCCCAAGGAAGGTTTAACTTGTTTGGTAGCAAAGGCCTCATTGGATGAATCTATGATTTGGCATAGAAGGCTTGGTCATGTAAACTTTAAAACAATCAACACTATTGCAAAATATGATTTAGTAAGAGGTTTACCCAAAAAGATTTTCCAAAACGACCAAACTTGTGTTGATTGCCTAAAAGGCAAACAACATAGAGCTTCTTGTAAGCCCAAGTCCCAAAACTCTATTACTCAGGCTTTACATATGCTTCATATGGATCTCTTTGGTCCTACTAATGTGTGCAGCTTGAATGGAAAGAAATATTGTCTGGTTGTTACTGATGACTATAGCAGATTTTCATGGGTTTTCTTCTTAAGATCTAAACATGAAACTAGTGAGATACTTAAAACCTATATCACTGAGGTAGAAAACCAATCTGATAAGAAAGTCAAAATCATCAGGTGTGACAATGGGACAGAGTTCAAGAATAGAGTTATGGATGACTTTTGCAAGGAAAAAGGCATAAAAAGAGAGTTTAGTGTAGCTAGAACACCTCAGCAAAATGGAGTAGCAGAAAGAAAGAATAGAACACTTATAGAGGCTGCTAGAACTATGTTAGTAGACTCTAAGTTGCCTATTTCATTTTGGGCTGAAGCAGTTGGTACTGCTTGTTATGTACAAAACAGGGTTCTTGTGACAAAACCACATAGAAAAACACCTTATGAACTTTTCTTTGGTAGAAAACCATCTTTAAGTTTTATGAGACCTTTTGGTTGTCATGTCACTATTCTCAATACCAAAGATCATTTAGGCAAATTTGATGGAAAAGCAAATGTTGGCTTTTTGATAGGGTATTCCTTGCAGAGTAAGGCCTATAGAGTGTTTAACATTTGCACTAGGCTAGTAGAAGAAAATCTTCACATAGAGTTTCAAGAGAAACTAGCAAATGTGAAAGGAGTTGGACCAGATTGGATGTTTGATGTTGATAGGCTTTCAGAATCTATGAATTATGTGCCTGTTTCAGGTACAAATACTAATGATAATACAGGTTCTGAAGACAATGTTGAAGCTCCTAAGGATCAAGATTACATCTGGATGCCAATTTGGAAAAGTATGGATCTATCTTCAAGTCAAGAAGGACCTTCAAACACAAGAAATGAAGGCAATGAAGAAGATCAAGGAACTCAGAATCAAGAGAATCAAGAAAGTGGTGCTAATGACAATGGTACTGCCAGTTCTTCAGATGGTCCTGCTAGTACAAGTATTGGTACTGCTGAGCCATTGAATGTTCAAATAGATGATTCTTTTCAAGAAGAGGTGGAGATTAGCAATCTTCCAACTACATATGAAGTTTCTAAAACACCAAACACTAGAATTCTCAAAGATCACTCAACTGATGATGTGATTGGAAGCATAACTTCTGGTGTTAGAACAAGATCTCAAGTTGGTTTATCTCAAGTCTTATCTCCAGATGAAGAAGGGTTTATCTCCTCTATTTATGAAGAAAAGAATAATGATACTTCCAATATATGCCTGTTTTCATGTTTTCTATCTCAGGCTGAACCCAAAAATATAAACAAAGCTTTAGATGATGCAAGTTGGGTGGAAGCTATGCAAGAAGAGCTTCTCCAATTCAAGATTCAGAAGGTTTGGATATTAGTTGATTTGCCAAGAGGACATAGGGCAATTGGAACCAAATGGGTGTTCAGAAACAAGAAAGATGAAAGGGGTATAGTGATCAGAAACAAGGCTAGATTGGTAGCACAAGGATATACTCAAGAGGAAGGGGTAGATTATGAAGAAGTGTTTGCTCCAGTTGCAAGACTTGAAGCAATTAGGCTTTTCTTAGCCTATGCTTCATTCATAGGCTTCACTGTCTATCAAATGGATGTTAAGAGTGCATTTTTGTATGGTGAAATTGAAGAACCAGTATATGTATCTCAACCTCCAGGCTTCATTGATGCTGAGTATCCAGATAAAGTTTACAAGGTTACCAAGGCTTTGTATGGTCTACACCAAGCTCCAAGGGCATGGTATGAAACATTGGCTTGTTTTCTACTAGAAAGTGGATTCCAAAGAGGCAGGATTGATCCAACTTTGTTTATCAAAAGCACAAAGAAAGACATCTTGCTAGTGCAGATTTATGTTGATGACATAATCTTTGGATCAACAAACCAAGACTTGTGTGTAGAATTTGAAAAACTTATGCACAGTAAGTTTGAGATGAGTTCCATGGGGGAACTTACTTTCTTTTTGGGTCTCCAAGTGAAACAATCCAAAGAAGGCATATTTATCAGCCAAGATAAATATGTAGCAGAGATCCTAAGGAAATTTAATTTTGCTGATTCTAAGGTTGCAAGTATACCAATGGATCCAGACAAAGGGCTACTCAAGGATGCTGAAGGAGAAGATATGGATTTGCACAATTATAGATCTATGATTGGGTCCTTGATGTATCTTACATCATCAAGACCAGATATCATGTTCTCAGTATGTGTATGTGCAAGGTTTCAAATACATCCCAAGATCTCTCATCTCACAGCAGTCAAAAGAATCTTTAGATATCTTAAGGGTCAACCTAGGTTGGGTCTTTCGTATCCAAGGGAATCATCTTTTGAATTGATGGCTTATTCGGATAGTGACTATGCTGGTGCAACACTAGACAGAAAATCCACAACTGGTGGATGTCAATTTCTTGGTTGCAGACTAATCTCTTGGCAATGCAAGAAACAAACAATGGTGGCCAATTCTACAACTGAAGCAGAATATGTTGCTGGTGCAAGTTGTTGTGGGCAAGTTCTTTGGATCCAAAATCAATTGCTTGACTATGGGTACAATTTTCTTAACACCATTATTTATATTGACAATAGCAGTACTATTTGTATCATTAAAAACCCAGTTCAACACTCAAAAACAAAACATATTGAAATCAGACACCATTTCATAAGGGATTGCAATGAGAAGAGGTTAATTCAAGTAGTTAAAATTGATTCTGAAAAGAATTATGCAGACCTTCTCACCAAAGCTTTTGATTTAGGTAGATTCAAATATCTTGTAGGAGGTATTGGAATGATAAATCTTTGAAAAACATGTGTTTTTGTTCATAAAATTAACTGGTATTGACTTTTAAACATGGTACTGCTAGTTAGTCAAAAGGTCCTGTTAGTTCATAATTGGTCCTGCTGATACAAAATTGCTATGTTTTGTTCATTTAACGGCTTGAATGTTTAAAATGCTATAGATCAAGTGCTTTGCACTTTGTTCTTTTGGTTTGCAACTAACACATTTCAGGTTGATAACAAAACAAGAGTTCTTCCAAACAGAAAGGAGCAACAAAAGTTATATTCATTTCAGGAAAGATAACAATCTCAGGGGAGGAATTGATAGCCAAGAATGGAAGAAACACCAATTAATGAAAGGAAAGACAAGAGCATACAAGATGATGCAGAGTTGAAAAAGATAGAGTTAGATCACATATCTAGAAGGGATGAAGCATTTCTCAAAGGAGAAAGTTCTATCTAGATCAAACTAAGAAAGGTTTCAACTCAAAGGCATGACATTAGATGATTTCACTTGTTGAACCAATCATCCAAGATACACAGCATCATTGCCTTTCTAAATTTCCTCCATCCAAGGAAATTGCACCATCTTTGGGCCATCCTGGCTTTTGGTATTCAGCTCACCAAGTTTTCACAAACTTAAGAGTTGGCTAGTCCTTAAGCAAACGGCTTTTGGTAAAGACAACTCAAATCCGTTGATGGTTGATAGTTTACCAAAAACTATATGGTTGTTAACTAACCATACTTAATTGTAAATAGTTAGCTAGTCCTTAAGCAAACGGCTTTTGGTAAAGACAACTCAAATCCGTTGATAGCTGGTAGTTTGCTAAAAACTATAAGGGATTTTTATAAAACTTTCAAAGGTACTGGTAGTACAAAAATGGTACTTCTAGAGTACAAAGGTACTGCTAGATAGCCGTTGAGCCTGTCAGAAAAAGTTTTAACCGTTGGGCCTGGTAGTTAAAATTAGCCGTTGGGGTAGTTATGTAAATTACTGATGATTATATTATATTATATTTCACATATAAAAGATCTTTTTAACCGCCTTTTCAATTTCCTTTTATAATCTTTATTATTGTCGGTTAAAAGTAATTCTCTCATATCTTCTTTCATCAGTCATTATCATAATTCACACACACCTTTTATCTTCTACCAGTACTACCAACAAATCCCACCATCATATTTAAAATTTTCATTATGGCTTCCACAATTGATCTAGATTTTGTCCAACGTCACAATCAGTTAGCATTTTTGGAGAAGTCAGAGGATAATGCCTCATTTCATCAAGTAGTGGACTTTTTAAACAACTCCTACATCAGGTTTGCTTTACTAGTCAATCCCACTATTTATGAAAATCAAATTTTACAATTTTGGCAATCTGCTAAAATTAAAACTTCTGAAAATGGGGACCAAAGAATAAAGGCCAAAGTGGATGGTAAACATTTGACTCTTACTGAGTCATCCATAAGAAGACATCTTCATTTGGATGATTCTGATGGTATTAGTCAGTTACCAGATACTGAAATTTTTGAAAATTTAACAAGAATGGGGTATCATGCTGAGTCCAACAAACTCACTTTTCTGAAAAAGCATCTTACTCCACAATGGAGATTTTTGATTCACACAATCCTTCACTGTTTGAGCCAGAAGAAAACCTCTTGGGAGCAATTTAGTGGAAACATGGCTTCTGCTCTCATTTGCTTAGCCACAAACAGAAAATACAATTTTTCTAAATATATTTTTGAAGGATTGATAAACAATGTGAAAAGTAAAACAAAGTTTTTGATGTATCCAAGATTTATTGGTTGCATCATTGGAAAATTACAACATGTGTTGCTTCCCACAGACTCAGTTTATGAAACACCAAAACTTTCTCACAAAGTATTTTCAAATATGAGAATTGGTTTTAGAGGGGAGGAAGTTCCACTTTTTGATGAAATGGTACCACAACATCCAGAAGAACCAACACCATCTGCTGAAACACAATCATCTAGTTCTTCACATGGTTTCATTTCACAAACACATCAACAATCACCAATACCATCTCCAGTACCATCAGCAACACCACCACCATCACCACATCATATATCACAAACCCAATCACCTCAGACAATGCAAGAGCTGAAAGATAAGGTGAAGTTCTTAGAGAATGCTCTCAAAAGTCAAAATGAAAGGTTTTCTAAGATCAACATCAAATTGGTCAAAAGGGTCAAGAAATTGGAGGGTGAAGTGAAGAAGTTACAGGGTAAAAAGTCTGCAAAGGTTGTTTTATCTAGTTCTTCACAGTCAGATGCTGATAGGATAGATCTCTCTTCCAAAAAGGGGAGGAAGGATAGGTCTGAAGATGTGAATGAAGAGGAAGAACAGGCTCAATTTGAATTCCATGATAGAACTCAAGTTTATGATGAAGAGCCTGTTGGAGCAGGGCAAGAGCCTGTTGGAGCAGGGCAAGAGCCTGCTAGGGCAGAAGAAGAGTCTGCTAGGAGAGAAAGGCTATTAGCTATGGGGTATAAAGGGTCTGCTGAGAGAGTGTACAAGAGAAAGAGGGTTTTAATTGCTGATGAGCAATCTTCTGCTCCATCACAAGATTCACCTCCAAAGGATAAGGGCAAAGGTATTCTGATTGAAGATGAGCCAAAGTCCAAGAAGTTGAAAAGAACTCAGCAAATTCAGATGGTTTTAGGAGAAGAAGAGGCCAAAAGAGTTCAAGAAGAAGAGCTAAAAGCTAATGAAGCTTCAAGAATGCTTGAAGCAATGAAAGAGCAGAAAGATGCTGAAGAAGCTGCTCAAGCTCTTATTGATTCTCAAGCTGCACTAATATTTGATGCACAACTACAATGGATTATCTCTATTGATCCAATTGTAAGAGGTCAAGCCTCTGTGTATGTGGATGATGAGTCTCTCAGTATAGAAGAGAAGACAGCCAAGCTTGAAGAATTCATCACCAAAAAGTATAGAGAAGAAGCCTTAAATGATGTATTTCAGCAGATCATGCAGTATAAGGAGAAAGGGTTTAAATTGCCACATGATCAGAAAGAGCAGATGAAGTTCTTCAAGTTATATCTGAAAAGGTCAGCAAATTGGAAGGATCATCAACTCAAAAGAAAATCATTTGAAGAGTTGCAGCATCTATATATTGAAGCATACAAGAAGAACCACTGCACTCCTCCTGAACACACACAAGAAAGGTCTTCAAAGAAGAAGGAAGATGCTCAGATGAAAGAAGTAGCAAAATTGGACACAGAGCAAGTAAGTAAAATGTTGATAACTTTACCTACTATCATACATGCTGATCCAATTAGGTCTAGACACCCTATAATTGATTGGGAAATACACCATGATAGATTTGGTAAGTCATGGAAAATATCAAGGGTTGGGGGACAGTCTGCTATCTTCAAGAATTTTGAAAATTTAGTTAGAGCATCTGATAGAGCAGATTTGGAAGAATTGTGGAATCTAGTGCAGATTAGGCTAGCCACAAATTCTAGCAATGATGTTAAGGAACAGGAATTATGGGTTGAATTCAATAGGATGTTTGATCCTGATCCCAAAGATGATTATTGGAAGTTTCCATATTATGATCCATCTACAACCTGGGAATTCCTAAGTCATTGCAGTGTTCATCATTTGTACACATCAAGTGGGATTGAACTCTTTATGTTGGCTGAGAAAGAGTATCCACTTAGTTATGAAGTGCTCTCAACTATGATCTCCAAGAGATTAAGGTGTGACAAAGATGATGAAAACTCAGAAATTGTTCAAAGTTTGCTAAGGAGCATATTTGAACAATGTGAAAGAAAAAGGAAGGATAGGAAGTAAAGGTTTTTGGAAGAGTTCTCAAATCCTCAAGGCATGTATTTTATTCATCAGAAACTTGTGTATTTTAATGGAAATAACAAGTTTAGGGGAGGATTGTTGGGAATAAAATTATCAAAGTCAAAGAGCCTGCTAAGTCGATGAAGAGCCTGCTAGTTGATTTTGTTATGTACGAAGATGTTCTACCAGTACCTTCTGGGTAGAAGGTACTGCTAGCTAATGAAGAGCCTGCCAAGATTATGTCAAGTCGATTAGATATTTTGTAATAGATATTTAGTTGAATTATTAGTCTTTGTACATTGTTATACGTTATGTAGAAGTAAAATAGTCTTCTGTGGTAACAGAAGAATATATCAGAGTGTACATGGGTAGTTGTATTTAATTGTAGGCGCCAATATAGTCAAAGTATAGTATTATATTCATCTACTTGACAACATGTAATAAGATATCCTTATCTTATAAAAGGATATCTTAGTCACTTCTTCATGCATGCATCTTTCACAACCAATAACCACAAACCAAACTATCTCTCAAGTAACTTAGTTACTTCGAATCACAAATCCTTTTTACAATCTTAGATTCAAGATTACTTTGTAATCCCGGTGATACTTAGATCATCCGTATTATTTCATCAATAATATTGAATCGTTTTGTATTAACCAAAGTTGTGTTATTTGTTCATTGCATTCACTCATTTACTTAAACTCACCACCTTGTGTTCTTTTAAAGTGTGTTGTAGTAGATTCCGCATGCTAAACACATTCAATACATAAATATCTCTCAAACACATTACTAAGATTCATATCCCAAGTGTTTGAACTTCAAGAACAACAAAGCGTTCCACAAGTGGTATCAGAGCCAGGCTTGATATTTACTAATTTAAAAGAAAAATGGATGTTGAACATATTCAAACCAATGTTGCAGCTAAACTTCCATTACTCAAGCAAAACGAGTTTGAAATGTGGAGACTAAGGGTTGAACAATACTTTCAAGTGCAGGACTATGCACTTTGGGAGATCATTGAACAAGGCAATTCATTTAAACCCCAAATCACCACTACAACAGTAAATGATGCTCTTGTAACAAGAATACAAGATCAACCATCAAATGCAGATGAAAAAGTTCAGAAGAGAAATGATCTAAAGGCAAGGAGTATGTTACTGATGACTATTCCAAATGATCAACTTCTGATCTTTAACAAATACAAAGATGCCAAAACCCTTTTTGAAGCAATTGTGGCTAGGTTTTGGTGGTAATGATGCTACCAAGAAAACACAGAAAACCCTTCTCAAACAACAATTTGAGAACTTCACAGCCACAACCAATGAGTCTTTGGACAGTATGTTCAATAGACTTCAGAAGCTTGCAAGTCAGTTAGCCATCCATGAAGTGATGATAACTCAAGAAGACCTAAACCCTAAATTTCTTAGAAGTTTACCTTCAGAATGGTCTATGCATGTCATTGTATGGAAGAACAAGTCAGATATTGACCAGATGAGTCTCAATGATCTCTACAACAATTTCAAAATAGTAGAGCATGAAGTAAAGAAGACTACTGGGTCAAGTTCTGGAAATATGGCTTTTGTTTCATCCCCAAACATCTCAAAGGTTGATAATGAAGAACAAGGTAGCAGAGAAGAAGGTACTGCTAATACAACCTTTGGTACTGCTAGTACTTCTGGCAATACCAAATCTATATTAGATGAAACAATTGGGTGTGCTTTTCTTACATCTCAGCACAATGGGTCCGTATTATCATTTGAAGACCTTCAAGAGATTCATCCTGATGATCTTGAAGAAATGGACATAAAGTGGCAACTTTCACTTTTAAGCATTAGAGCCAAGAAGTTGATGATGAGGACTGGCAAGAAGATTCTGATAGATGGAAATGAGCCTGCTGGCTATGATAAGTCAAAAGTGGAGTGTTACAACTGCCACATGAAAGGTCACTACTCTAGAGAATGTAGAAGACCTAAGAAGCAGGATGACAAGGGTAGAGGGTTTGACAACAGAAATAAAGGAAGATTTGAGAAGAAAGGAAGCTTTGAAAGCAAGAGTAAGGTTGTTGAAGTTGCAGAGCCAAAAGCAATGGTTGCTATTGATGGCATGGGTTTTGATTGGAGTTTCATGGGTGAAGATGAGTCAACTTCTGATGAATTGGCTTTGATGGCATTCTCCACCCCTGAGGTACAAATTATCAAATGTCCTAATGATTGTGAATCTTTTAAAGAATTAAAAATCATAAGTAAAGCTTATGATACAGAAGTATTAGAACATAGAAAAACCAATCAAACCTTATTTGACCATAAGTGTGGTATGTCCAAGCTAGAAAAACAAATCATTCACTATAGAGAAAATGAACTCACATTTTCTGATGCTAAAGGTGCTCTTAATAGAAAAATATATTTGAAAGATACTGAAATAGAAATGTTAAGGACTGAGTGCACTAAAGTGACATTAGCTAGAGACAATATTCAACTGACTGTTACTATATTGGAAAATGCTTCTGAGTGTACTAAGAGCATAGTAGAGAATCAGTTGAATAAGAAAATAAAATCAGGGATAGGATACAATGAATGTCCACCTCCTTATAGAGGAATTCCATGTCCCCAGGGTAGTGATCTTGCTGTATCAGGTTTACATGAATTTGTTAACAAACCATTGGATAAACCTGTAGTGATAAGTGAACCTTCTGAGAGTGCTAAGAATGTTCCACTCTCTAAGGTGCTCACTGATAAGAGACCAGATGTCCTAATTATTGAGGATTGGGTATCTGATGATGATGAAGATCAGACTATTCCTATCAAAGGAATCAAAGTAGGACCAACCAGTCCTAAGAAAGTAGAAGTTAAAGCTAAGGCCAAAACTGTTTTGAAAACAGTTGAAAGTTGTAAAAATTGTAATAACAAACCTAAGGGAAGCCAAAGAAATTGGAACAACCTAAAGTCACAACAACTAGGTGATGACTTTGTTATGTTTAATAAGGCTTGTTATTATTGTGGTAGCTTTAATCATCTTTATGCTTATTGTAATAAATGGGTTTCTGGGAGTAAATCAAAGTCTAAAACAAATGTTTACCACCCCAAAAAAAATTTGGTTAAGTCTAACACTACAAAAGATAATCATACTGTTAGACAACATAAGCCTGTTATTACAAAACCAACTGAAAAGGGTACAAGAAACACTTTCAAAAGTGTACCAAAAGTTGAGAAAAGTCCTATTCAAAAGATAAATGTGGTTAAAACAAAAGTTTGGAGTCCAAAAACCAAAGGTCCTGCTAGACCAAAAGGTCCTGCTAGACCACATGGTACTGCAAAAATTGGTATTGCCAAAATTGGTACTGATAGACCAAAGACCACACAATGGATTAGAAGGGAAAGTGCTGTTAAGTCCTCAGCATGTTGGATTTGGAAACCAATCCAATCAAAAGGTGCATCAACAATCCTGAAAAGGTTTGATTTCATTGATGCAAGAGGCAAACCCAAGTCTGTCATGGCTTGGGTACCCCAAGGAAACTAATATGTTTATTCATGTGCAGGAACATTCAACTGATATTGAAGATCAAGGATATGTTGATAGTGGGTGTTCAAGGCACATGACAGGCAACATGTCATTCCTCTCAGATTTCAAAACATTTGATGGAGGATATGTTACCTTTGGGGGTGGAATAAAAGGAAAGATCACTGGTAAAGGTACTATCAAAACCAGTAAACTAGATTTTGAAAATGTGTATTTTGTGAAAGAACTTCAGTTTAATCTTCTTAGTGTCTCACAATTGTGTGACAAAAAGAACAATGTTCTCTTTACAGACAATGAATGTATGGTTCTTTCTTCTGATTTTAAGATGCCTGATGAGAGTCAGATACTTCTTAAAATTCCAAAAAGGAACAATATGTATAGTGTCAATTTAAAGAACATTGATCCCAAGGAAGGTTTAACTTGTTTGGTAGCAAAGGCCTCATTGGATGAATCTATGATTTGGCATAGAAGGCTTGGTCATGTAAACTTTAAAACAATCAACACTATTGCAAAATATGATTTAGTAAGAGGTTTACCCAAAAAGATTTTCCAAAACGACCAAACTTGTGTTGATTGCCTAAAAGGCAAACAACATAGAGCTTCTTGTAAGCCCAAGTCCCAAAACTCTATTACTCAGGCTTTACATATGCTTCATATGGATCTCTTTGGTCCTACTAATGTGTGCAGCTTGAATGGAAAGAAATATTGTCTGGTTGTTACTGATGACTATAGCAGATTTTCATGGGTTTTCTTCTTAAGATCTAAACATGAAACTAGTGAGATACTTAAAACCTATATCACTGAGGTAGAAAACCAATCTGATAAGAAAGTCAAAATCATCAGGTGTGACAATGGGACAGAGTTCAAGAATAGAGTTATGGATGACTTTTGCAAGGAAAAAGGCATAAAAAGAGAGTTTAGTGTAGCTAGAACACCTCAGCAAAATGGAGTAGCAGAAAGAAAGAATAGAACACTTATAGAGGCTGCTAGAACTATGTTAGTAGACTCTAAGTTGCCTATTTCATTTTGGGCTGAAGCAGTTGGTACTGCTTGTTATGTACAAAACAGGGTTCTTGTGACAAAACCACATAGAAAAACACCTTATGAACTTTTCTTTGGTAGAAAACCATCTTTAAGTTTTATGAGACCTTTTGGTTGTCATGTCACTATTCTCAATACCAAAGATCATTTAGGCAAATTTGATGGAAAAGCAAATGTTGGCTTTTTGATAGGGTATTCCTTGCAGAGTAAGGCCTATAGAGTGTTTAACATTTGCACTAGGCTAGTAGAAGAAAATCTTCACATAGAGTTTCAAGAGAAACTAGCAAATGTGAAAGGAGTTGGACCAGATTGGATGTTTGATGTTGATAGGCTTTCAGAATCTATGAATTATGTGCCTGTTTCAGGTACAAATACTAATGATAATACAGGTTCTGAAGACAATGTTGAAGCTCCTAAGGATCAAGATTACATCTGGATGCCAATTTGGAAAAGTATGGATCTATCTTCAAGTCAAGAAGGACCTTCAAACACAAGAAATGAAGGCAATGAAGAAGATCAAGGAACTCAGAATCAAGAGAATCAAGAAAGTGGTGCTAATGACAATGGTACTGCCAGTTCTTCAGATGGTCCTGCTAGTACAAGTATTGGTACTGCTGAGCCATTGAATGTTCAAATAGATGATTCTTTTCAAGAAGAGGTGGAGATTAGCAATCTTCCAACTACATATGAAGTTTCTAAAACACCAAACACTAGAATTCTCAAAGATCACTCAACTGATGATGTGATTGGAAGCATAACTTCTGGTGTTAGAACAAGATCTCAAGTTGGTTTATCTCAAGTCTTATCTCCAGATGAAGAAGGGTTTATCTCCTCTATTTATGAAGAAAAGAATAATGATACTTCCAATATATGCCTGTTTTCATGTTTTCTATCTCAGGCTGAACCCAAAAATATAAACAAAGCTTTAGATGATGCAAGTTGGGTGGAAGCTATGCAAGAAGAGCTTCTCCAATTCAAGATTCAGAAGGTTTGGATATTAGTTGATTTGCCAAGAGGACATAGGGCAATTGGAACCAAATGGGTGTTCAGAAACAAGAAAGATGAAAGGGGTATAGTGATCAGAAACAAGGCTAGATTGGTAGCACAAGGATATACTCAAGAGGAAGGGGTAGATTATGAAGAAGTGTTTGCTCCAGTTGCAAGACTTGAAGCAATTAGGCTTTTCTTAGCCTATGCTTCATTCATAGGCTTCACTGTCTATCAAATGGATGTTAAGAGTGCATTTTTGTATGGTGAAATTGAAGAACCAGTATATGTATCTCAACCTCCAGGCTTCATTGATGCTGAGTATCCAGATAAAGTTTACAAGGTTACCAAGGCTTTGTATGGTCTACACCAAGCTCCAAGGGCATGGTATGAAACATTGGCTTGTTTTCTACTAGAAAGTGGATTCCAAAGAGGCAGGATTGATCCAACTTTGTTTATCAAAAGCACAAAGAAAGACATCTTGCTAGTGCAGATTTATGTTGATGACATAATCTTTGGATCAACAAACCAAGACTTGTGTGTAGAATTTGAAAAACTTATGCACAGTAAGTTTGAGATGAGTTCCATGGGGGAACTTACTTTCTTTTTGGGTCTCCAAGTGAAACAATCCAAAGAAGGCATATTTATCAGCCAAGATAAATATGTAGCAGAGATCCTAAGGAAATTTAATTTTGCTGATTCTAAGGTTGCAAGTATACCAATGGATCCAGACAAAGGGCTACTCAAGGATGCTGAAGGAGAAGATATGGATTTGCACAATTATAGATCTATGATTGGGTCCTTGATGTATCTTACATCATCAAGACCAGATATCATGTTCTCAGTATGTGTATGTGCAAGGTTTCAAATACATCCCAAGATCTCTCATCTCACAGCAGTCAAAAGAATCTTTAGATATCTTAAGGGTCAACCTAGGTTGGGTCTTTCGTATCCAAGGGAATCATCTTTTGAATTGATGGCTTATTCGGATAGTGACTATGCTGGTGCAACACTAGACAGAAAATCCACAACTGGTGGATGTCAATTTCTTGGTTGCAGACTAATCTCTTGGCAATGCAAGAAACAAACAATGGTGGCCAATTCTACAACTGAAGCAGAATATGTTGCTGGTGCAAGTTGTTGTGGGCAAGTTCTTTGGATCCAAAATCAATTGCTTGACTATGGGTACAATTTTCTTAACACCATTATTTATATTGACAATAGCAGTACTATTTGTATCATTAAAAACCCAGTTCAACACTCAAAAACAAAACATATTGAAATCAGACACCATTTCATAAGGGATTGCAATGAGAAGAGGTTAATTCAAGTAGTTAAAATTGATTCTGAAAAGAATTATGCAGACCTTCTCACCAAAGCTTTTGATTTAGGTAGATTCAAATATCTTGTAGGAGGTATTGGAATGATAAATCTTTGAAAAACATGTGTTTTTGTTCATAAAATTAACTGGTATTGACTTTTAAACATGGTACTGCTAGTTAGTCAAAAGGTCCTGTTAGTTCATAATTGGTCCTGCTGATACAAAATTGCTATGTTTTGTTCATTTAACGGCTTGAATGTTTAAAATGCTATAGATCAAGTGCTTTGCACTTTGTTCTTTTGGTTTGCAACTAACACATTTCAGGTTGATAACAAAACAAGAGTTCTTCCAAACAGAAAGGAGCAACAAAAGTTATATTCATTTCAGGAAAGATAACAATCTCAGGGGAGGAATTGATAGCCAAGAATGGAAGAAACACCAATTAATGAAAGGAAAGACAAGAGCATACAAGATGATGCAGAGTTGAAAAAGATAGAGTTAGATCACATATCTAGAAGGGATGAAGCATTTCTCAAAGGAGAAAGTTCTATCTAGATCAAACTAAGAAAGGTTTCAACTCAAAGGCATGACATTAGATGATTTCACTTGTTGAACCAATCATCCAAGATACACAGCATCATTGCCTTTCTAAATTTCCTCCATCCAAGGAAATTGCACCATCTTTGGGCCATCCTGGCTTTTGGTATTCAGCTCACCAAGTTTTCACAAACTTAAGAGTTGGCTAGTCCTTAAGCAAACGGCTTTTGGTAAAGACAACTCAAATCCGTTGATGGTTGATAGTTTACCAAAAACTATATGGTTGTTAACTAACCATACTTAATTGTAAATAGTTAGCTAGTCCTTAAGCAAACGGCTTTTGGTAAAGACAACTCAAATCCGTTGATAGCTGGTAGTTTGCTAAAAACTATAAGGGATTTTTATAAAACTTTCAAAGGTACTGGTAGTACAAAAATGGTACTTCTAGAGTACAAAGGTACTGCTAGATAGCCGTTGAGCCTGTCAGAAAAAGTTTTAACCGTTGGGCCTGGTAGTTAAAATTAGCCGTTGGGGTAGTTATGTAAATTACTGATGATTATATTATATTATATTTCACATATAAAAGATCTTTTTAACCGCCTTTTCAATTTCCTTTTATAATCTTTATTATTGTCGGTTAAAAGTAATTCTCTCATATCTTCTTTCATCAGTCATTATCATAATTCACACACACCTTTTATCTTCTACCAGTACTACCAACAAATCCCACCATCATATTTAAAATTTTCATTATGGCTTCCACAATTGATCTAGATTTTGTCCAACGTCACAATCAGTTAGCATTTTTGGAGAAGTCAGAGGATAATGCCTCATTTCATCAAGTAGTGGACTTTTTAAACAACTCCTACATCAGGTTTGCTTTACTAGTCAATCCCACTATTTATGAAAATCAAATTTTACAATTTTGGCAATCTGCTAAAATTAAAACTTCTGAAAATGGGGACCAAAGAATAAAGGCCAAAGTGGATGGTAAACATTTGACTCTTACTGAGTCATCCATAAGAAGACATCTTCATTTGGATGATTCTGATGGTATTAGTCAGTTACCAGATACTGAAATTTTTGAAAATTTAACAAGAATGGGGTATCATGCTGAGTCCAACAAACTCACTTTTCTGAAAAAGCATCTTACTCCACAATGGAGATTTTTGATTCACACAATCCTTCACTGTTTGAGCCAGAAGAAAACCTCTTGGGAGCAATTTAGTGGAAACATGGCTTCTGCTCTCATTTGCTTAGCCACAAACAGAAAATACAATTTTTCTAAATATATTTTTGAAGGATTGATAAACAATGTGAAAAGTAAAACAAAGTTTTTGATGTATCCAAGATTTATTGGTTGCATCATTGGAAAATTACAACATGTGTTGCTTCCCACAGACTCAGTTTATGAAACACCAAAACTTTCTCACAAAGTATTTTCAAATATGAGAATTGGTTTTAGAGGGGAGGAAGTTCCACTTTTTGATGAAATGGTACCACAACATCCAGAAGAACCAACACCATCTGCTGAAACACAATCATCTAGTTCTTCACATGGTTTCATTTCACAAACACATCAACAATCACCAATACCATCTCCAGTACCATCAGCAACACCACCACCATCACCACATCATATATCACAAACCCAATCACCTCAGACAATGCAAGAGCTGAAAGATAAGGTGAAGTTCTTAGAGAATGCTCTCAAAAGTCAAAATGAAAGGTTTTCTAAGATCAACATCAAATTGGTCAAAAGGGTCAAGAAATTGGAGGGTGAAGTGAAGAAGTTACAGGGTAAAAAGTCTGCAAAGGTTGTTTTATCTAGTTCTTCACAGTCAGATGCTGATAGGATAGATCTCTCTTCCAAAAAGGGGAGGAAGGATAGGTCTGAAGATGTGAATGAAGAGGAAGAACAGGCTCAATTTGAATTCCATGATAGAACTCAAGTTTATGATGAAGAGCCTGTTGGAGCAGGGCAAGAGCCTGTTGGAGCAGGGCAAGAGCCTGCTAGGGCAGAAGAAGAGTCTGCTAGGAGAGAAAGGCTATTAGCTATGGGGTATAAAGGGTCTGCTGAGAGAGTGTACAAGAGAAAGAGGGTTTTAATTGCTGATGAGCAATCTTCTGCTCCATCACAAGATTCACCTCCAAAGGATAAGGGCAAAGGTATTCTGATTGAAGATGAGCCAAAGTCCAAGAAGTTGAAAAGAACTCAGCAAATTCAGATGGTTTTAGGAGAAGAAGAGGCCAAAAGAGTTCAAGAAGAAGAGCTAAAAGCTAATGAAGCTTCAAGAATGCTTGAAGCAATGAAAGAGCAGAAAGATGCTGAAGAAGCTGCTCAAGCTCTTATTGATTCTCAAGCTGCACTAATATTTGATGCACAACTACAATGGATTATCTCTATTGATCCAATTGTAAGAGGTCAAGCCTCTGTGTATGTGGATGATGAGTCTCTCAGTATAGAAGAGAAGACAGCCAAGCTTGAAGAATTCATCACCAAAAAGTATAGAGAAGAAGCCTTAAATGATGTATTTCAGCAGATCATGCAGTATAAGGAGAAAGGGTTTAAATTGCCACATGATCAGAAAGAGCAGATGAAGTTCTTCAAGTTATATCTGAAAAGGTCAGCAAATTGGAAGGATCATCAACTCAAAAGAAAATCATTTGAAGAGTTGCAGCATCTATATATTGAAGCATACAAGAAGAACCACTGCACTCCTCCTGAACACACACAAGAAAGGTCTTCAAAGAAGAAGGAAGATGCTCAGATGAAAGAAGTAGCAAAATTGGACACAGAGCAAGTAAGTAAAATGTTGATAACTTTACCTACTATCATACATGCTGATCCAATTAGGTCTAGACACCCTATAATTGATTGGGAAATACACCATGATAGATTTGGTAAGTCATGGAAAATATCAAGGGTTGGGGGACAGTCTGCTATCTTCAAGAATTTTGAAAATTTAGTTAGAGCATCTGATAGAGCAGATTTGGAAGAATTGTGGAATCTAGTGCAGATTAGGCTAGCCACAAATTCTAGCAATGATGTTAAGGAACAGGAATTATGGGTTGAATTCAATAGGATGTTTGATCCTGATCCCAAAGATGATTATTGGAAGTTTCCATATTATGATCCATCTACAACCTGGGAATTCCTAAGTCATTGCAGTGTTCATCATTTGTACACATCAAGTGGGATTGAACTCTTTATGTTGGCTGAGAAAGAGTATCCACTTAGTTATGAAGTGCTCTCAACTATGATCTCCAAGAGATTAAGGTGTGACAAAGATGATGAAAACTCAGAAATTGTTCAAAGTTTGCTAAGGAGCATATTTGAACAATGTGAAAGAAAAAGGAAGGATAGGAAGTAAAGGTTTTTGGAAGAGTTCTCAAATCCTCAAGGCATGTATTTTATTCATCAGAAACTTGTGTATTTTAATGGAAATAACAAGTTTAGGGGAGGATTGTTGGGAATAAAATGATCAAAGTCAAAGAGCCTGCCAAGTCGATGAAGAGCCTGCTAGTTGATTTTATTATGTACGAAGATGTTCTACCAGTACCTTCTGGGTAGAAGGTACTGCTAGCTAATGAAGAGCCTGCCAAGATTATGTCAAGTCGATTAGATATTTTGTAATAGATATTTAGTTGAATTATTAGTCTTTGTACATTGTTATAAGTTATGTAGAAGTAAAATAGTCTTCTGTGGTGACAGAAGAATATATCAGAGTGTACATGGGTAGTTGTATTTAATTGTAGGCGCCAATATAGTCAAAGTATAGTATTATATTCATCTACTTGACAACATGTAATAAGATATCCTTATCTTATAAAAGGATATCTTAGTCACTTCTTCATGCATGCATCTTTCACAACCAATAACCACAAACCAAACTATCTCTCAAGTAACTTAGTTACTTCGAATCACAAATCCTTTTTACAATCTTAGATTCAAGATTACTTTGTAATCCCGGTGATACTTAGATGATCCGTATTATTTCATCAATAATATTGAATCGTTTTGTATTAACCAAAGTTGTGTTATTTGTTCATTGCATTCACTCATTTACTTAAACTCACCACCTTGTGTTCTTTTAAAGTGTGTTGTAGTAGATTCCGCATGCTAAACACATTCAATACATAAATATCTCTCAAACACATTACTAAGATTCATATCCCAAGTGTTTGAACTTCAAGAACAACAAAGCGTTCCACAAACACACATCAAGAACAACTTGTATCAGCAAATAACATACAGATAAACAAAAAAAAAAAAAAAAGGTAAACAAAACCTGAAGAACAACAACTGACATACCTGTCCGGTGAAAGAAAAAAAAAAAGTAAATAAAACGAAAAAAAAAAAATTTAAAAAAAATAACCCAAACACAACCTGAAACAAATGAACATGCATCAGTAAATAACGGCAAGAAAACCGAGACACAACATACCTATCCGGTCAAAGAAAACCAACGGCCAAAGCAATCAAACGTGGGAGACTTTGAGAATATCGATTTATTTTCCGATGACGATTTAAAGAAAGATTGCTGAGTAAGGTGATAAAGGCGGTGGTAAAGTCGGCTTGGTATGTATATCTTTTGTTCTAATCCAGATCTAATATGTTAGTATAGGCGGTGGAGACAGATAAACTGCTAATGGACTTCCTAATGGGCTACGAAGGCAATGGCCAATAAATAATAGTTATATATTCGAAATGATTATTATAATATAAAAAAAATAATAAACAAATAGACCGACAATTGGTTTTCATATATAGAGAGAATAATAATTATATAAAGTTACGCTTTTTACCCTATAGTTTCACATATTGACAGTTTATACCCCTGAACTTTCATAAAATGACAATTTTTACCCCTGAACTTTTGTAAAATGACAATTTTTACCCTTCAACTTTGGTGAAATGACATTTTTACCCTTGTAGTTTCAAAAATGACAATTTATACCCTCAACTATTAGTCATTGGCAAAAATAGTCCTTGTTTAAATAACTTTGAGAAATTTACACTTTTGGCCCAATAAAACTCTATCTTTCAAAGTTGGCAGATTTTACCCCTAAACTTCATGTCGAATTTCAGTTGAAGTCCTACTTATAAAATCAGTTGGAGTTTTGACAGTTTTGGCCCTCAAAGCACTTATGTCGTTACACTCTACATCCTTAGTTCAATTTTTCGTAATTTAAGCTTGTAAAAACGACAAGACTTGCTACGACTCCTTTATACAGGCTATTATAAGTTTGTAAACATCATGTCTACAAAATATTAGCTCATGTGTAACACCTCAACCCGACAAAGGTAAAGATATCTGATTTGTCGTTTTTATTCCAAAGGAAAACGCAACGTATGTATTTTCCCCGGGTCGTGTCCCAACGAAGGTCGAATTCGAGTTATCGTTACGTTGTCAAAATTGTGTCGTGAATGGTGTAAAAAGAGTGATGATTGGTGATTTTATACTACGAATAATGTAATAATAAGCAAAAACAATTAATTAAACTAAAGGAACAATTAAGCTAAGCATGTAATATTAAAAACGAAAATTGAATTTAAAAACGAACGCGACGAAATTTAAAACGTGGTTAAAAAGTGAAATGCTAAATTCTAAGCCCTAAAATTTTGAAAATAATTTTTCTATATTAAAAATGATAAAAGAAAATTTTTGGAAAAAGAAAAATATTTTTTTGACTTTTTAATAATTTTTAATGAATTAAAAACTAATTTAAACTAATTAAATGCTTTAAAAATATTAAAACAAGTTGGAAAAATCTAAAATTTTTTAAGTAATTATAATTTTTAATAAGAAATCAAGGAAAAATAATTTCAGAAGCTAATTAACCCTAATTAAGCTGTAACAGTGAATAAGTACTAGGGAAATAAGCTAAAAATAAGCAAAAGCTGGCCAAAAATTATCAAAAGCTCAAAAATAGTAAAACACACTTAATAAAGCTTGAAACAACTAAAAAAAATAGAAAAGCTCATGGCATAAGCTAAAACTTGGCTGAGCAGCTTGTAAGTTTGGACAGAAATAGTGGTTAATCAACAGTCTTGTAGCTGAATTTTAAGCTAAGCATAAGCTTGATTGGGAAATCCCAGATCATAAACTGAAAGTTCATATGTCAAACTATTGAAAAACCAAATATGCCCAAAAGTGAACCACAATTGCATCCCTAATCAGGCTCATAAACAGATGGTGTTGAACAACAAAAATGTGCAAGCTTGATAGCAGTTCTGGGGCTATATTTGCAGACCTTCTAAAAGCTATTTGAATAAGCTACAAGCTGAATCCCAGATAAAAAACTCAAAGCATACTATCTAAACTAATTAGAAACCAAAAACTGATACCTAAGCTCAATAGATTAAGCCACAAATTATCCTAAATCAGCAGCTGAATGTACAGTCTGCACATAACTGTTCTGATGCAGCAGTGATGGTCTTTTGGCGCAAACTATGGGCAATACTTGACCAATTCAAATCAGCTCTTGCATAATGACTTTAGCAACTACAAGCAACCTAGAAATGCCAAAATGAGGTTCCAACTAAGCTCAGCTTATGCTGAGCTTATTGAAGGCAGTATTACTTCTACTATTTCACCTATGGGTTCAAAACATCAAAAGCACTTAAAATCAACTTAACACCTATCACTAACAGCTTATAACACCTATTTTAAGCAAATTTAAAGTTCCTAACTAGGTAAAACTACAGTACACAAACAGATATGCACCTAACAGTAATAGATCCAAACACTCCTTAATATATGAAATTGCTTCTTTTAACACTATAATTATCTGACTTAAGCTAATCTACTGATTATCTACTGAATAACTCACTTAAACACACACTAATAAGAAACATCCAAATCTAAATAAGCACTAAAAAGCAATAAGCTAACATAAGCTAATAAGGTACCCATGAAACTTACAAGTGAGCTATATGTAAAAACTGATCTGATTCAAACAAAGTAACACCCAGGCTTTTCCAGTAAGCCAAAAAATCACCCAAATAAGCTGATGAGATCAGCTTATTTCTTCCAAAGCTTATGTTGACCATAGTTGACTTTTATGTTGACTTGTGAGAATTTGTGAGATAAAAACAGTTTTGAACTTATCAAAAGCTTACTATAAGCTACTGAGCTTATATAAGCTTGTAAACTAATGAAATTAGCTTATTGAAGCTAGGATTACGATATTTTTTTGATTTTTTGAATATTTTTGGAATTTTTAGAAAAATGAATAAAAGATGAGATTAAAATTTGAAATAAGCTATATATGATTTTAAACAAGCTACTGAAACAAACAATAATCTAACAATGAGATTATAAGCTAAATTGATACGAATTAAAAAGAGGATCAAACTACTTTCATTAATAAAAACTTGAGAATTACAAAACTGAAATTGAAATGACAGCTGAAATGGAAATGATTACACTATGAAAGCATTAAAATGACAAGAATTAAATTGGTAACAATTCTCTAAAACATGAAAATTGGACAAACACTAATGAAGGAGGAGGTCCTCTATTTATAGCCCACTGGAGAAGCTTCTGGGCTGTCCATGCTGGCAATCCGTGTGCTATCTCAGCCAATCTTCACCCATAGATCATTCCCTATCATCCACAGGCGTTTGATCATGAATTGTGAGGTGTCCCAGCCAATAAGAGGATGCCATGTGTCCTATTCGTGCGTTCTGTGCTAGCCCTGACATCTGACATCTTCTAGAACCCCAATGATTAGACAATCTTGCCCTTAATTGCTGTAATTGTACGGGGTAACTTCTAGGGTTCTTCAAACAGTAACTTATCTGGGTAAAAGGGGGATAAGAATGGCTGGTTGTTTGTTTATTTATTTTTATTTGTTTGACCGGTATTTAATACTGGGTTGACCGGGTTAGGGATTTGGGCTGAGTTTGGGTATAATACTTTGGTGGGCTGCTGGGTTTATAAGGGGGTGGATTGGGTAAGTGTGTGTTGGATTGGCTTATTAAGATTGGGTGGGTTTTTGTGATCCGGTTAGAGTTTAGTTTAAAGATTTTAAGGGATTTAAGTTTAGGGACCATAATTGTAATTTCTGGATTTTCCAAGGACTGATCTTGCTAATATTTAAAAGATGATTCAAGGGTTGTTTTTGTCAATTGATGAGACTTCAAGGGTTGACTTTGACTTTTTGCATCCCGGCTTCGGCTTTTGACACTCTTCCAAATCTCGTGCTCGTTTTCCCGATTTTTGCTTGATTTTGTCCCTTTTTCTCGATATCCATTCCTGCACATAAACAAACACAAAAACACAAATATCTTTGGCATTTTGGTTAGTTTTTTGTCGTTTTGGGTCCGGTTTTGGTCAAGAAAAGGTATGTAAATAAGCACATACCAATATCACAAAAATGGTTTCATATCAGATCAAAACAAAGCATACATTTACAGTAATACAAGAATCTCAAAGGTTACAAATGAAATACTGAAATTACAAGGTTACAAATGCGAATACAAATTCTAAAAATATAATATCTTCTAATCAACTCTAATCCAGAATAACTATCAAGTCTTCTAAGTCCAAGGTACTCTCCACTCATTCCCAGCTCCCTACTAAACCTGCCGCAGGAAAAGAAATGCGGCTGAGCTTAAAAAGCCCAGTGAACAGATATATATAAACGAAAACGAAAGCAAAAGGAAACGAACATATATGGTATAGTGCAATGGAATAACATAAGGTATAGACAAAGGTACATAGTAAGAAAGGGAAAAGGGAAGGTCAGTAATCCACCACGAGCCCAAACAAATCAAATATAGTAACCACATCTTCATAATCATATAGAGGGGAGACCTCTCAGATAATCAGATAATATGAGGGGTGTCCTCATTCTTCAAATGGAGTAGCTAACTCCCGAACTTGTGAAAGACGTGGATTGCACCCAGCATCAGTCACCGAACAATATATAATATCAAACCATGTTAAATCCACTAATACGAACACGAACCTAGAATGCATCCATACGCCCCCCCGAACAAATATACTGGCCATAATAATGTTGTGTACACATAATAATCAAAATGGGGACTGTGTGGAAAATCACTCGACCACACGGGAGTCATGCCATTGGTGCATCAATGACACGGCCATGTTACCTTCATGGCTAGGAAACGAACTTGGCTCGGGTATCAAACTGAAGGGTCAAAGGTCCAAATCACATCAAAGATCCAAATCATATCAAAGGTCCAAATCATTACAAAGGTTCAAATAGTCAAAGTCATCGAATCATAGTCAAAGTCCAAATATCAAAGGTTCATGGCAAAGGGTCATCTCCAATATCAAAGTCGATGAGTCAAAACGAACGGATCAAAGGTTTATAATCAAATGGTTCATTTAAATTAAATCTTTATCAAATTATTTTCATAAAAATGATCTTTAATAACGGTTTTCACAAAAGTAGTCTCATAAACGTTTAGTAAAATTCCAAATAAAAGTGGTATCTCATATTTCATAAACATCATTTTAAAATAAGTTTTCCTCAAAACATTTCCATGATATAATTGAAAAGGTTTTCACATCTAGTTACCAAAATCAAATGAACCTTCGAAGTATCAAGTGTTTCGAATACTAATAACACAAGGTAACGAACGAATATCAAATGGATCATTATAGAGGCTCAAAGCAAAAAGGGTCATATCGAACATCAAAGTCAAAATGAATCAAACAAACGAACCAAAGTGTAGGGGAACATAGCAATGGCTTAGGGAATCTTAAAACGAAACAAGATCAATGAGTCATCAGAGGGAAAACACCCTTACTGAAAAAGGGTAGAATATATGTACCTTATACCGCAAGTGCAAACATATCTAGAAATATATAGATCGAAAACAACTCCATCTTCAGCGAATCTACACGAATACATGGTTGTCTTATTATTAATATCTTTTTCAAATCAGATTTCTCATTTTAGTCGACTTTCCATTTTTAGTAAATTTCCCTTTATAGCAAGTTTCCAAAATTAGCAAGTTTCCATTTTTAGAAAGTTTCCTTATTTAGAAAATTTCCATAATTAGAAAAATTCCACAAAGTAATTAGGTTAAGTCATTTATTAATTATTATTATGGAAATAGGGTTCATTTTAGCAAGTCATAAAAGTTTAGGGTTAAATATAACAACTTTCCATATTTTAGGGTTTTAAATGTAAATAACCCGAAGTTAAAGGTTTAAAATGAAAAGTATCACAAATTATCACTTTAAGTACATAAGTTTTCCAGAATTACACTTTTAACCTTCAAGTTTCACAAATTACAAATTATACCCCTTTAGTTAATTAAATTACAAAATAAACCCTATAATTACATAAATCACAATTTAACCCTTACCATATTTATATTTACACATCAAGCACTTTATTTTACCAAATTACAGAATATACCCTTGAAATTAATATTGGTACGACAGTCCCTTCAATTTCATAAATTACAAAACATAGTCCTTATACTTTCCAAAAATATAATTCGAATCATATATTTTTAATAATTACATATTAAGCCCTTAAATATCCAAAATTACACATTACACCCTTCATATCATTATTTACACCGAATAACCTTAAGTTTCCAAAATTTACACTTTTAGTCCCTCCTTTTAATTAAATTTCAATTCGATACTATTATTATCAATTAAATCTTCTACTCGCAATATTTGCTCATAGGACCCTCATTTTATATTTTTTATACATTATCCCAGATCTAAATAACCTTACAAAAATATCCCACAAGTTTCATAATTGGCGAAACACACCCTTTTACTTTTATTTTCAAATCGGTAACCTTTTTAATCCATAAACCCTAACCCTAATTATTCCAAATCATCAAACAATCATTATATCATCATTGAACATAATTAATGACCAGATCTAACTATAAAACACAAGCCCTAATCGCACATTAGGGTTTCTTATTTTTTTCCCTTATTTTTCATAAAACCCGGTAATACAAACAATTCAAAAACAATTGATTTAAGCTTCAAAAAATCAAATGGCTATTTTTCCAGAGTGATATGATTATATTAGAACCCAGAAAAATTATGTACAAGACCCAGAGAAATCGTATAGATATATTTGTATTTTATGTGTGTTTTTATTCTCAAAAATTCGTACGATCATATAATCTTGCATGATTCGATTTTAACAATTTATATGAGTCATGTATAATCTAAATAACATTATAAAAATATAAAATCAATTTTAGAACGTGTAGATTAGGCGAAAGAATTAAGTACCTCTCGGATGAATAATTCGACACAAAATAAATCCCTACGTTCGAACCAAGCTATCTACGACCCAAATCCAATTTTTCCCAGCCTCCTTGGACCTTGATGATCGCTAGAAAATTGCCCATTGTTGAGAATTCTGCTAAGGAAGAATTCTACTAATGGTTACTGCTGATGGAATCTGCTGAAGGGTTGGATTCTGTTGAAGATTTTTTCTGCGGAAGTAGAGATTCTGCGGAGTGTGTTTCTGCTGATATAGATATTCAGCGTACTTTGTTATTAGTTTGGATATGCACAACTTTTATTAGGAAATTATATAGCATATTTTCTATTAGTTTTTAGATATACGTTTCTTGTGAAACGGTTTAGGGTTTCTTGTAGAATGAATTTAGGGTTCCTTATCTATAAAAGGAACACGTTATTATGTAATATGTACGAGTTAAGAAAAACAAGTTTTAGTTTAATAAACGATCCATAGAGGATCAAAGTGTTCTTAGTTATTTGTGTTCTTGCTTGTGTTTATTTCCGCTTTAAAATACAAGTGTTAGAGACTTTTTATTAGTGTGTTTGTGATTACATAAACACTACTAACGATCTAAGAGTGTTCAAAGATCTATCAAGGTCTTAGGTTCAACAAGTGGTATCAGAGCCTCGGGAGAGTCTCTGTGATACTAAGAACATCCTTTCTTTACACCCTCTCAACCAAAACCATGCCTGGATCAGAAGATGGCTTAGAAGTCAACAACAACCATAACACCACATCTTCATCTTTTCAACAACTCACTCTCACCAACAGCAATTCAAAGTTCCCATACCTCAGGAAGGAAGAATATGAATTGTGGGCTATGAAGATGCAGAACTAGATCACTAATGTAGATTGGAATCTTTGGGAAATTGTCATAAAGGGAAATACTTTGAAGAAGCACATCAAAGATGCTGATGGTGTTGTTACCATTATTGATCCTCAAACTGCTGAAGAGATTCTTACTGTACAGAGAGAGAATAAAGTGAGGTCCATTCTCCTTCAGGCTATTCCAGATGATCACATTGGTGATTTTCACTATATGGAGGATGCAAAGGACATCTGGATGGCCATCAAGGCTAGGTTTGGTGGGAATGATGAGTCAAAAAGGATGAGGAAATCAATGTTGAAACAGCAGTTTCAAGAATTCCAAATCTCTGAGGAAGAAGGTATTCACAAGGGGTATGACAGGTTTCATAAGATTTTGAGTCAATTGAATCAGCTGAAGGCCAGGCCAGACAATGAGGATTGCAATGCAAAGTTCCTGCGATCTTTACCTCCATCTTGGCTGCATGTGAGCATTGCACTCAAAGCTAAAGGTGGATTGGATATGCTTTCTTTTGATGATCTCTACAACAAGCTCAAAACTCTTGAGCCTGATGTTAGAAGTCCCATTCGTTCATCCACTCCCAGTTACTCAGCCTTTGTTAGCACCACCTCCAATAAGATGAATCAAGCTTCAAGCCCAAGCTCCTCAGCATCATCTTCCTACAACAACACCAGACCAAATTCTCAACCAAAGTCTAGTGGTGTATTGGAAGATGTTATTCAATCTTTTGTTGCTGATTATGATCATCAGCAGCAACTTGCTTTTGAGGATTTTGATCAAGTGGATCCTCTGGATATGGAAGAGATGAACTTGAAGTGGCAGGTGGCCATGCTCTCAATGAACATCAAAAGGTTTGAAGACAAGTCAGGAAGAAAGTTTGGGTTCAAGGGAAGAGACTCTGCTAGATTTGACAGGAGGAAGGTCAAATGCTATACATGTGGTCAGATGGGTCACTTCTCAAGAGAATGCAAGGATAGGAAGGCTGGTGATGAGGTTATGTATACTACCTATCAGCAGAAACAAGTGGAAACTGGGAAAGCTGGAGCTTTGGTCACTCTGGATGATCATGTCAATTGGAAGGTGCATGAACCTGATAATGATGAAGCTTCTGGGCAGAGTGGATTGCTGGCATACTGTACTGCAGAGGATCAACATGATCAAGTTGCCTTAATGGGCATCTCTCAGGTACATAATTGTGTTTTTGGTTGTAGTGAAAGATATAATGAACTTAAGGAGGCTTATGATGAATTGAAACCTAAATATAATAAATGTTATGTAGAAGTTGAGTCTTTAAAACAGGCTTTAAAAACTCTAGAAAAACAAAAGGTTTGGTTTCAAAAGAATCAGCTTGCTTATGATGAAAAGATAAGGGTGTTGGAAAGTGATTTGAAATGTACTAGAATTGATTTAAAACGAACTGAGAAAGAAAAAGCTGACGTAGAATCTGAAAACCATGTGCTGAAAGAGAAATTAGAGAAGGAAATAGCTAATCATAATGTTTGGTTAATGTTAGGTGATAAGTTATCTAACTGTCTCTATAATAGTCAGCCTGTAAACTCTAGTATAGGTTTAGGCTTTAGAAAATATGTTGGTTTAGAGGCTAGGGATGATAAGGGTAAATCTACACCAGCAGGCTTATCAAATTTTGTTAAAGAAGGAAACTTACATGCTGTACCTGGACCTATAAGAGGAGAACACATGCCCTCAAACACCACCACCACAGACTTTGATGGATCACACCATCTTTATGGCCAAAAGTCAATTGACTTGCCAGACCCTGATTCTAATTCTACTGACTATGTCTCTTGTTCTTCTAGTGACATGTCCTCAGACCAAGGGTCTACTACCAGTTGTGATTCAAGTGAAAAGTCAGACCTTCCCAAGACCTCACCCAAGACCTCACCAAAGCCTACACCCAAGACTCCCTACAAGTCTATTAGAGTTGCTGCTGTGGAATCAAAGTCCAAGACAGTTTCTTCTGAAGACTTGTCTTTTAATTCTTTGCAAAACAATGTTTCTAATTCTGTCAAAAACAATCCTGTTAATGTTAGTGGTTTGAATAATTTTGCATGTAATGGAACATCTTTCACTTTTAATAAATCTTCTAAAAAGAAGAAATGTTTTGTGTGTGGAAGTAAATTTCATTTGATTAAGGATTGTAATTTTCATGAGCAAAGAATGGGTGTATGTGCTGATCAAAATAAACCTAGACCAATGTGGAATAATGTTAAGGATATACCACCATATGTTCCACAAGCAACTCATAAGTCCAGCAATTCTGCTGATAGATATTCTCCATCTGCTAGGAGAAGACCTGTTGCTAGACCATATGTGAGACCAACTAGTTCATACTTTCAGAATGGTTATTGGCCTGTATTTATTGACCCAATGTATGTGGGTAAGGGAAATTGGGATACTGCTGTTAAGCCCTCAGCAGGTTGTTTTTGGACTAAAAAGGAACCTAATTATAATAGCAGGTCCAAGAACAATGGTGGATCTTATACATCTACATGGCCTATCTCTTATGATCCATAAGGCAGGCTCAAGTCAGCAATGACTTGAGTCTCCAATGTGTACTTATATCTTGTATTTATTTTTTTTGTTGTTGTAGGATCATCCTCTAAAAAGTAAAGAAGTAGGCATAGTAGATAGTGGTTGTTCCAGGAGTATGTCAGGAAATATTGAGATGATGCATGATTTTGTACCCATAGAAGGAGGAGGCAATGTGACTTTTGGTGGAGGAGATGGTAGAATCACTGGGAAAGGAACCATCAGAACACCTAATTTGGACTTTGAGAATGTGTATTATGTGAAGGAACTGCAACATTTCAATTTGTTCTCAGTATCACAAATATGTGACACCAAGAACAAAGTATTCTTCTCTGAGGATGAATGTCTTGTGCTCTCTAAAGACTTCAAACTTCCAGAAGATACAACAATTCTACTGAGAGTTCCCAGAAGTTACAATTTGTACACATTCAATTTGAATGATGTTCAACCTGAAGGTGACCTAACATGTTTGGTGGCTAAAGCATCCCTGGATGAGTCTACAAAATGGCATAGAAGGATGGCTCATGTGAATTTCAAGACCATTAACAAGCTTTCTAAACTTGGTCTAGTTCATGGACTTCCCTCCAAAGTCTTCACCAATGAGCACAATTGTGTTGCCTGCAACAAAGGAAAGCAACATAGAGCCTCATACAAAGCTATTACTGCTGTGAGAACCATCTCAAAACCTCTTCAGTTGCTGCATATGGATCTCTTTGGTCCAACTCAAATCAGAAGTATTGATCACAAGTACTTCTGCCTGGTAATCACTGATGACTATAGCAGGTTTTGTTGGGTATTCTTTTTGAAAACTAAAGATGAAACATCTCCAATTTTAAAAGAATTCATTACCCTTGTTGAAAACTAGCTAAACAAAAAGGTTAAAGGTATTAGGTATGATAATGGGACAGAGTTCAAAAATGTTGTTTTAATAGAACTTTGTCAGTCTAAGGGGATAAAAAGGGACTATAGCAATCCAAGAACCCCACAGCAAAATGGGGTTGCTGAAAGAAAGAATAGGACCTTAATAGAGGCAGCAAGATCCATGCTTGCAGACTCTAAATTACCCACTATGTTTTGGACTGAAGCAGTAAGCACTGCTTGTTATGTTTTGAACAGGGTATCCATCACTAGACCTCATTGTAAGACACCTTATGAACTTCTCACTGGGAATGTTCCTGATATTCATTATCTCAAACCTTTTGGATGTCAAGTGATCATTTTGAAAACTAGTGATCCACTGGGGAAGTTTGATGAAAAAGCTGATGAGGGGTATATTATAGGTTATTCAGCACATAGTAAGGCTTATAGGGTATATAATTTAAATGCTAAAAAGATTGAGGAGACCCTTAACCTGAGATACCTAGAAGACAAGCCTAATGTTCAGGGTCAAGTTCATGCTTGGTATTTTGACCTAGATTACTTAACTGATTACTTTGGCTATACTAGATATGCTGCTAACCAATCTGCAGGTTCTCAAGAGTCTCCCACAAACAGTGTTGGTACCATGAATGTTGACTCAGATAGTGAGTCTGAGCATGATGAACAACCAATTGTTGTACCTTCTTTTTCTCCTAACCATTTTGCAGGTGATTGCTCTAAAGAAACTTCTGATGAGATTGAAGATGAGTCACACTATGCAGAGGACCTTGCTAGACTCAAGAAGCAGGAGCATGCAGCCAATCAAGAAGCTGAAAGAGTTGGTGTGGAGTTAGCACAATCAGTCAGTGGAAACCAGGATTCTGCTGATAGGCCTTCTGTTTCCCCTGACATCACCAATTCTGCTGACAGTTCTCCTGAAGGTTCTCCCATTTCTCCTAGTGTGTCCACAGACCTTGAAGAGCCATATACACGTTTCCTAAGTCCTTCTGATCTTGGGAATCACCAACCCAAAGCTGGTATCTTCAACTCAGCATCCTATGATAGTGATTTTGGACCCAATGTGAACAATCTTGACACCACAATTGATGTCAACCCCAATGCTACCAAAAGGAACAACATTGCTCATCCCCAATCCAATATTCTTGGTGATCCTCAAGCACCTGTTAGAACTAGAAGTACTGTGAAGGGTTCTAAGTATGGTCAAGTTGCTTTTCTTTCCTATGTCTCAAATCAGCAAAGGGACAATCATACAGACTTTAAGCATTGTATGTTTGCCTGCTTTCTTTCTCAAATGGAGCCAACAAGTGTTGCTCAAGCTCTTGAAGATTCAAATTGGCTTGAAGCAATGCAAGATGAGATGCAACAATTCAAGAATCAGCAGGTTTGGATCTTCGTACCACTACCTGAAGGGAAGATAACCATTGGGACAAAATGGATTTTGAAGAATAAAAGAGATGCAAGGGGTATTGTGGTTAAAAACAAAGCAAGATTGGTGGCTCAGGGGTTCAGACAAGAGGAAGGAGTTGATTTTACTGAAGTCTTTGCTCCAGTAGCCAGAGTTGAGGCCATCAGAATCTTCTTGGCCTATGCATCTTATATGGGTTTCCTGGTATATCAGATGGATGTGAAAGGTGCTTTCCTGTATGGTGAAATTGAAGAGGAAGTATATGTTTCTCAACCCAAAGGATTTGAAGACCCAGTTAATCCAAAACATGTTTACAAGGTTGTAAAAGCTCTCTATGGACTACATCAGGCACCAAGAGCTTGGTATGCTAGGCTTTCTGCATTTCTGCTGAAGCATGGATACAGAAGAGGTGTCATTGACAAAACACTCTTCATTAAGAAGAATTCCAGGGATATAATTCTTGTGCAGGTTTATGTGGATGACATTATCTTTGGCTCCACTAAAGAAGCTTGGTGCAGGGAGTTTGAGGAATTGATGAAGGGAGAGTTTCAGATGAGTGCTATGGGGGAGCTTACTTTCTTTTTGGGTTTACAAGTTCAGCAGAAACAAGATGGTATCTTTATTAGTCAGGACAAGTATGTGAAGGATATCTTGAAGAAGTTTGATATGGAAAATGTCAGAACTGCCACTACACCTTATGAAGCTCCAAAACCAAAGAACAATCTTGAACCAGATCCTGCAGTGAATGTTCACCTATACAGATCCATGATTGGGTCATTGATGTATTTGACAGCTTCAAGGCCTGACATTACATTTGCTGTGAGAGCTTGTTCTAGACATCAGGTCACTCCACTCACTTCCCATTTGAATGCAGTCAAAAAGATCTTCAAGTACCTCAAAGGCCAACCTAACTTAGGTCTTTGGTACCCAAAAGAGTCTCCTTTTAAGTTGGAAGCATATAGTGATAGTGACTATGCTGGTGCAAATTTGGATAGGAGATCCACAACTGGAGGTTGCCAATTTCTTGGAAGAAGATTGATTTCTTGGCAGTGCAAGAAACAATCTATTGTTGCTACCTCAACTACTGAAGCAGAGTATGTTGCTGCTGCCAACTGTTGTGGTCAGGTTCTTTGGATACAAAATCAATTGCTAGATTATGGGTTTAATTTCATGAACACCACAATCTTTATTGATAATCAAAGTACCATTTGCATTGTTAAAAATCCAGTTTTTCATAATAGAACTAAGCATATTGAGATCAGGCACCATTTTATAAGAGATGCATATGAAAAACATTTGATAAAGGTGATTAAGATTCACACAGATGATAATGTGGCAGATTTATTGACTAAAGCTTTTGATGGGCCTAGGTTTCAACACTTAGTTGTCCATATTGGGATGCTTAACCCTTAACATCATAGTTTGAGGGGAGGCATAGGCCTCAGGGGAGGCATATGCCTCAAGGGAGGATTGTTGTTGTAAAATTTGTAATATTTTGTATATTATGTTTACTAACATACTAACCAACTAATGTACTTTAAGTTTTGTTTGGTTTGGTTTGTTTTTATGTGTCTGTTTTGCAGAATGCCTTGATGAATGAGTAGTTACTGATCTTAAGTGGAAGTTCATCAAGATTGGTTATATGGGACATGGTCAAGTAAGGTTAAAGATTGTTTCTGCTGATTGGAAGTGCTGAAGTACAGTTCAAGTGATAGTCATTGAAAGATAAAAGAGAAGTTGTTCATTCATTCAAAAGAAATTACAGCATACAAACAACTTCAAATTGTAATAAAAGACCATTCCTATACAAGATAACCTACATAGACTCTAAATCCTATCATCAGGGTTTCAAAAGTTGTTGGAGATGGAGGACCAGGAATGAAGATGCAGAAGAACCTAGTTTTATATCTTTGGTCCTTGGCAACATCTCATCATCACCTACTCCATTTTACCCTTTCCTTTACCAGCCACCTCTGCACCTTTGCCCTTTCCTGTGTCTCTGTGGTATGAAACACCAGTCCTTGGAGCAGGAAGACCAATAACCACCTCCCTTGTCACTGGGAGTGGTGGATTTCTGGTGTGTGGCCTAGGTTGGGGTTGTGAACGTTGGGGATTTTCTTCCCTGGCTGTTGCTGCTTCCCTCTCCTCTTCCTCTCTTACCAATCTATTGAAGATTGGCTCAAGACGCTCTGTGAAGTCATCAGAGCCCCTAGGTGAATTATTTGGATCCACCACACTATCATCTTCAGATGAAGGGAGAAAGGGGGACTTTAAATTACGAGGCTCATCTTGGTAGGGATATCGAAATAAAGGACGACTATCCTCAGATGATGATGATGATAGAGGTTTGGGTGGATTGTTGGGTCTGCTTGATGAGCCCACATCATGCTTTCTCTTGCGGGCTTGTTCTTTGGTAAGACCATACCTTCTATGGGAAGGTTGTGTGGATGATTGAGGAATGTTATCTCCTGAGTCTGCTGATGACTCAGAAGTGAGATCAACTACTTCTGGTTGGTTGGTCATGGTGTTGATGTTTGATTTTGGATTGAATGAGGGTTTGATGGTAAATTAGGGTTAAGTAATTTGTGCGGATTGTGATTTGTGGTTATTTTATAGGCGAAGTCAAGTGTTGATGGTAATTAATGCGAGTTGGGTGGCAAAGTAAAACTCAAGATCTTTACTGAAGATATTATTACTCTTGAGTTGATTCTGCTGATTGACTTTTCACTTCAGCAGATTGACCGTCATTTCTGCTGAAGAGTTAATTTTGAATGTTGAAGTTACTTTACACGTCAGATACGGTCAACAATTAGTTCCGATAAATTTTGACCATAATTGGGTAACTTCTATTTATAACCTACTTCATATAATCTTCGCCCAAAACAACTTATTCCCTCTTCAAGCAATCTAAACCTATTCTCCGTTCACTTGATTCATACCATATCTCTCATAATTTCTTCAATGGCGGCCCTACAATTTAAGAAGGATCATAACAAAGTTGCTTTTCTGGGAAAAGCAAAGGGACACGAAATGTACGAACCTATGGTGGATTTTTTGAAGCGTTCCAAGATTCACTTTGCACTAACTCATTATCCAGATGTAGTACACAAATCTTTGGTGAAGCAATTTTGGGCATCTGCTGAGAAACGTTCTGATACAGAGATTGTTGCAAAGATTGATGGAGCAGAGTATGTTGTGACTGAAGCTTTGATTAGGGAAAGATTGCAACTGGATGATGAAGGTGGTGTCTATCACACCAACACTGAAGAAATACTTGCTGGGCTGAGAGCTGCTTCTTATCAAAGTTTGGATACAATTATGTGGCTCAAGAACAAGTTTTGCCCCAAGTGGAGGTTTTTGGTGCACACATTGCTTCAGTGCATCAGCAACAAGTCTGGAGGATGGGATCAATTCTCTACCCAATTGGGTTGTGGTATAGTATGCCTATCACAGGGTTTAACTTATAATTTCTCTAAGTTTATTTTTGATAATATGGTTGAAAATATTCAAAAGAAAAAGCATAAGTTTCTCATGTACCCTAGGTTTCTTCAAATAATATTAGACATCAATACCCAAGATAGAGGCCATTATCCCATAGGAGCCCTTAGTGCTAAGTTGTTTGCTTCGATGAAAACTCACTATGTTGGGGAACATCACCCTCTGCTACAAGCTATGTTGCCTCATGGCAATGATGATGCTAATGAGGGTAATGCTGCTGATGCTCCACCATCTCCCAATGCTGCTGATGATGGTACTCCATCAATCCCAAGCAATACTGCTGATGGTAATCCATCAGTGGAAAGGGATGAGGGTCCATCCACAACTGCTGAAGCACCTTTTGTTTCTCCTGACCAACCTACACCTTCACCTGTACATGTTTCACCCAGTCCTATTCCTACATAAACTCATGAAGCTCCTGAAGAGCTTGTTCCTGAGGTTGAGGAGACAATTCAGTCTCATGATACTCATGTGCCTACACCTCTTGAAGATGAGACTATAAGACTGTCCACACCTAGCCCTTTTAGAGACTCAATAGATGAAAGCATTCCTACTTTTGAGAATATACATATATCTTCTGAAAGGCCCAATGAAGCTCCCTTTACCACTGAGACATCTGCTGGTGGAGCTGAGGACCCTATTACTCTCACTTCTCTGTATAATTTGCTCAACAGGAATGATCAAGAAATTGAGAAGTTGAAAAAGGAGCTTGCAGATACCAAAACCTCACTTGGTGATGAGATTGTGGTGTTGAAAAGAAGGGTTCAGGAGTTAGAGGATCAACTTGGACAGAAAAAGAAAAGGAAGTTTGTGTTTGCCTCTGATAAAGAGAAGGAGGATAGTTATTTGGATCATCTTGTTTTATTGGCTGAAGCTGCTCAGCAGACTCATACTTCTTCACCCATAGCTGCTGAATCCTCACAACAAAAGGATCAGATTAAGTTCTATAGAAAAAGGAGAAGACAGTACTTGAGCAAGGACTCTACAATGCCAAGTTTGAATGTTGCTCAAGAACATGTTGATGGTGATCATGTTAAGGCAGATGCATCTATGATTAATGTGGCTTCTGCTGATGTCACACCATCTGAAGTTTCTACTGAAGTGTTTGTTGCTGGGAGATCCTTTGTTTTGAATCCTAATGCTGAGGTTTCTACTCCACATGTTGAATCTACCACTCAACATGTTTCTGGTGATGCTTCTATTGGAGGTTCTTCTGAAAATATTGACAGAGTATCTAGTGTTAACATCTCTGGCAATGAGCAAAGAGTGATGGCTGATGAAGATCTTGGTGCAGATCTTGTAAGTGCAAAAGAAAGGAAGGAGCAAGCTAGATTGGTTAAAGAATATGAGGATATGATGAAGAGTCAAGCTTTAGCACAAAAGATGACAGCTCAATTTACTTCAGATTTGCCTCCTGAAAGGCAAAGAGAGCTAGATGAGCAATCAGTTCATTTTACTGATGCACAATGGCACTCTTATACTCAACAAGCTGCTTCCAATCCTACTTTGGCCCAAAGCATCTTAGGAGTTGATTTTGATAGCAACAACTTTGCTGCACAAATGGTAGCTCTTGGTCAACAGAGGAAGAAAGCTGCAGCAGAAAGGAGAAAGGCACTTGCTACATAGAAGGCCAAAGCTAAGAGAGCTAAAACTCAAACTGAGGCACAAACCAAGAATTATATGAGGAATGTGGTTTATCATCAATATACTTTTGTATATAACTCTGCTTTGTCCAAGAAGCAAGTATGGGCCTTATCTGAATCTGATTTGCATCAAACATATAATCAGATTATGAAGGCTATTCACTCCCCTCAAACTCCATTGAACAGGCCTAGTGCTAGTATAGATGCTTCTGAAGCTAAAAGAACCAAAACAGCTGAACTTGGTACTTCATCTTCTGGTGATAAAGACCAACTGCTTCCTCAAGCTGTTTCTGCTGAGGCAACTCCTGAAGGCAATCTATCTGCTGAGGCTGCTAACATTCCTTCTTCTGCATCTGCTGAACAAGAGGAATCACTTATCTCCAACTACAATGCAGATTTGGTGAGGAAAGCTGAACTAGAAGCTGCTGAGGCTAGAAAGATCAGAGAAGATACTGAGAAGTTGCTTGCAGAAGGTGTTTCTATTCCCTCTTCTTCCATTCCTGCTGAAGATGCTTCTGGTGCATCTGAAAATGTTAGTCCTTTGGGGATATATATACCTGGGAGAAGAAAGAAAAGGATGGCTCACAGCAGATAAATTGCTATCAGAAGATCTGTGCGGATAGCTAGAGAGTAGATTTCTAGAGCACATAAGTCTAAAAAAGGGAGTTCTTCTAAGCATATAGATCTTAATGCTGCTGATTCAACCTTTATTAAAGTGGGTTCTTCTGAGACATTTCCTGAGGGTTCATACAATGTGTTGGTCAAATGGACATTGACAGATGGGCAGATAAACACCATTTATAGGCAAGATCAATCCTATACGGAGTTTACCTTCTTGCAAGAAATACTTCACTTGGTGGATAGGCAAGATTTGCATACTCTCTATGGAATGGTCACAGAGTACTATGCTTCTCATGCACCACAGGGTGCTGGTTTGTACTTATTGGGAGATCTGCAAGTTCTATTTGATTCTCAATCACCTAATGGAAAAGGCTACTCACTTTGGGAGAATTCACACACATGGGAAGTTGATACTTGGAGGTTTTACCCTATGCCTAATGTGCATGTTGTTGACACAAAGTCTGGCATTAGGGTGTGTATGTTTTCGGATCAGCATTATCCTTGGTCTATTAATCTGCTGAAACGTATGCTTAAAACCAAATTGGAGGTTCCTCCTGATCCAGTGGCTAATGATGAGACTCATGCTGCACAATTGGTTGGGTTAATCAAGTCCAAGCTTATGCAACACCAAGCTTCTACTTGATTCTGGTATTGTGTATTATTTTTGTATCTTATCTTTCTTTATTTCATTTATTTCTTATTTCATTCTTTCTTTCTAAGTTAAAAAAAAAAAAAAAAAAAAAAAAAAAAAAAAAAAAAAAAAAAAAAAAAAAAAACTTGTATATTTGTATACTAACTTTTCTGCAGGTTTGTTGTATAACTCTGTTGATGGTTATCAACTCACCAGATGTGACTTGTGTCCATCAAAGAGTTGGCTAGTCCAAAGGGTACAGCTTTGGTAAAGACACATCAAATCTGTTGATAGCTGTAATAGCTTGCTCAAAGATATAGGGTACTTCAACTCACCCATGATTAAGTTCTGAGAGTTGAAATGGTTCTCAATTCACCATGGATGTAACCCTTTCTGGGATCCAAAGAATTGGCTAGTCCACAAAAGTATGGTTTGTGGTAAAGACATTTGGTATCCATATTTGGTATTCAATTCACCAAGGTTCAGTTGAAATCAAAGAATTGGCTAGTCCTGAGCAAACGGCTACAGGTAAAGACATCTCAAATCCGTTTATAGTTGCTGGTTTACTCAAAATCAGATGGTTATCAATGTACCATCGTTTTCGAACTTAAACATTTGGCTACTCCAGTAGTGATGGCTATTGGTAAAGAGACATCAAATCCATTATTTTCAATGATTTACCTCTCACAGGAGTTTACACACCTGGATGTGATGAGAATAGTCTGAAACTAAATTGTTTTGATGTACATTATGTCATTTGTTGCTGCATAGACCTGAAGTTTAGAGTTTTGCCATTCATAAAGATGTGGTTCTTTTGATTCTTTGCTGATGATGTTCGAATTCCATCCTCTTATTATGAAGTGTTAGAGATCTATCAAGAATCTCGAACTTAACCATGTCAAATTCAAGATTAGGGGAGGATTGTTGGGAATTCTGCTAAGGAAGAATTCTACTGATGGTTACTGCTGATGGAATCTGCTGAAGAATGTTTCTGCGGAAGTAGAGATTCTGCGGAGTGTGTTTCTGCTGATATAGATATTCAGCGTACTTTGTTATTAGTTTGGATATGCACAACTTTTATTAGGAAATTATATAGCATATTTTCTATTAGTTTTTAGATATACGTTTCTTGTGAAACGGTTTAGGGTTTCTCGTAGAATGGATTTAGGGTTCCTTATCTATAAAAGGAACACGTTATTATGTAATATGTACGAGTTAAGAAAAACAAGTTTTAGTTTAATAAACGATCCATAGAGGATCAAAGTGTTCTTAGTTATTTGTGTTCTTGCTTATGTTTATTTCCGCTTTAAAATACAAGTGTTAGAGACTTTCTATTAGCGTGTTTGTGATTACATAAACATTACTAACGATCTAAGAGTGCTCAAAGATTTATCAAGGTCTTAGGTTCAACACCCATACACTTCCAGAAAATCGGATTGACTAGAGAGAATTTTTGGTTTGTTAATTTAGGGTTTTTGGTGGAAAAATAAATGGAAGGAATTAGATAAATGGAATTGGCCGAGTCTTAGGGGGGGATGGGCTGAAGGTTCAGCCTAGAGGCTTGAAAAAATCAATGATTTGATTTGGTCCCATTTTTCCATAATTAGTTTGATATTATCTTGTTTTAAAGGGTTTTTAAAATACAAATAACTACTTTAATGAAATTTTTGGTACATATTATATTGTTGTAGGTGATTATTAATTCTTTGTACATAGTATAACATTGTAATGTTGCCACAAAATTATTTTACTTCATATGTAGATCATTACCAAAGGTTTGGAATTAATTTGGTGCTTTATATGTGTTTTAATTCAATTTTAAAGTTTTAGGAGCAATTTGGTCATTTTGCATGTTATGAAATTTTGGGTATTACAACTTCTTCCCCTCTAAAAGAAAAAATTTCATCCTCGAAATTTGAAGTCGCAAGGTGAAACGAAGTTGTAGCAAGTCGTAAAAGATCATCACAACACTCTCATGTCCGAGGAGGTTCTTCCAAAAGATCTTCAGACCAAATAGTTTCTCATGACTCAAATCAACATGAGGTGGGTTCAAATTCCTCAGAAGGAGACAAATTAGGTTGATTCCGATCAAATGACCATGCAACAAAAATGGAGGGTAGGTGAATCTTCCGGAAAGCTCATATGGAAATACGAACAAGATTTCAGATCAAATTAACTATATCAACAGTAGAGAGTTTTACCAGAATTCAAGATTTATAACAGAGGTCAACAGAATGCAAAACGAGAGTGCACGTTATATGATGTAAGTATTATCACGTTGGCCAGACGTCATAATACCGGCATCATATAAATATGCCCTCATGATGGTCATACTTTATCTCAAGTCGTAATCAAAACCACCTATCTTAATCCACCTAGTACTTCTACAGTCTCAGAGGTCAACCAAAATCGAATACCATAGTCAAGAGGGAAAACAAAACTATTCGCAAGAGTATCAAAATCCAAGATTGCCTAGCATAATTGAGGCACGCCGTCATAAGCATCATATCTTCCACAACTCGCCAAAATCTCTCAAACAAAGCCATCACCGAACATACGAAAAATGAACACGAACTTAAATCATAAGAGGATCTTATTACTATTTAACAAAATTTAAGAGGGTCAACGGAAATGAAAGTTAGTCGCCAAGAACTTCGGCCTTCATAGAATCAATTCTTCCAAACATAAAGGGTCTGTTTCAAAATTCCTTTCATTCAAAACATCCAATCTCCTCGATTCCGGTTAATCTGTCTTGTCCATCAATCGGGAAGTGAAACCAAAATCGGGAACTTGTGTCTGGTTCGTCGAGCCTCCTGCAGTCCTTCTTGGAATGTGATGGAGTAATATGAATTTCTGGCATGCTCTTTGAATTCGTCCAGTCTGCTTCCGCCCTCAATTCATCTTAGTACAACCAAGATGAATAGGGAAGTGAGACTGCACGTCTTCATCAGTTTCAGGTTCGCCATCTTGGCTAGCTCTTCTGCATCGCCAACACTTCTACCTTGTAAGGGATGTCTTCACTCTTCAGGGTAACCGCCGTTGTTGTCAACTCCAGGTCAGGCAGTGAAATAATTCTTCTGCAAAGTTCAAAAGCTTTTCGTTCTCCATTCTGTTATTGGTCTTGACCACATGGTGATAGTTTTCAAAACTTGCGGGATTTAAAGAGGTATCCTCAATTAAGAACATCGTTGTCTCAACAAATATCAATCTCTCAGAATGTACAAATGATCGACGAATTTCCTAACAAAGTGCAAAGATGATTTTCATGCTCTTCCTCGCCTCTGAACGTACTATTAAGTCATACAATGACCATTTTCCAAAGTACTCACGAGAAAACATCATTTATCAAATTCACAAAACAGTCAGAGCTTTAGCTACTACTATTAGCGTCACTAACCGTCATAGCAGTCGTTCACGAATATGGAAGGTGATTCCAAGAATAAAATCAATTCATCAGAAGGAAACTACACGCTTTGAAATTAAACAAACACATATTCGTTTCAGGGTGGAGGAACATTGGCTCTTAACAGTATTACGGTTCAGCTTCCTGTAATCAATACATATCTCCAGTCACCATCCTTCTTTATCACGAACGAACTAAAACACGCCCAGGAAATACACTTAAGTAAACTCACTTCCTGGTCTTCGGTTGCTGTTCTTCCCGGTTGCTCGAATCAATTTATATGATCCCGAACACATCTGAAAGACACCTTCGCTTAGTGACTAGACAATCTCTCGGTATCATGTCAAATCCTACTTCACACTTCGGTGGAAAAACATGTGGTTCAGTCACGAATCATATTCAAAAAACTCAGGGTGCCAAATACCTCTCAAGGTAAGATTCATTTATTGGGGTACGAAATGGGTTCTAGGAAAACTTCATAGCCGCGAAAGTAACATACGAGTCTCCAGAGTAATAGTGATAGCAAAGGGTTTAACAATCGGTAATCGTAGTAGGGAGTTCAAAATTGTTTCAAACGCCAAAGGTGAGACATAGGAGGGTAGTTGTCAATATTTGAATGCTCAATCAACCAATTCCTTGTCAGAATAAAATCGAAGTTAACTATCCAAAGAAAGACGGATCACAAATCAAATCTTTATCATTCAAAAATAAGGGGGAAACATTCTTATACTCGTGGTTACACACCACAAGACTTCTCGTAGGAACAGAGATGGGTGAAACGAAATCAAATAGTGCCGGAAGATTCATAGGTACTTATCAAAAGCAAAAGACAAATAACAAAACATATCCAGTACGTCATCGCCATGGAGGTTCTCAAAATGCCTGAAGAGGTATCAAAATGATTAACGAAAGGATCAAAGATCAGAGTCAAAATCTGATGATGAGGATCAAATAGTGTCAGGCAATTATTATGAAATTCTCAATGCCTTCAAGATTTAATCAGGTTCAAATCTTAAGTGGTGCAAAACATAAGGTTTCGCTTTCCAAACGTGATATCAACAGGATCTAACCAAAAGCAAGGCAGGAATCAGAGTGATGCGGAAGCAAAGATACTTAAACGAATGCCTTATAGTCTACCCATTCCTCACTGGTCAAAACTTACGTTCCTATAGGGAAATCTTAAAGCAATTTTCAAAGGTTGTCTTACGAGCGCCTACAGGGAAAACTTAGTGGTCCTAACTTACATAGGCCAAGGGTAATTGTATTACGAATCGCAGCCTGTCTCTCTGATACCATAATTGTACCACCCCAACCCGATAAGGGTAAAGATATCTGTTGGGAATAAAATGTTCAAGTCAAAGAGCCTGCTGGATAATATATTGAGCCTGCTAGTTGATTTTGATGAAGTTGAAGATGTACTAACAGTACCTTCTGGGTGAGAAGGTACTGCTAGTTATTGAAGGTCCTGCCAAGTTGATGATCAAGTTGATAGATATTTATTTATAGATATTTGTTGTATTATTAGTCTTTGTACAATGTAATACGTTATGTAGAAGTAGTTCAGTCTTCCATGTTTGTGCAGAAGAATACACAGAGTAGTTTACATTGGTAGTTGTATTTAATTGTAGGCTAGAAAAGTCCAAGTATATTATTATATTGTACAACTTGACAACTTGTAATAAGGGGTCCTTATCCTATAAAAGGATCCCTTAGTCACCACCTTTGTAGTATCTCTTGTCCAACCAATAACCTTAGCAATATCCAAAACAGAACATCTCTCTAGTAACTTAGTTACTAATTCACAAATCCTTAACAAATCAAAGATTCAAGGTTACTTTGTAATCCTGGTGATAGTTAGATCATCCGTATTATTTCATCAATAATATTGAATCGTTTTGTGTTACTAAAGTTGTGTTCATTGTTCATTATAACTCATGTTTACATACTCACCACCTTTTGTGTTCTTTTAAGTGTGTTATAGTAGATTCCGCATACTAAAACACATTCATTCATAAATATCTCAAACACATTATTAAGATTCACATCCCAAGTGTTTGTATAATCCCTTCACAAGTGGTATCAGAGCTAGGCTGATATTTACGATTTAAAAGAACAATGGACGTTGAACACATTCAAACCAATGTTGCTGCAAAACTTCCATTACTCAAACAAAATGAGTTTGATATGTGGAGACTGAGGGTAGAGCAATACTTTCAAGTGCAAGACTATGCACTTTGGGAGATCATTGAAGAAGGAAATTCATTCAAACCCTCAATCACCACCTCCACAGTAAACGATGCACTAGTAACACATGTGCAAGTAAACCCAACAAGCGCAGAAGAAAGAGTTCAAAAGAGAAATGATCTTAAAGCAAGGAGTATGCTTCTCATGACTATTCCAAATGACCAGCTTTTGATCTTCAACAAGTACAAATGTGCTAAAACCCTTTTTGAAGCTATTGTGGCTAGATTTGGTGGAAATGATGCCACAAAGAAAACTCAGAAAACTCTCCACAAATATCAGTTTGAAAACTTTACAGCCACAACAAATGAGTCTTTGGACAGTATGTTCAATAGACTTCAAAAGCTTTCAAGTCAGTTAGCCATTCATGAAGTACTGATAACCCAAGAGGACTTAAACTCCAAATTCCTTAGGAGTTTACCCTCTGAATGGTCCATGCATGTCATTGTCTGGAAAAACAAACCAGATATTGATCAGATGAGTCTTAATGATCTCTACAACAACTTCAAAATAGTAGAGCATGAAGTGAAGAAGACTACTGGTTCAAGCTCAGGAAATATGGCTTTTGTATCATCTCCAAGCACCTCAAAAGTTGTAGATGAAGAAAAAGATGGTAGAGAAGAAGGTACTGCCAACACAAATTTTGGTACTGCCAGTACTTCTAGCAGTACCAAAACCATTCTAGATGAAACAATTGGGTGTGCCTTCCTAACATCACAACACAATGGGTCCATATTAACTTTTGAAGATCTTCAAGAGATTAATGATGATGATCTTGAAGAAATGGACATAAAGTGGCAACTTTCACTTCTGAGCATAAGGGCTAAGAAGTTACTGATGAGGACTGGAAAGAAGATTATCATAGATGGTAATGAGCCTGCTGGGTATGACAAGTCTAAAGTGGAGTGTTACAACTGCCACATGAAGGGTCACTACTCAAGAGAGTGTAGAAGACCAAAGAAGCAGGATGATAAGGGAAGAGGGTTTGAGAACAAGAACAAGGGAAGCTTTGAGAAGAAAGGAAGCTTTGAGAATAAGAGCAAGGCTGTGGAAATCACTGAGCCTAAAGCTATGGTAGCTATTGATGGGATGGGTTTTGATTGGAGTTTTATGGGTGAAGAGGAGTCAACTTCAGATGAATTAGCTTTGATGGCTTTCTCCACTCCTGAGGTACAAATTACTAAATGTTCTAATACTTGTAAAGTTTTTGAAGAATTACAAACTTTTATAAAACTTTATGATGAACTGAAAGTAGAAGAAAGAAAAACTCATCAAGACCTAGTTAATCATAAGTGTGGTATGGCCAAACTTGAGAAGCAGATAATCCATTTTAGGGAAAATGAACTCACTTTTTCTGACACTAAAGCCATTCTTAACAGGGAAATATTTTTGAAAGATGCTAAAATAAATATGTTAAGAACTGAGTGTGCTAAAATGACATTGGCAAAGGATAATATTCAACTAACTGTTACCACTTTGGAAACTGCTTCTGATTGTACTAGAAGCATAGTTGAAAATCAAATGAACAAGAGAATCAAATCTGGGATAGGATACAAGACATGTCCACCTCCTTATAGAGGAATTCCTTGTCCCCCAGGATTAGATCTTGCAGAATCAGGTTTACATGAATTCATCAACAAACCACTAGCTAAACCTGTAGAGAAAAGTAAACCTTTTAAGAGTGCTATTAATGATTCACTCCTTAACAAAAAGGTGCTCACTGATAAGAGCTCAGATGCTCCAATTATTGAAGATTGGACATCTGATGATGATGAAGAAGAGACTGTTTCAATCAAAGGAAACAAAATAGCACCAGTCAGTCCTAAAAGAGTAGAGATTAAGACTAAGGCTAAAGCTGTTCTGAAAACAGTTGAATGTTGTGCTAAGTGTAAAAGCAAACCTAGAGGTAGCCAAAGAAATTGGAACAATCTTAAGTCACACCAACTTGGTGATGATTTTGTTATGTACAATAAGGCTTGCTATTACTGTGGTAGTTTTAATCATACTCATGCTTATTGTAACAATTGGGTTTCTGGGAGTAAATCAAGATCTAAAACAAATGGAACAAACCCAAGAAAAAGTTTTTTTAAGTCTAACACACCAAAAGTTAATCATACTGTTAGACCAAATAACCCTGTTAACTCAAAACCAACTGATAAGGGTGCAAGAAACACTTTCAAATATGCATCAAAAGTTGTGAAAAGTCCCATTGAAAAGAAATCTGTGGTCAAAACACAAGATTGGAGACCAAAACCAAAAGGTCCTGCTAGACCAAATGGTACTGCCAAAATTGGTACTGATAGACCAAAGACCACAAAATGGATCAAAAGGGAAAATGCTGTTAAGTCCTCAGCATGTTGGATATGGAGACCACTCCAATCAAAAGGTGCATCAATAATCCTAAAGAGGTTTGATTTCATTGATGCAAGAGGCAAACCCAAGTCAGTCATGGCTTGGGTACCCCACGGAAACTAATATGTTTATATGTGTGCAGGAACATTCAACTGATATGGCTGATCAAGGATATGTAGATAGTGGATGTTCAAGGTACATGACAGGTAACGTGTCTTACCTCACAGACTTCAAAACATTTGATGGAGGATATGTTACCTTTGGGGGAGGAATCAAAGGAAAGATTACTGGTAAAGGTACAATCAAAACCAGTAAATTAGATTTTGAAAATGTGTACTTTGTGAAAGAACTTCAGTTTAATCTCCTTAGTGTCTCACAAATGTGTGACAAAAAGAACAATGTTCTATTTACTGACAATGAATGTATGGTTCTTTCTTCTGATTTTAAAATGCCTGATGAAAGTCAGATCCTTCTTAAAATCCCAAAAAGGAACAATATGTACAGTGTTGATTTAAAGAACATTGATCCTAAGGAGAGTTTAACTTGTTTAGTAGCAAAAGCCTCATTGGATGAATCTATGCTTTGGCATAGAAGGCTTGGTCATGTAAACTTTAAAACAATCAACACAATTGCAAAATATGATTTGGTTAGAGGTTTACCCAAAAAGATTTTTCAAAATGACCAAACCTGTGTTGATTGTCAAAAAGGCAAACAACATAGAGCTTCTTGTAAGCCCAAGACCCATAACTCAATTTCTCAGGCTTTATACATGCTTCATATGGATCTTTTTTGTCCTACTAATGTGAGTAGCTTGAATGGTAAAAAGTATTGTCTTGTAGTTACTGATGATTACAGCAGATTTTCTTGGGTTTTCTTTTTAAGATCTAAGCATGAAACCATAGTTGTCAGGATCCCGATCCTGATCTTAGGATCCTACGATTTTACGATACTGCAAAGCAAAAACGATCTGGATCCTACATAGGATCTTTGCAAGCTTAAGATCTTATAGGATCCCGACCTTGACCATAAGATCTTAAGATCTAATCTGATCCAATAAGATCTAATCCGATCCGATCTTACTTTTCTCGGATTACAAACTAAAAAACTATAAATTTATGGGTATTTTTTTGTAGAATTAAAAAAACAACATGTTATTCTTTTTAAACATTTCATAATCATAATTTAGGACAATATTTCTATTAAACATTCATAATATTTTGTGTTTATAATGTATAAGATTTTGTAGATTTGTATAATATTACAAAAACTATTAAGAAATAACATTAGAGTAGGATCTTAAGATCCCAATCCGATCTTACGATCACGATCTTGCAAAGATGAAAACGACCCTTAGTAGGATCCCGATCTTGAAAACCTTGCATGAAACTAGTGAGATTCTTAAATCTTATATAACTGAGGTAGAAAACCAAGCTGATAAGAAAGTAAAAGTAATCAGATGTGACAATTGGACAGAATTCAAGAATAGAGTTATGGATGAATTTTGCAAAGAAAAAGGGATAAAAAGAGAATTTAGTGTAGCTAGAACCCCATAGCAAAATGGAGTAGCAGAAAGGAAAAATAGAACACTAATAGAGGCTGCTAGAACAAAATTGGTAGTAGACTCAAAGTTGCCAATTTCATTTTGGGCTGAAGCAGTAGGTACTGCTTGTTATGTGTAGAACAGGGTTCATGTGATAAAACCACATAAAAAGACTCCTTATGAACTTTTCTTTGGTAGAACACCATCTTTAAGTTTTATGAGACCTTTTGGATGTCATGTTACTATTCTCAATACCAAAGATCATTTAGGCAAGTTTGAAGGAAAAGTTGATGAAGGCTTTTTTATAGGTTATTCTTTGCAAAGTAAGGCCTATAGAGTATACAATAGTTGCACTAGGCTAGTGGAAGAAAATTTGCACATAAAGTTTCAAGAGAAACTAGCAAATGTTAAAGGCATTGGACCAGATTCGATGTTTGACATTGATAGGCTTTCAGAATCTATGAATTATGTGCCTGTTTCAGGTACAAATACTAATGATAATGCAAGTTTTGAAGACAATGTTGAAACACCTAAAGATCAAGATTACATCTGGATGCCAATTTGGAAAGGATTGGATTTATCTTCAAGTCATGAAGAACCTTCAAATACAACAAATGAAGGTACTGAAGATGATCATGGAACTCAGGGTCAAGAGAATCAAGAAAGTAGTGCAAATGAAAATGGTACTGCTAGTTCACCAGATGGTACTGCCAGTTCACAAATTGGTACTGCTGAACCATTAAATGTACAAACAGATGATTCTTTACCAGAAGAAGTGGGGATTGGCAATCTTCCATTTACCTATGAAGTTCCTACAACACACAACACAAGAATTCTCAAAGATCACTCCACTGATGATGTGATTGGTAGCATTGATTCTGGTGTTAGAACAAGATCTCAAGTCTTGAATTCAGACCAAGAAGGGTTTATCTCATCTATCTATGAAGAAAAGAATCATGAAGTTGCCAACATATGCCTGTTTTCATGTTTTCTTTCACAGGTTGAACCCAAAAACATTAACAAAGCCTTAGATGATGCAAGTTGGGTTGAAGCAATGCAAGAAGAACTTCTTCAATTCAAGCTTCAGAAGGTTTGGAAATTGGTTGATTTGCCCAAAGGTCACTGGGCAATTGGAACCAAATGGGTGTTCAGAAACAAGAAAGATGAAAGGGGGATAGTGATCAGAAACAAAGCAAGATTGGTGGCCCAAGGATATACTCAAGAAGAAGGGGTAGATTATGAAGAGGTTTTTGCTCCAGTTGCAAGACTTGAAGCAATTAGGCTATTCTTGGCCTATGCTTCTTTCATAGGCTTCACTGTTACACCCCAACCCGACAAGGGTAAAGATGTCACGCAAATGGTTTCATATCAGATATAATAAAGCATACATTCAAAAGTAATACAATGTTACAAAAGAATTACTGGAATTACAAGGCTACAAAAGCGAATACAATTTCTAACAATAGAATAACTTCTAATCGTCTCTAGGCCAAAAACTATCAAGTCTTCTAAGTCTGAAAGTCTCTTCACTCGTACCCATCTTCCAACTAAAACCTGCCGCACATGAAAAAGAAAACGTGCAGCTGAGCTTACAAAGCTCAGTGAACAGATACATAAAATAACAAAGATAACAAAGCAGAAATATCGTGAAGCACTGGGAAATATCATAAGGTATAATCAAAGTAAAAATGGATAATAAGAGAAGAATAGGATAGTCATCTACCACGAGCCCAGAACTCAAAGTCATAATCTCAACATGATAATCTCCAAGTCAAAATCTCACAATCAGAGGGGATACCTCTTAGGCAACCAGATAATATGAGGGGTGTCCTCATGTATCCTAATAGTGGAGTGATCAGCTCCCAGGGGTGTGAAAGGCGTGTATTGCACACAGCACCAACCACCTTAAAGTCATACTCAAAGTCATAGTTAAATCCACTAAACATACAAATCTAGGATTGCAACCCATACGCCCCCAAACTCAAAATCATCCCAAAATCATAGTAGCCATGGCAGATAGTCATAAAAGGGACGGTGTGAGAAATCACTCCCCCACACGGGAGTCATGCCAGTGGTGCATCACAGACATGGCCAGGTTACCTTCCTGGCTAGGTACACAGAAAATGGCTCGGGTATCAACTAAGAGTCAGGTCTCAAAGTCATCACAAAAGATCATATATCAAAAGGTGCATCTCAAAGTCATATCACAAGGTCCATAGAAAAGGGTTCATATCGAATAGTTCATAATAGAGTGATTCACCAAGGTCTTCCAAAGTTCATATCATAGTTTTAAAAAAAAACAAAGGGGATCATAATTAAAGTCCAAAGTCTGTATCAAAGGGTCCATCTTCAAAGTCTTTATTCAACAGATTCATTTTAGAAAGCTTAATCAGGGTATTTAATTAAAATGGTCTTTAAATTGGTTTCATAAAGATAATCATTAAAATAGTCTTCGTAAAAGATAGTTCAAAACAAGTAGTTCAAAACCTTAGTTTAGTAAACCATTTCAAAATCTTAGTTTCTCACAAGGATAGTTCAGAACTTTAGAGCAACTTGGCAACGGCATAGGTCAGACCAACGAAGCTCAGATCATAATCAAAAGGAATATCAAAGGTTCACTCAAAGGGAACATAGCAATGGCTTGGGAAATCTTAACTGAATCATAACTCCAAATCAATGTATAAGAACCTTTACTGAAAAAGGCAGAGTATCTGTACCTTATGACGGAAGCACAAACAGAAACAAAGCACAGAAATAAGGGAATAGCTCAAAGTCTCTCCATCTTCACACCTAGAGGAGTAGAAGGGAATTACAATTCATTCTTTATTAATTGCCTTTCCATTTTTAGTAACCTTCTATTTTTAGCAGGTTTCCATATTTGGTAAGTTCCCAAATTTAGAAAGTTTCCTTATATAGAAAGTTTCCATATTTAGAAGTATTGGATAGTATAACTTGGTTAAATCATTATTACTTGGAAATGAAGTATCTTTGATCAGAATTACACCTTTAGTCCTTAGGGTTTCACAATTTACACTTTACACCCCTTTATTACAAAAGTTACATTTTAACCCTTTCAACATTCATAGTTACACATTAAACCCTTGGTTTATCAAAATTACCCAATTAGTACTTCATTTAATGAGTTATACGAATGGACCTTTAATTATTCATAATTTACACAATAGGTCCCTCCATTTAATTAATTTACATAATTAACCTTAAAGTTTACATTTCAATCTTTAATTAATAATAATTACACATTAGTCCAATAATTATCCAATTTTACACATTAGCCCCTGAATATAATTCATTACTCAAATCAACCTTAACTTTCCAGAAATTACATATTTAGTCCCTCTATTTAATTATTTTGTAAATTGACCCATACTTTAATTATAAATACATTTTAATCCTTTAAAATATAAAAATGACATTAGGCCCCCTCAACTTATATTTTATACGAAAAGTACACAGCCCTAAAATATGTTTTAAAAATAACCCATGAGTTTTAAAAGTTACAAAACACACCCTTCCATTTATTTCTTCAAATCGGCATACATTTAAAAACAAAATCAAAACCCTACTTTCACCAATCATTAGAACATCATAACCACATCATTTAAACACATTAAATTTCCAGATTTTAACCACATAAACCCTAGGTCGATTGTCTTTAGGGTTTTTCACCATTTTCCTTTATTTTTCCTTATTAGCCGATTACAAATAAATTCCATAATAATAGTTTTAGGTCTCTACAATTCAAATGAGTATTTTTCTGGTGTTATATGATGATCATAGATGCCACGAAAATTAATCACCAAGGCTGAAAAAATCACATATATATATATTATAGATTTATTTCGATTTTAGGGTTTATAAACACAATAATTTCCATACGAATTATATAGAGTGCATGGCCGGTTTTTATCATTTTTCCCACGTTAGACATGATCATTAGGAGCTGAGAAAATACCAGGATAATTTTAGAACGAGTGAAAAAGGCTGCACGAATTATTGCTTCTCGGACGTGTTTACTCGACAAGAAAGAATTCACCACGACTTCAAACGGAACCAAACCACCTTGTACACATTTTTCGTAGGTCATACACAATGTAAGGATCTCAGGAAAAATAAGAAACGAATTTTATGAAGCTTGGTTGAATTAATACGAATTTTTACCTTAAAATGCCCTAGCGACAAGAATAAATTCACCACCAACGAACCAGGCAACAAACGACTTCAAACCGATTTTTCTAGGACTCCTTGGATGATGATTGAGCTCAGAAAATTGTTGAAAGAATTTCTTGTGGCCGAATGGAGGCAAAAATGATTTTGTGTGTGTTTTGTTATTCTCGGCACTTAGGGTTTTCAAGGAAAAAGATATGGATTGATTTTAAACATGGAATACCGAGTCCTAGGGGTGGGCTTGGACCAGAATTTTTGGTTTTTCATAGTTGGCAAATAATTGTGATTGATTTGATTCATAATTTTCCTTATTTATCCATTTATATCTTAATTAACAATTTATAATAATACATAATAATATATTCGGTTCATATAGGGGTATTTTGGTAATTTTTTTCACTTGTATAAATGTTGAATGAAGTTGTTAAAATTATTTGGTAACATATCTAGTGCATTGTCAGAAGTTTGGGATTGTTTTGATACTTGATAAGCCTTTAAATAAATTTTTAAACTTGTAGGGCAATTTGGTCATTTTACATGCCTTTCAGATTTTAGGTGTTACATTCACTGTTTATCAAATGGATGTCAAGAGTGCCTTCTTATATGATACTATTGGAGAAGAAGTGTATGTTTCTCAACCTCCAGGCTCATTATGGTCTACATCAAGCTCCTAGGGAATGGTATGAGACATTGGCTTTCTATCTATTAGAAAATGGATTTCAAAGAGGCAAGATTGATCCAACTTTGTTCATCAAAAGAACCAAGAAAGACATCTTGCTGGTGAAAATATATGTTGATGACATTATCTTTGGATCCACAAACCAAGACTTGTGTGTAGAGTTTGAAAAACTTATGCATAGTAAGTTTGAAATGAGTTCCATGGGGGAACTTACTTTCTTTCTGGGTCTCCAAGTGAAACAATCTAAAGAAGGCATATTTATCAGCCAAGATAAGTATGTAGCAGAGATCCTAAGGAAATTTCAGTTTGCTGATTCTAAGGTTGCAAGTACACCAATGGATTCAGAAAAGGGGTTACTAAAAGATGCTGAGGGTGAAGATGTGGATTTGCACAATTATAGATCAATTATTGGGTCCTTGATGTACCTTACATCATCAAGACCAGATATCATGTTCTCAGTATGTGTGTGTCTATGGTATCCAAGGGAATCATCTTTTGATTTGGTGGCTTATTCTGATAGTGACTATGCTGGTGCAACTCTAGACAGAAAATCCACAACTGGTGGATGTCAATTTCTTGTTGTAGACTCATATCTTGGCAATGCAAGAAACAAACAATGGTGGCCAACTCTACAACTGAAGCAGAATATGTTGCTGGTGCAAGTTGTTGTGGACAAGTTCTTTGGATCCAAAATCAAATGCTTGACTATGGGTACAATTTTCTTAACACCATTATTTACATTGACAATAGCAGTACTATATGTATCATTAAAAATCCAGTTCAACACTCAAAAACAAAACACACTGAAATCAAACACCATTTCATAAGAGATTGCAATGAGAAAAGGTTAATAAAAGTTGTGAAAATTGATTCTGAAAAGAATTTTGCAGACCTTCTCACCAAAGCTTTTGATTTAGGTAGATTCAAATACCTAGTAGGAGGTATTGGAATGATTAATCTTTGAAAAACATGTGTTTTTGTACATAAAATAACTGGTATTGACTTTTAAACATGGTACTACTAGTTGGTCAAAAGGTACTGTCAGTTCATAATTGGACCTGCTGGTATAAAGTATGCTATGTTTTGTTCATCTTGATGATTAAATGTTTACAATGCTATAAAACAAGTGCTTTGCACTTTGTTCTTTTGGTCTGCAACTAACAAATTTCAGGTTGATAACAAAACAAGAAATCTTCCAAACAAAAAGAGAAATATAGGTTATTTAAATCTCAGGGGAGGTAACAATCTCAGGGGAGGAAATAATAGCCCATAATGGAAGAAAAACCAATATATGGAAGGAAAAGACAAGAGCATACAAGATGATGTAGAGGTTGAAAATATTCAGAAGGGATGAAGCATTCCTAAAGGAGAAAGTTCTATCTAGATCAAACTAAGGACAGTTTCGATGCAAAGGCATGCTAATAGATGATTTCACTTGTTGAACTAAGCATCCAAGATACACAGCATCATTGCCTCTTACAATTCCTCCATCCAAGGAAATTGCACCATCTTTAGGTCAACATGGAATTGGTGTTCAACTCACCAAGTTTTACAAACTTAAGAGTTGGCTAGTCCATAAGCAAATGGCTTTTGGTAAAGACACATCAAATCCATTGATGGTTGATAGTTTACCAAAAACTAGATGGTATTTAACTAACCATACTTAACAGTAAATAGTTGACTAGTCCATAAGCAAACGGATTTTGGTAAAGACAAATCAAATCCGTTGATAGCTAATAGTTTCCTAAAAACTATAAGGGATTTTTGCTAAAATTTCAAAGAGACTGCCAAGTAAAATTTTCTTTCAAAGGTACTGGTAGTTCAAATTTTGGTACTGGTAGAGTAAAATGGTACTCCTAGATAACCGTTGAGCCTGTCATAAAAAGTTATAGCCGTTGGGCCTAGTAGTTACAATTAGCCGTTGGGGTAGTTATGTAAATTACTGATGTTATATTATATTATATTTCACATATAAAATATCTTTTTAACCGCCTTTTCATTTACTTATAATAATCTTTCTTATTGTTGGTTAAAAGTAATTCTCTCATAACATCTTTCATCAGTCCTTATCACAATTAACACTCACCACTCACCTTTCATCTAATACCAGTACCACCATCAAATCCCACCAACATAATCAAGTTTTTCATTATCTTTCACCATGGCTGTTCTAACTTTTGTTAAACGTCACAATCAGTTAGCATTTTTGGAAAAGTCTGAGGATAATGCCTCTTTTTATCAAATAGTGGACTTTTTAAATGATTCGTACATCAGGTTTGCTTTACTTGTAAATCTCACTATTTATGAATCTCAAATTTTACAATTTTGGCAAACAGCTAAAGTTAAAACTTCTGAAAATGGGGAACAAAGAATAAAAGCCAAAGTGGATGGCAAATCCTTGACTCTTACTGAGTCATCCATTCGAAGACATCTTCATTTGGATGATTCAGATGGTATTAGTCAATTGCCTGATACTGAAATTTTTGAAAATTTGGAAAGAATGGGGTATAATGCTGATTCTACAAAACTCACCTTTCTTAAAAATCATTTTACTCCACAATGGAGATTTTTGATCCATACAATCCTTCATTGTTTGAGCCAAAAGAAAACCTCTTGGGAGCAATTTAGTGGCAACATGGCTTCAGCTCTCATTTGCTAACAAACAGAAAATTCAATTTTTCCAAACATATTTTTGAAGGATTGGTTAAAAATGTGGATAGCATAACAAAGTTTTTGATGTATCCAAGATTTATTCAATGCATCATCTCAAAATCAAAACATTTGTTACTTCCCCCACACTCACTTTATGAAACACCAAAACTTTCACACAAGGTGTTTTCAAACATGAAAATTGGTTTCAATGGGGAAGAAATACCACTTTTTGATGAAATGTTACCACAACATGCTGAAGAACCAACACCATCATCTGACTCACCATCATCAAGTTCTTCACCTGGTTACATCTCACCAACTCATCTTGTATCACCACTCCCATCACCAGTACCATCTGCAACACCACCACCATCATCACATCATGTATCACCATCCCAATCTCCTCAAACAGTGAAAGAACTAAAAGAGAAGGTGAAGCTCTTAGAAAATGCTCTTAAAAGTCAAAACACAAAATTTTCTGAGATCAACATCAAGTTAGTTAAGAGGGTAAAGAAATTGGAGAATGAAGTGAAGAAGCTAAAGGGTAAAAGATCTTCAAAGGTTGTTTTATCTAGTTCTTCAAGATCAGATGCTGAAAGTTTGGGTCACTCTTCCAAAAAGGGGAGGATGGGTAGCTCAGAAGATGAAGAGGAGGCTCAATTTGATTTTCATGAAGGAACTCAGGTTTATGATGAAGAGCCTGCTGGTGCAGAGCAAGAGCCTGCTAGGATTGAGAGGCTTTTGGCTATGGACTACAAAGGTACTGCTGATCATGTATACAAAAGAAAGAGGGACTTAGAGCCTCAAGGGGATTTGTTTGTTCAAGGGAGGTTATTTATTGCTGATGAGCAATCTACTGCTCCATCTCAAGAACCAACTCCAAAAGATAAGGGCAAGAGCATTATGGTTGAAGATGAACCAAAGCCCAAAAAGTTGAAGAGAACAGAGCAAGTACAGATGGCTCTAGATGAGGAAGTCTCTAAAAGGCTTCATGAAGAAGAAGTGCAGAAAGCATTTGAAGCTTCAAGACTGCTTGCAGAAATGCAAGAGCAAAAAGATGCTATTCAGACTCTTCTTGACACTCAAGCTGCTCAAGAAACCTTTGATGCACATATGCAATGGATTATTGCCAATGATCCAACTGTAAGAGGTCAAGCAGCAATAATGATGGATGACAAGAATCTTTAAACTGAAGAGAAAACAGCAGAGCTTGAATCTTTTATTAACCAAAAGTATAAAGAAGCAGCTCTGGCTGATATTTTTGAAAAGATGCAAGAAAGCCAGAAAAGAGGTTTTAAGGTGGGCACATCTCAGAAAGATCAAATGACTTTTATGAAGAGATTTCTAAGAGGTCAAGCAAATTGGACTGAGTATCAACTAAAGAAGAAATCTGCTGATGAAATCTACTTCCTGTATCTAAATGCCTACAAGAGTCTTTACTACAAGATCCCATCTAATGCAAAGCCCTCAATGAAAAAGAAAGATGCTCAACAGAAGAAAGAACAAAATTGGATTCAGAGCAAGTAAGTAAAATGTTAATTACTTTGCCAACAATTATACATGCTGATCCAATTAGGTCCAGACACCCTATTATTGATTGGGAAATTCACCATGATAGATCAGAAAGTCATGGAAAATAACTAGGGTTGGGGGACAAATTGCTATCTTCAAAAATTTTGAAAATCTGATTAGAGCATGTGATAGAGCTGACTTAGAAGAATTGTGGAATCTAGTTCAAATTAGGCTAGACACAAATTCTAGCACTGATGTTAAGGAACAGGAACTTTGGGTAGAGTTCAATAAGATGTATGTTGGTCCACGAATTGTATATGGATCTCTAAGTAGTCTTGAATACCTAGTAGATGGTTAGGATAAATCCGAACCAATCTAAGTGAGAAACCCTAGGTGATTGTTATTGTTAATGCGGAATCTTAACAAGAACAATGAAGAACACACAGGAATATCACTAACTTCGTATATTGATTATAATCACAATAGTGAACTCGTACAACTCACACTCTTTACTAAAAACCTTTAGGGATCCTTTTATAACACAAGGAAACCCTAATACTAACCGACTCAGAAGATATTCACAAATCTTCTATAAAGATACTTACACGTTTTGTATCTTTTCCTAACTTATCTCTAACAGACTTTCCTAACTTCATGACTAGACTTAACTTTATAAGTCAACCAGACTTAAACATACTACCAAACTTAACTTTACATTACCAGACCTAATTACAAAGACAGACCTAACTCTGATATACTACCAGACCTAAGTTGTCTTCTCTTGATTCGTATCATAATTCCCAACAATCCTCCCCTAACTTGATCTTCATGCTCCATGAACTTCAAGTTCCTCTGATTAAGCCTTCTGAGGATTGAATCTTGAACACTTTGAACTGTATTTAGGTCTTGATCCCTTCTAGCAGCTTGAATCTTGATAAGCTCTTCTGATATGGTCTTTGCAGCAACAATGACTATATGTACATCAAATTCATTTAAGTTTCAGACTATTCTCATCACTTCCAAATGTGTTACCATCTGTGAGAGGTGAATCATTGAAAATATAATGGATTTGAAATCTCTTTACCAATAGCCATTACCACTGGAGTAGCCAATGTTTTGGTGTGTAAGACCATGGTACATTAATAACCATATGATTTTTAGCAAATCATCAGCTTATCAATGGATTTGTTAAGTCTTTACCAAAAGCCGTTTGCTTCTGGACTAGTCAATTCTTTGATGGAAAAGCACCTCATCATGGTGAATTGATTACCATTTATGGTTTTCCACAACCTTTACCACAAGCCATAACTTTGTGGGCTAGCCAACTCTTCACTTATCTTAGATATGGTGAGTTGAATACCATACAATTTTTGGCAAATTGTCAGCCATAAACGGATTTGAGCAATCTTTACCTGTTAGCCGTTTGCTCAGGATTAGCCAGTCCTTGTGTTGATGAGACAAGGTGGACTGATAACCTTTTGATGTGTTAGTGCAAAGCACCTCCACCAAGTGAGAAGTTCCAATAGTCTCACTTAACAACTTGTGAAAATTCTTTCAAACACCCTTAAGCTACATCCTTCAAAGACTGCCTCTTAATTAAATCCAATAACATCTCATATCCTTCATCCTTTTTACTAGTATACAACTTTTTGCTCATCATTTCCTTGCAAACACTTGATGATGAAGGATATTCCACTTCTGCAAGCATATAAATATCAACATTCTTTAATGAAACACAATGTACCTTGCAGGTATGAAAGTATCTCCAGCTGACAATGTTTTGCTCTTCAGGAAGTTTCCACACAATATCTAACTCAGTTGGTGGCTCAAACATCACCTTCAAATTGCCCCAAAAGACTCTTTCAAATTCATCTTCAGGTGGATGATCTCCATATTTAATATTCACCAACTGATAAAGTTCCTGTAGATCCTCCCTATTCACATCATTTAGAATTCCAGCAAAATTAATATAAACAATGTCAGAATTATCCTCCCTTATTATTTGATATGCAGCCCTTTCACCAGTCATGATTAGTTGATACTTGACAACTTTAGTTGGTTCCTTAGTGCTTTCAATAGTCCCCATTGTAGCTCCTTCAGATGAAGGTTCTTCCTCTAATTCCTCTTCAACAACCACTCTCTTGGATTTACTTTTTCTTTCCAAACCTTTTCTTCTTTGAAACACAATAGGCTTTATTACTTCAGCTTGCACTTCTTCTGTTAACTTTCCAGCTTCAGGTTGTATATCAATCATTTTATCAGGTTCAATGACCAGTTCAGTCTCTTTAGCCTTTCTACCCTGAAAACAATATTTCTGCACATCATCATAGTCAATAGCTTTGTAACCTTGATCTCTTTCAAATGCCTTGAGATATGCTACTTGAATTTCCTCATATGACTTCCCTTTCATCTGTTCCAAAGATAGATGCATTTGATTCTTAAGATACATCTTCATATCATGTTTCTTTTCTGCCATAGACATCTTCTTGGGAATCTTTGATTTCTTCTGAAGCTTGAACTTTTCTAAGAATCCACCCAATGTATCATCATTATTTCTTGCATTTATGAAGTCAGCTAACTATTTGGCTCGATCATCAGCAGTTAAACCTTCAATAGTTAGAAGCTCCTCACACTTTGCTCTTACTTCATCATCAACATTGAGCAGCTTTGTAAATTCATCAGATTCTTCAGCCAATTGTCTTGCATAAACTGCATCTAACATCTTTTGTCTTTCTTCTTCAGCAATATCTTGTGCCTTAATCCTCTCAATTGCAGCCTCAGATGCTAGTTCTTCTCTTGTTTTTCTCTTAGACTTCTTTGGCAATGAAGTTTCATCCACAACCTGCTTTCCCTTTCTTAGTTCAGATTATTGCTCTTCATTACCAGAACTAAGTTCATTACCAGACTTTCCTTCACCAGACTTTTCATCAGATATTGTCCCAAACTTTTCAATCTCTTCATCAACAGACAAAATTAACCTTCTTCTTTTCCTATCCTGTTTAATTTTGCCCATTGATTGAGCCAAAGTCTCTGCAACTTCCAGTGTCTCTGGGCTGATGGTGGTGACATTATCTTGAACTAGAGGTTCTTGAACTGGTGTTTGAAGAATATTTTCTTGTTCTTGTTCTTGTTCTTGTTCTTGCTCCAAATTCCTCCCCTATTTGGAAGAATTTTCGGCTTCACCTTCCTCATCATCAAAAGAAACTCCCTTTTTCTTCACTGCCACTCCCATTTTCTTTACTTTCTTCACCAAAGTCACATAAGCTTTTCTGAGTGCCTCATTAGACTTTTCCAAAATGGCAACCTTCTTTTGGAGTTGAGGAACTATGATAAGAAGATTTTCCATAGTTATGGGTGCAGGTTCCTCCTCCCTTGCAGGACTTGGAACATTTGGTTGTGAAGGTAAAGATGGTTGAATAGGTGAAGGTAATCTTGCAGCAGATGGTGAGGGATCTGGTTGAGATGATGGAGTTGGGGTAGATGTAGGTGTAGCAGACCTAGATGATGCTTGGTCTTGTTCCTCATCAGGGTGCACTTGTGTAGCTCCAGAAGTACCTGCATTGTTAGTACCAAGCATAGCAGCAAGCAAAGGTTTGTCTGTCCCTTGAAAACCCCTTTTTATATTTGCAAAAAGTTTGGGAGTAAAGGCCACACAGATGTAAGGCACTTTATCCTTAGTTTCATAATTCAAGATCATTTGCAAAAATCGTGGATACATTAAAAATTTTGGGTCCTTAGCATTTTTCACCATTCCTTCAAAAATTAGTTTTGAAAAGTTAAATTTCCTTCCAAGTGATAAACAGACCAATGCAGAAGCAATTCTGCTTCCAAATTGATCTCATCCACCACTCTTAGGACTTAAGCTCTGAAGTAAATGATGTACTAAAAACCTCCACTGAGGTGTAAAATAACTTTTCCAAAATGTAAAACTTCCATCAGTGGGGTATCCAATGGTATTCAAACCCTCCAAAATATCATCACTAGGCAAATCAAATTCTCCTAAAGCATCATCCAATTGGAGACTTTCCCTAATGGATGCTTCAGTAATGGTAAAGCCATTTTTATCTATAATTGCCCTTAAACATGGGGTCCCATCATCAAGAGTCTCAGAGGTAACCGACCCCCAGAACTGCTTGACAAGGGACTGATAAATAGTAGGATTATGAATCAATGAATAACAAATGGAAGAACCTTTTAGGAAATCCACAATCCCTTCGAAACCTGCACTTTGATCTGGCTTCTTCAAGAAACCAACTTGATTATGCTTGTCCACAAACTTGAGGTTAGCCATAGATGAGTAAATGATTTAGGTCTGGTTGATTAGAAGGGTAGGGTTTTTGAAAATATTTGCGTAGAAACAGAGTCGTGAAAAATAAAGATGATTTAAATTTGGAAGCAAATAAAGAATAAAAGGAGATAAAATATATCAAATTTTAATCTTATATACTTCATAAATATCTCTTTTTACCGAAAATAGTGCAACGGTAATATTTTAGATAAATCTTTATTATTCTGACCAGATCTAACGGTCAAAAATATAACACTACCCGACCTAAATGGTCAACCAGGCCGAATCATAAACTTACCAGACCTAACCAAGAGAGTGGACTTACACACTGAATATAGCGAATGCAAGGCTTTACATCATCTCATTCCAATCTTTTCTGCAAGAATTAGTTTAAACAACAAGAAAAAGGAGACACAAACCAATCTTTGCAAAACACACAAGCTACCAGATTTAACACTTAAGCTTACCCGATTTAAAAAACTTGTAAAACTTGTACATTTGCCTCCCCTTAAATGCACATTACCTCCCCTTAAGTGTAAATCGCCCTCTTTTTTTTTTTTTTTTTTTTCTTTTTTTTTTTTTAAAAAAAAAAAAAAAAAACAGAGATACTTAAACAAAAATAAGAACTGTGGTCAACTTTCCAGAAATACAATTAATAACTCTTTGCCTGCAAGTATTAACCCATACACCAACCGAGCATTAAATGACATTAAACCTTGATTTTCCCTATAAAACCACCCATTGTTTTATCACAAAACCATCACAAACCAAAAGAAAAACCTTATAAACATAATGGATCCAATCATAGAGATTTCATCCGAGTCTTCTTGGGATCCAAATGGCTCATCTTCTGATACATCATCAGGAGGATGGGGTGGATACTTCCCACCAGGGTATTCATCAATCACAAGAAACAAGACATTAAGAGAATCAACTCTAAAGCAATGGCTAGCTGCTTATGATCTTACTGAAAAGGAACCAGATGATGAAGCACCAAAGACTTCAAGACCAATTCCCCCTTCTGATGTAGATGATAAAAGTGCTGAAGAAGAAGACCTTTCAAATGATGATGAAGTGACTTTTCCTTCGAAGGTTGTGCCATCCCTGAGAAGTGGTTCTATGCCACGTCCACCACCAAGCAGCCTGATTCTTGGACTTCCATGCCCAAAAGCGTGGAATCAGTTTTGTGGCAGAGGAGCCAAGAAGACCATTCCTGACTTCATGGGCAAAGGGAAACAGAAAATGTAGGTGGTGATGTTTGGCTGGATTATGTTAAAGCTTTTGTCTTATGAAGCATTGTAAATTGCATCCTTGAATGCAATCACTTGTTAATAAATAAAAAGCTCTAAGGTTCTGTTGTTTTAATGTTCCATAAATCAATTACTTGCAATAGAGAAGAGTTAACAACTGCAAAACAAAGTTAAGCACAATATACCAAAAACAAACATACTATGGAAAGAAGAAAAACAAATTAACTACTGAAAATAAGAATAACAGATTAACTACTGAAAATAAACAAATATACAAACTATACAAAGTTAAGAAAGAAAATCAGTTTTTCTTAACAACCCAGGCCTGAGTGGGCTTGAGTTCTTTCTGTGGAGCAACATACTTATAGGTTTTGTATGAACTTGCTCCAGTAAAACCATGTTTGGACTTATAGGTAAATTCATTTTTAAATGGATTCCAAGCCCAGCAATCAGAGAGGTTATCAGCAGAACCCCCATTTGAATTTGTTTGTCTCCTTATAGGTGAATGAGTTTTATAAAAATTATTTCTTTGAAAATTTGTATTCACCTGAGGTTTTTGAAAAGGTTGTTTGGGTCTCACAAAGCCAGTGTTCACATTAGATCTCAAAGAATTAACATAACCAGTATTCACATTAGGCCTCATAGAATTAACATTTTGCCTATTCACATTAAAGTTCCTGTAGCCAGACCTAAGATTTTGTCTACCAGAATTAACATAAGACTTAGGTCTGGTAAAGTTATTGAGTTGGACAGGTCTGGGAACAAACTGATTGGCATGATTAATTCTACTAGCATTATTCCAAACTGGTTTATTTGAACCATGACCCATATTAACATTCCTTCTCTTTTGCTCAGCCTCTCTTTTCATTCTCTTTTCATGGAAGTCACAATCTCTTATTAAGTGACTCAAACTTCCACACACAAAGCATCTTTTAGGAGCATAAGTATAACTACTCCTACTTTCTCTGTGAACACTATTGCTTCTAGGTGACTCACTCATTTTAACAGATTCCCTAGGAGTTTTTATGTGATTAACACAACTAGGTTTGACTGTCTTAGCCTTTGGTTCAGTCACTACAGGTTTAGTAATAACAGGTTCACACTTAAGCAAAGTGTACCGCTTTTAAGGGGTCATTTAAGCCTTAAATCGTATTTATTTGATCAAATATTGCCCTAAATCGTTCCTTTTGTCATTTTAGGTACTTTTGAGGAGAAATCTGGAAAAGGAGGCATTTTGGACGTTTTTGGAGCATAAAAGTGAAGAAAACGGCAAAGTCTCAAAAATCGGCTGAAAGTTACCTTTGACGGCGTCACATTTAACCCCAGACGGCGTCATGCCTTGGCAAGAAAAGGTGGACGTGAAATTTACTCATGATAAGCCAGTGAAAATACCATGTGAATTCTGACGGCGTCATGCTTTAACTTGATCAAGGGCGTCACGGCTTAAATCAAAGAGGGACGGCGTCACGTTCAAGGTTAGACGGCGTCAAGCCTTGATAAGCCAGAATGGATTTTTGAAGAGCTAAAGAGGACGGCGTCGAGAAGGTCATCCGGGAACCCTAAAAGCGGCGAGGTGACGGCGTCACACTCCATACGTGACGCCGTCAGATCCAAAAATCTATATATAGTTTTCTAATTTTTTGTCATTAAGGGAGAGCTGAGCGTGTGGAATTTTGGGAGAAAACCCTAAGACGATTTTAGCTTCTTTTTCAAGGCTTTTTGCCTTGAGATCTTCCATGTTACATTGAAGATAAGTTATCAATTAATCATTCAATATGTCTATGTGTTGTTTGATTTTATCTTATTCTTGTCTTTTGATTAACATGTTAGGCTAAATTTATCTTGTGTTTGCTTAGATCTAATGAAACCTAGCTATTGATTATTGGTTATTAGTGTGTTGTTAGTTGTATTGGATGATTGTTTATCTATGTTAGGCTTAAGAAAACTGGCTAACTTCCTATTCGGTAACTTGCTTGAACGTCTTAAGAAACATGAACCAAATGCGTACTAAAGGTTTTTATGGTTGTATTAATGCACAAGCGAATTCTAGTGATCCCATGTTAGGAGCTTCCTAGCCGGCTCGACATAGGAGTGAAGTAGGAGCTTGTAGAGTTGGGGAAGTAAGTACGCCACCCCACGAATGGTATTAAGGAATACACCTGTCATCCACGCGACTAATACACACTAATTAACCGGTAAAAGATAGTTAGGGAGTAAGGAAATCTAAGTAAACACATTTCTCTACACATAAGTTCTCACCACATTTTCATTTTGTTATTTTATTTTATTTGCATCCGTAGTAATTTTGGGTTAGTTGACTAGCAACTAATTCCGCCCACTCTTTCAAAACCGAGATTTTACTTGCTTTCATAAAAATATAAAAACATAAAAAGAATCTTCCTCAACCCTTAGACCTAATTAGAGTAGTCTTTCACACCTAACGAACACTATTCCCTGTGGAGAACGATCAATCCCCCGTACTTACCACTACACTATACTACATCGGTCAGGTACACTGCCTGGTGGGGTTGTAAGCCTCTTGAGATCCCTCGAGAGGTAAAACCTGTTGTAAGGTTGCAAAACCCACGCATCAAGTTTTTGGCGCCGCTGCCGGGGAATGTTATTGTTAGGTTGAATTTATTCTATGGTCTACTCACTAGATTCCTTTCTAGTGAGATTTTTATTTTCTTTCTAGATTTTCTTTAGTCATCTATTTTCGTGTCTTTGTTCTAACATACCACCACATCATGGAAATGAAATCCTTACCCCCACCCCCCCACAACACCACACCACCTCTAGAGCCCTATTAGGAAGATCCGCCTACCACATGACGAACACATTGGCTCATCAGGCCAATACACACCCTTGCGATCCGACACCATCCGTGGTGCAAAGCGATGCGCATCATGACTTCGTTCTGAGATCCTAATAACATCTCAAGCTTTTTAAATCGTTGATTTATAGACTTGATGTTCCACCGAGAGACGACCCGATGCGTCTCTTCAATTCTCTCTGCGGACCAGCTAGTATGGCTAAACTCAACCGCAGATCCATCACCGGGATGATCTCACATCGTTCTTGTATTTCCCACCGGAAGAATACCAGCTAAGGAATGATACTTTGTTCAACAACGTCAAGGCAAACTCTCTACGGGCATGGACTCGATTCAAGACTTCTCCAAAAGTCCCACCTGGCATAGACTTTGGCTCCAATCCAATCTTCTATGACCATATCAATTCCACAGCAAACATTGACCAATCGGCCGTGCAGCTACGTGATTAAGTGCGACAATCTGGGCTCTCCTGAGATCTTGCTCTTTATGCAAAAAGTGGAGTATCCCCGTATTTGAATAAAACGGTCAAGCAATTCTTGCCTCGAACAATTCAGCACTTCGACGTAGACTAGAACTTGAAGACCAAGTCAAGTTTCTCATGAAATCCTACGAGGTCCTAACCTTCAAGCCAAGAACAAAATCACTTCTCATGTGAAAATTAGTGGTCCCCACGACTCGTGATGTGGAACTCCCCGAACAAGCTTTGTGGACTACCCCTCGCGTACGCGGGCGGAACAATGTACACTTCAAACGAGCCAAACCATACGGTGATTCATAAACCCATGGAAAACACCGACCTAGTGGAAACAAAACAAAACACCAACAAACCAATTCTTCAACCCACCTAATCGTTCCAATCAGCGTCCAATAACGTATTTCACAACAATCCTTCGGCAATGGTGGACAATAACTTGAAGATTGATTCCCAATTGCATCTAGAAGCTGGATAGTAGTCGAGACCGAATTCAATCACAACAAAAGGAGATGACACTAATGACATGTTGAAAGCTCTCCATACAAGTGTTATCACTCCACATAAGACGTGGAACACAAATAGCGACCCCAGTAAGACCCCTCTCATCCAACACGTCCACTTGTCACATTGTCACTATAAACCAATGAGAATGAGATAATAGTAACCTAAGATGAGATAGAAAGTCGAGTTGATAAGGAAGTTAGGATAAGTGTGATTGAAGAATAGATGATGTAGACTACTTCAATAGCTACATAAGAAGAGCGCGCATATCAACAACTTATTCGATGACCCGACACCATACTTCGAGACCAACTAAATAGCGACCTCTAATTCACATACATGAACATGGACATCTACATGTGTGAAACTACATCGACCTTGATCGCCATAAACATCGACTAGCCACTACACTTGATAATGAAGAACAACGGTATAGGATGTTCCCTGACAAGGGTTGGATGATATTCAGGAAGAGTTAAGGATTACGTTTATGAGGAAACTTACCTATGTCACGACTTAATTGAAAGATATCCCCAATGTATGCATCTTGACTCAGTGTTTGAAAACATTTGTTGAGTCTAGATGACTTAGAACCTCCTAGGGATAGTTAGATTTAAGATGACCGATGAAGTAAGCACCAAATGCATAAATAGAAATTCCAACACTTGTCAATTTTGAGAAGGACTAAGCAAGCGGTCTATATAGAATGATGAGGTAAAAAGAGTAGACTATTAGGAAAGGAATTCGTTTCTACAAGATTTTGAAATAGCGAATATAAAACGGAAGAGAATGGTAGAACCGTGACCGATTGGAGTCACGTAATGTAGTGACTTTGAGTCTAGCTACAAGATCGTTAATAAGAAAGCGCTCTGGGCAACCCAAGCTTTTTTGTTTATTTGCTTGTGTTTATTATTTGTTTGATTTATTTTTCTATGTGTGTTAATTTTTATTAGCATTGATTCATTCAAGTAATTGTGAAAGCTTATTTTGTTTTTAACTTCGTCTAACTAATATAAGGTATTGCAAGTAAGTTAAGGAAATCTAATCGTTATTAGACACAATGACATGAATCATATAATAATAAATTAGCATACATATAGTATTGTTTGAGTCAAATGCTTGTATCGACATAATATGTTTCAGATTCCAGGAAGTAAGGTAAGTTTCAGAAATTTCCGAAACTTAAGAAAATTTTTGTAGTCACTCTGACGCGTCAAGTTAAACCTGCGGCGTCAGTTTATTTCCAGAATTTGAAAGTTTGTTTCATAAATTTTATAATCTCCAACTAAACTCAGATCGCAAACTATCATTCACAGATTATATCCTTATATATAATTTTTCCCGCCGATGTATGCAGTTTTGTTTTTCTCAGGTTTAAAGTATTTGACAAGAGATGTTTATGGAATCACTTATGGCATGATTCATGAACTTCACATTACTTGGGAAGATCTAACGTGTATTTATTTCACCAGCGAATCAGGGATATTGATTTCATTCTTACTTTTCTTTACATTGTTATTTGAACATTGGGACAAGTTCATCTATGTAAGGGGGGGTAAAAGTTATTTAGAGAATACAATTGCGCTTGATTTTTGTTTGTTTAATAGTAGATGTGTAATAAAACTGAGAGAAATACTTGTTAAGGTAATTTTAGTGCAAATTTAATTGATAACTTATCTTCAATGTAACATGGAAGATCCAAGGCAAAAAGCCTTGAAAAAAACTGAATTCGCTTAGGTTTCCCAAAATTCCAACACTAAGCTCTCTCTTAATACACTAGCCTCCCAAAAATTGATGCTGTTTGTAACCTACAACAGGTTTTACTCTCGAGGGATCTCAAGAGGCTTACAACCCACAGGCAGTGTACTGACCGATGTATATAGTGTATGGTAAGTACGGGGGATTGATCGTTCTCCACAGGGAAGGTTCGTTAGTATGAAAGACTACTCAATTAGGTCTAAGGGTTGAGGAAGATTCTTTTATGTTTTTATAATTTTTTATGAAAGCAAGTAAAATCTCGGGTTTGAAAGAGTGGGCCGAATTAGTTGCTAGTCAACTAACCCAAAAGTACTACGGATGCAAATAAAATAAATAACTGAAAATAAAATGTGGTGAGAAACTTATGTGTAGAGAAATGTGTTTACTTAGATTTCCTTACTCCCTAACTATCTTTTACCGGTTAATTAGTGTGTATTAGTCGCGTGGATGACGGGTGTATTCCTTAATACCATTCGTGGGTGGCGTACTTACTTCCCCAACTCTACAACTCCTACTTCACTCCTATGTCGAGCCGGCTAGGAAGCTCCTAACATGGGATCACAGAATTCGCTGTGCATAAATACAACCTAAAAACCTTTAGTACGCATTTGGTTCATGTTTCTTAAGACGTTCAAGCAAGTACCGATAGGAAGTTAGCCAGTTTTCTTAAGCCTAACATAGATAAACAATCATCCAATACAACTAATAACACACTAATAACCAATAATCAATAGTAGGTTTCATTAGATCTAAGCAAACACAAGATAAATTTAGCCTAACATGTTAATCAAAAGACAAGAATAAGTAAAATCAAACAACACATAACATATTGAATGATTAATTGATACTTATCTTCAATGTAACAGGAAGATCTCAAGGCAAAAAGCTGAGAAGAAGCTGAATTCGCTTAGGGTTTTCCCAAAATTCCACACACTAAGCTCTCCCTAATGACAAAAAATTAGAAAACTATATATAGTTTTTGGATCTGACGGGTCACGTTATGTAGTGTGACGCCATCCCTCGCCGCTTTAGGTTCCGTGACCTTCTCGACGCCGTCCCTCTTTAGCTCTTCAAAATCCATTCTGCTTATCAGGCTTGACGCCGTCTAACCTTGAACGTGACGCGTCCCTCTTTGATTTAAGCGTGACGCCTTGATCAAGTTAAAGCATGACCCGTCAAATTCACATGGTATTTTCACTGGCTTATCATGAGTAAATTCAGTCCACCTTTTCTTGCCAAGGCATGACGCCGTCTGGGTTAAATGTGACGCCGTCAAAGGTAACTTTCAGCGATTTTGAGACTTTGCGTTTCTTCACTTTATGCTCCAAAACGTCCAAATGCCTCTTTTCCAGATTTCTCTCAAAAGTACCTAAATGACAAAAGGAACATTTAGGGCAATATTTGATCAAATAAATACGATTTAAGGCTTAAATGACCCTTAAAAGCGTACACTTTTGCTTCATCAAATACCCTTACACTGAGATTGCTTGTCCTCAAGCAAATGCGCTTTTATTCTAATCAAAATACAGTTAGGGGTCATTTATGCAAACATAAAGTAATACAACAAATAATCGTTCCATTCATCATAATAAGCACGGAGATTACAAACTAGCACCTCACAAGTAGTGTTTAGATACTCAACTCTCAAGTGTCATCAAAAAAAATCTCTAAATAAAACGGATAATATCTCTCACTACCTGTCATAGCAAATAATTACCAAGGCTTGGGAAAGGATCAAACCTCCTCCACTAGGCTAACACCAAAGATAACTATCAAAGAGGGCTTTTAAATGGTATAACTAGGTGTAGGAAAAGGAAAACACGGTTTTGTTGGTAAAGGATGTTTTACTGGTGGCTAGTTAAAGATTTGATCAATTACATGTACTATACAATGTTGCTAAGCCAAGACTAGACTCGATCTTAAGCTAGAAACGATATAACAAAAACAAACAAACATAAAACAAACGTAAAATGAACGGATGGTATCCTATGTTTTTTTTTTTCTATTTTTTCATTTTCTCATTTTTTTTGTATTTTCTGATTTTTTTTTTTTTTTTTTTTTTTTTTTTTTTTTTTTTTTTTTTGACATACACTCTGCCCTACCATCCAAATAATAATCATAGGGGCTTGCATCCCCTTACACTTGACTTTACATAACTTTACAAATACAATCTAATGACCGAATTAAGATATGAAAAACTGGAGTACTTTTAAAACATTTAGCACATATGGGGGTAATAATGTTGTTTTCCCCATTACTCCATTACACTAGTACTTTACCATGAGTCCAATCATCCAAACATATGTACAAGATATACTCGACTTAGCAACCATGTAATCAAAGAAATTAACTTGGGTTTAAACAAATGTTGTAACAATAATGCACAAAATGAGTGCATACAGGTAGGCTAAGGCGATTGGGTGTACTTTTAGTGGGTGTAACAAATTCTTCCTTAAGTAAAATGCTTAAAGGTCGAAACGAAAAGATAGGCTCTGAGGGGTGTACTAGGGGTATCGTGTACTAAAAATGAGTACAACGCAAAGGGTGTGGGAGAATTACTTGACCATTAGCCAATGTAATTATAACAAAAAACAGGTGTAAAAACAATGGTTAATCTAATGCCTCTTATCATGTAGTAAATCAACTACACAATGTAGTCTCACTTGTGGCTCGAATGGTCTAGCAAGTTCTAGAATCTAAGTGCTACCTACACACATCATAGCATAAATGCTTTTCCTACCATTAGGGGCGAACCTCAATATTTGGGTGGAAAATTTTTTAGTGGTACGTTTTTGTGCTAGTCATATAACTCCTATCCTGAGACGTCATTAAGATCAAAGTTTCACTCCTACATGTTGTAAAATTTAAATTGGCCCTAAATTACCTTAACAAGTATTTCTCTCAGTTTTATTACACATTAATTAAACAAAAAAAATCAAGCCAATTGTATTCTCTAAAATGTACTTTTACCCTCCCCTACACAAGATAACATTGTCCCCAATGTCAAAAACAAAGAAAAGAAAAAAAGTAAGAATGAAATCAATACTCCCTGTTCGCTGGTGGATAAGAATTACACGGTTAGATCTCCTCCAAGTAAGTTGAGCTCCAATAATGCATCGCCAAAGCTTGATTCCATAAACATCTCCTTGTCAAAATAACCTGTTAAACTGAGAAAACAAACACGAAAACCTGCATAACATCGCGGAAAAATTAATATAAGGATATATGCTTGTGGAAGATAATTTTGCAGATTCCTGAGATTATAAGTTGGAGATTTAATAAAACTTTTATGAAAACAAAACTTTCAAAATTTCTGGAAATTAATCTGACGCCGTCAGGTTAAAACTTTGACGCGTCAGAAATGACCTGACAAAAATTTTCATTTTAAGTTTCCGAAAATTTCTGAAAAACCTTTACCTACTTCCTGAAATCCTGCAAAACATCATTATGACCGATACAAGCATTTGACTCAAACAAATACGAATATGCATGCTTATATCTCATTGTTATCGTTCAGTTTAATCTTGTTCTTAAAAACAAATTGGATTTCCCTTACACTATCTTTTGCAAATACCTTAATTAGTTAAGACGAAGTTAAAAAAAAATAAGCATTTTCACAATTTATATTGAGACATGAACAGTAAACAAAGAATAAGAAATGCATACGGAAACAAAAAAATTAAATAAACAAACAATCAAAAAATAAGCAAATAAATAACAATCAAATAAGGCTAGCATGCGATAAATAAAAATCAATGTAACAAATGTTTTAAGGCAAACAGATGCCTTCCCTAAATTATTACAGACCATATTGTTTCAACACAAACAACCAAATATCAAATTGTTCAAATATAAAACATCAAATCACATCATCACTGGGTGGGGGACCTTGGCGATAGTCATAGCCAGGAGGAAGATGCCCGGGTACCCATATGGTGGGTAACCTGCCACGACCCGGAAAGGGTCAATCTGCAGATGTGGGTCCAACTGATCACGTGTAGAAAGATGCTGCATCGACGAACCGTGGATCATACATCCAGTCGAACTCTGTCCCCTGGTCTCCACGTATCAACCTGGCCCATCCAGGTCCCCTGGTGAGCCTGCCAGTCCCCCTGCTCATGTGCCGTAGTAATCAGCTGTACCGGCCTCATACCCCTCATGCTGCTGCTGTGGGGCTCTCCTCCTCCTCATCATCCTCATCATCATCATCTCAGCTCCAACTGGGTGATACCACATAAAGGACCCGTCATGCATCTCCATGATCACCTCCATCTGCTCAGGGACCTCTCCTCACCGTCCTGCATTTATCACCACCAAATACTCATGACCTCGGCCTGAGGACTCATAAGACTGGGCCGTCGGGTGATAAACACCCTCCATAAATCCTGTCTCCTTCCCTCTCCCCAACTCCACCATGCATAAAGCTCAACCCAAAACGGATGTTGCAGTAAACTCATTAGAGTAGATGGTGTACAGTAGAAGAGATCAAACCAGTGACAGGTGGGGAAGCTGTGACGCCCTGTCAAACTGTAGTAGGCAACGATGAGTCAACCGAACCTAGGATCCCTGATTTGGATGCCACAGTGGTCGAGGTATACACCCCATCCCCAATAGTTGCCAAAACATGGAGCATCTAAAATCATTCTTCATTGACTCCCCACGCAACAACCTCTGCATGAACCCTGCCTGCATGTATCATGCTGATCGTACAACCCAAGTCTCCACCCAAACTCACAACAGAACACTCCTTAGCTCACCCCCACCTGAAATAGATCGTGTACCGCCCACATCGGTCCTTGCCTCAGCCTGTCAAAATGAAAGGTGCAAAGACTCCGTACCAATTCTCATATACCGCTCCTGAATTTTAAACAGTCTCTCCCACGAGGGCGGTAAACCCATCCGTCTGAAAACTTGGAGAAAGGTCTACTCAAGACTACTCTCTCAAAAGCCCCAGTCAACCATGGCTCCATCTCGACTTGTGTAGCAGCAATTGTGCGTATTTGCTGTAGCACGTCGTTGTCAAAGACACCCACTGAGGACCGTATCCCCAAAGTTTTCTTGTTGAACGGAAGAACTTCCTCGGCTGGGTCTTTGACGCTTACTCATTATCTGGAACAAAGCAGGAGGAACAAAAGTGTTAATATGTGAATTAAAGATTTGGTGGCGCATCAGACAGGTCTGACGCCGTCACGCTTTGATAGGTGACGCCGTCAGATTCGACCAAGTTCAAATCCTAATTACGAGGGAAAAATCAATATTAAACTTCAGGCTCAATAAACACACCACTTTTTACAGAAAAATGGGTGATTGGATCACAGGTTATGGTTCAAATTCGTGGCCACCCTATTAGTGATAACCCATTTGATTGCTAACAATCACATGCTTTTAATCATTGCAAAATAACACTAATTAAAAGACTTAAGTTCTAAGCATGAATCAACCTAGGGTATCATGAGTAGAGGTTTTCGAAATTGACAAATCCTATGAGTAATTGAAACGAAAAGAATGAATAAAAATTACTACCACGTGGAAATTGATGACGAAAGTCGGTGAATTTGATCCTGGAAATCGAAGGTGGGTTGGAGAGGATATGGTTTGTGGGTTTGTGAGAAAGTGATGAATTAAAGTTATTATGCTGTGCAGACGGGGTGACGGCGTCACGTTCAAATCCTGACGCCGTCAGATCAGCGTAATTTACCACTTTGTTCAGTTTACAAATGAGCCCCTCGTACTTTAGGAGCAGCTAGTCAGGTCAATAATCCGATAGCTAGTCTCGTTAAAAGTTCGATTTTAGAGAATACAATTGCGCTTGATTTTGTTTGTTTAATATAATGTGTAATAAAACTGAGAGAAATACTTGTTAAGGTAATTTTAGTGCCAAATTTAAAATTTTTACAACATGTAGGAGTGAAACTTTGATCTTAATGAGCTCTCACGGATAGGAGTTATATGACTAGCCACAAAACCGTACCACAAAAAATTTTCCACCCCAATATGTGAGGTTCGCCCCTAATGGTAGGAAAAGCATTATGCTATGATGTGTGTACCGGTAGCACTTAGATTCTAGAACTTGCGTTAGGACCATTCCAAAGCCACAATGAGACTACATCGTGTAGTTAGATTTACTACATGATAAGAGGCATTAGGATTAACCATTGTTTTACACCTTGTTTTTGTTATAATTACATTGGCTACATTGTCAAGTAATTCTCCCACACCCTTTGGTTTACCATTTTTAGTACACGATACCCTAGTACACCCTCAGAGCCTATTTTTCGTTTCGACTTTAAGCATTTTACTAAAGGAAGAATTTGTTACACCCCACTTAAATGTACACCCAAATCGCCTAGCCTACCTGTATGCACTCATTTTTAGTGCATTATTGTTACAACATTTGTTTAAACCAAGTTATTATCTATTGATTACATGGTTGCTAAGTCGAGTCATATCCTGTACATATGTTTGGGACGATTGGGACTCTCGGTAAAGTACTAGTGTAAGATAATGGGGAAGAACATCATTTATTACCCCATATGCTAAATGTTTAAAATACCCAAGTTTTCAATTATCTTAATTCGAGTCATTAGATTAGAATTTGAAAGTTATGTAAAGATCAATGTAAGGGGAATGCAATGCCCCTTGATGTATTATTTTGGATGGTAGGCAAAAGTGTATGCAAAAAAAAAAAAAAAAAAAAAAAAAAAAAATCGAAAAATCAAGAAAAACACAAAAAAAAATGAGAAAATGAAAAATAGAAAAAAAAAAAACATACGACTACATCCTGTTTCATTTAGTTTGTTTATGTTTTTGTTTTGTTATTTCATTTTAGCTTAAGATTGAGTCTATCTTGGCTTAGCAACATTGTATAGTACATGTATTGATCAGATCTTTAACTCGCCACAGTAAATATCCGTATCCAACAAAACCGTGTTTTCCTTTTCCTACACCTACGTTATAACCCATTAAAAGCCCTCTTTGATAGTTTATCTTTGTGCTTACGCCTAGTGGAGGAGGTTTTTGATCCTTTCCAAGCTATGTAATCTATTTGCTATGACAGGTAGTGAGAGATATTATCCGTTTCATTATGAGATTTATTTTGATGACACCTGAGAGATGTGAGTATCTAACACTACTTGTGAGTGCTAGTATGTAATTCCGTGCTTATTATGATTGAAGTGGAACGATATTTGTTGTAATTATTTTATATAGCATTAAATGACCCCAACTTGTATTGATTAGAATAAAAGCGCATTTGCTTGAGGACAACAATCTCAGTGTAAGGGTATTTGATGAAGCGAAAAGTGTACCGCTTTTAAGGGTCTTAAGCTTTAAATCGTATTTATTTGATCAAATATTGCCCTAAATGTTTTTTGTCATTTAGGTACTTTGAGAGAAATCTGAAAAGGAGCATTTTGGACGTTTTTGGAGCATAAAAGTGAAGAAACGGCAAAGTCTCAAAAATCGGCTGAAAGTTACCTTTGACGGCGTCCATTAACCCAGACGGCGTCATGCCTTGGCAAAAAAGGTGGACTTGAAATTTATCATGATAGCAGTGAAAAACCATGTGAATTCTGACGGCGTCATGCTTACTTGATCAAGGCGTCCGGCTTAAATCAAAGAGGGACGGCGTCACGTTCAAGGTTGACGGCGTCAGCTTGATAAGCCAGATGGATTTTTGAAGAGCTAAAGAGGGACGGCGTCGAGAAGGTCATCCGGAACCTAAAAGCGGCGAGGTGACGGCCACACTCCATAACGTGACGCGTCAGATCAAAAATCTATAATAGTTTCTAATTTTTTGTCATTAAGGAGAGCTTAGTGTGTGAATTTTGGAGAAAACCCTAACGATTTTACTTCTTTTTCAAGGCTTTTGCCTTGAGATCTTCATGTTACCTTGAAGATAAGTTATCAATAATCATTCAATATGTCTAGTGTTGTTTGATTTATCTTATTCTTGTCTTGATTAACATGTAGCTAAATTTATCTGTGTTTGCTTAGATTAATGAAACCTAGCTATTGATTATTGGTTATTAGTGTGTTGTTAGTTGTATTGGATGATTGTTTATCTATGTTAGGCTTAAGAAAACTGGCTAACTTCCTATTCGGTAACTTGCTTGAACGTCTTAAGAAACATGAACCAAATGCGTACTAAAGGTTTTTATGGTTGTATTTAATGCACAAGCGAATTCTAGTGATCCCATGTTAGGAGCTTCCTAGCCGGCTCGACATAGGAGTGAAGTAGGAGCTTGTAGAGTTGGGGAAGTAAGTACGCCACCCCACGAATGGTATTAAGGAATACACCCGTCATCCACGCGACTAATACACACTAATTAACCGGTAAAAGATAGTTAGGGAGTAAGGAAATCTAAGTAAACACATTTCTCTACACATAAGTTTCTCCCCACATTTTCATTTTTGTTATTTTATTTTATTTGCACCGTAAGTAACTTGGGTTAGTTGACTAGCAACTAATTCCGCCCACTCTTTCAAAACCGAGATTTTACTTGCTTTATAAAAATATAAAAACATAAAAAGAATCTTCCTCACCCTTAGACTAATTAGAGTAGCCTTTCATACCTAACGAACACTATTCCCTGTGGAGAACGATCAACCCCCGTACTTACCACTACACTATACACATCGTCAGGTACACTGCCTGGTGGGGTTGTAAGCCTCTTGAATCCCTCGAGAGGTAAAACCTGTTATTAAGGTTCCATAAATCAATTACTTGCAATAGAGAAGAGTTAACAACTGCAAACTAAGTTAAGCCAATATACCAAAAACAAACATACTATGGAAAGAAGAAAAACAATTAATACTGAAAATAAGAATACAGATTAACTACTGAAAACAAACAAATATACAAACTTACAAAGTTTAAGAAAGAAAATCAGTTTTCTTAACAACCATGCCTAAGTGGGCTTGAGTTCTTTCTGTGAGCAACATACTTATAGGTTTTGTATGAACTTGCTCCAGTAAAACCATGTTTGGACTTATAGGTAAATTCATTTTTAATGGATTCCAAGCCCAGCAATCAGAGAGTTATCAGCAGAACCCCATTTGAATTTGTTTGTCTCCTTATAGGTAATGAGTTTTATAAAAATTATTTCTTGAAAATTTGTATTCACCTGAGGTTTTTGAAAAGGTTGTTTGGGTCTCACAAAGCCAGTGTTCACATTAGATCTCAAAGAATTAACATAACCAGTATTCACATTAGGCCTCATAGAATTAACATTTTGCCTATTCACATTAAAGTTCCTGTAGCCAGACCTAAGATTTTGTCTACCAGAATTAACATAAGAGTTAGGTCTGGTAGAGTTATTGAGTTGGACAGGTCTGGGAACAAACTGGTTGGCATGATTAATTCTACTAGCATTATTCCAAACTGGTTTATTTGAACCATGACCCATATTAACATTCCTTCTCTTTTGCTCAGCCTCTCTTTTCATTCTCTTTTCATGGAAGTCACAATCTCTTATTAAATGACTCAAACTTCCACACACAAAGCATCTTTTAGGAGCATAAGTATAACTACTCCTACTTTCTCTGTGAACACTATTGCTTCTAGGTGACTCACTCATTTTAACAGATTCCCTAGGAGTTTTTATGTGATTAACACAACTAGGTTTGACTGTCTTAGCCTTTGGTTCAGTCACTACAGGTTTAGTAATAACAGGTTCACACTTCTTAATAACCTTAGGTTCAGGATTCTCTTTTATCTCACTTTTTGACTCAGACTTAGAGTGATCAGAGGAACCATCAATAGATCCTTCAGAGTCATTGGTTTGACAAGAAGAATACCTACTGGATTTGTCCTCTGAGGTGTTTGGTTCAGGCACTTGAGGACCTTTCTTACCATACACAAAGAGTAAATCATCCAACTCTTCTTTTTCAAGAGGAGTATAGTCATCACTCAAAGGTGGTGGTACTCCCTTAAAGTTACCAGTCTTAACAAACCTATTATACAAAGGCTTATCTGTATAATCTTCTTCTTTATTCTTAAATATAGCCTTATTCTCATTTTCCTCATATCCTAAGCCACATTTTTTATTTGACTTAATTTGAGAATCCCAACACTTAAACAAGTTATTATTTGAATTGTTCCACTGATCTACCCTTTTTCTCAACTCATCCCTCTCCTTCTGAATTTTAAGGCCCAACTGTCTATACCTTTTAAGCTTTTCATCTTGTTCATATATTTTATTAGCTTGAAAGTATAGTTTTTCATTTAAAGCAGCATGTTGGTTTTGAAGGGTGACCTTTTGTGCCTCTAATGTTTTTACAGCATTTTTATGTGCTAGTAGATTTACTTCTAGGTCACCTATTTGTTCTAGCTGCTCATCACACAAAGCCTTAACATGATTATATGAGTCAGTGCATAATTTAGAGCATAATGATACCTCATTACCAATGGCCATGAGAGCATGATCAGAGTCCTCATTTACTCTTGGATGCTCACCCCAGTTGACTCCTCCAGCTTCCATTGTCAGCAGGCTCATCTGATTCTTTTCCATCTTCCCATCATCATCTCTTTTCCCATCAGCAGGCTTCTTCTCTGGACAATCTCTTGAGAAATGTCCATGCTTGTGACAGTTGTAGCATTCAACTGTCCTCTTTGTGTATCCCACTGGTGATTTGTTGTTGAAGTTGATGGTCCTTCCATATTGCTTCTGAAATCGTTTGACCCTTAAAGCAACCATGGCAATGTGCCATTTTATGTCCATCTCCTCAACTTCAGCATCATTAATCTGTTCTAAGTCTTCACTAATAAAGCTTTCATCTTCCGTTTGATTGGCAAAGAAAGAATGTATCACCTCATCAGTGAAACTTGAAGCAGACCTTTCATTTGAAGGAGTTTCATAGATACCAGACCTAACACTACCAGATTTAACCTTGTAAGTACTGCTTTTGTTTTGTGACACGAAAGCAACATTTGATGAACTGGTTAAAGCCTGAGTGTTGTTACTGATGTCCCTTTCAAACATCCTGAGATTATTGTATAGGTCATCAGGTGTCATTGAATCAACTTCCTCCTTAATCCTCATTGCCACAGATACATTGCCCCATTCTGATGGTAAAGATCTAAGGAACTTGTGATTTGCATCCTCATTTGAAACTGCTGCACCATGAACTTCCAGTTGTGTTAACAGATGTTGAAATCTGTCATAGCCCTTCTCCAAACCTTCAGTCTTTGAAACACTGAATGTTTCAAATTGCTGTTTAAGAACAGCCTTTTGCATCTTTTTGGAGTTTGCATTTCCTCCAAATCGTTTCTTGATAGCCTCCCACATCTCCTTAGCATCAAGGATGCCATGAAACCTTTGTAGATGCTCCTTAGGAATAGCCATAAGAAGCAAGGTTCTGGCCTTCTTTTCCTTCTCCACAGCCCTAATCTCCTCAGCAGATACTGGTGGCATTATTCTGATCTGCCCATCATTTCCTTGTGAAATTCTTTTCTTAGAATTTCCCTGTTGAATAACCTTCCATACATCACTATCAATGTACTCCAGATAGTGTTCCATCTCCATAGCCCAAATATCATACTCTTCTCTTTTCAGTAATGGAAGTTTTATGTTTGAGATTGTGGTTGTGGAAGGGATGGGTTGTTGTTGTGTTTGGGAGTTACTGGTTTCGGTTTTTCCTTCATCTTCATGGTTTGACTTCTCATCCTCACTGTTATGGATTGAGAAAGTTTCAGGCTTATCGAATTCAGACATTGTGTTGGGTGATTTGAGTGAGAATTAGGTTTTAGTGTTCTTCGAATTCAGAGTATCTCGCCTTGCTCTGATACCACTTGTTGGTCCACGAATTGTATGTGGATCTCTAAGTTGTCTTGAATACCTAGTAGATGGTTAGGATAAATCCGAACCAATCTAAGTGAGAAACCCTAGGTGATTGTTATTGTTAATGCGGAATCTTAACAAGAACAATGAAGAACACACAGGAATATCACTAACTTCGTATATTGATTATAATCACAATAGTGAACTCGTACAACTCACACTCTTTACTAACAACCTTTAGGGATCCTTTTATAACACAAGGAAACCCTAATACTAACCGACTCAGAAGATATTCACAAATCTTCTATAAAGATACTTACACGTTTTGTATCTTTTCCTAACTTATCTCTAACAGACTTTCCTAACTTCACGACCAGACTTCTCTTTATAAGTCAACCAGACTTAAACATACTACCAGACTTAACTTTACATTACCAGACCTAATTACAAAGACAGACCTAACTCTGATATACTACCAGACCTAAGTTGTCTTCTCTTGATTCGTATCATAATTCCCAACAATGTATGATCCTAATCCAAAAGATGTTCATTGGAAGTTTCCATATCATGATCCTTCAACAACATGGGAATTTCTAAGCCTTAGCAGTATTCATCATCTTTTTACACAAAGTGGGATTGAACTCTTTATGTTGGCTGAAAAAGAGTATCCACTTAGCTATGAAGTTCTTACAACCATGATTTCAAAGAGGTTGAGATGTGATAAAGATGAAGAAAAGTCAGAAGTTGTTCAAAGTTTTCTGATGAGCATATTTGAGCAATGTGAAAGAAAAAGGAAGAACATAGAGTAAAAGTTTTTGGAAGAGTTCCCTCAGATCCTCAAGGTATGTATTTTATTCATAAGAAACTTGTGTATTTTAAAGGAAATAACAAGTTTAGGGGAGGATTGTTGGGAATAAAATGTTCAAGTCAAAGAGCCTGCTGGATGATGTATTGAGCCTGCTAGTTGATGTATTGAGCCTGCTAGTTGATTTTGATGAAGTTGAAGATGTACTAACAGTACCTTCTGGGTGAGAAGGTACTGCTAGTTATTGAAGGTCCTGCCAAGTTGATGATCAAGTTGATAGATATTTATTTATAGATATTTGTTGTATTATTAGTCTTTGTACAATGTAATACGTTATGTAGAAGTAGTTCAGTCTTCCATGTTTGTGCAGAAGAATATACAGAGTAGTTTACATTGGTAGTTGTATTTAATTTTAGGCTAGAAAAGTCCAAGTATATTATTATATTGTACAACTTGACAACTTGTAATAAGGGGTCCTTATCCTATAAAAGGATCCCTTAGTCACCACCTTTGTAGTATCTCTTGTCCAACCAATAACCTTAGCAATATCCAAAACAGAACATCTCTCTAGTAACTTAGTTACTAATTCACAAATCCTTAACAAATCAAAGATTCAAGGTTACTTTGTAATCCTGGTGATAGTTAGATCATCCGTATTATTTCATCAATAATATTGAATCATTTTGTGTTACTAAAGTTGTGTTCATTATTCATTATAACTCACGTTTACATACTCACCACCTTTTGTGTTCTTTTAAGTGTGTTATAGTAGATTCCGCATACTAAAACACATTCATTCATAAATATCTCAAACACATTATTAAGATTCACATCCCAAGTGTTTGTATAATCCCTTCACAATATCACAAAAATGGTTTCATATCAGATCAAAACAAAGCATACATTTACAGTAATACAAGAATCTCAAAGGTTACAAATGAAATACTGAAATTACAAGGTTACAAATGCGAATACAAATTCTAAAAATATAATATCTTCTAATCAACTCTAATCCAGAATAACTATCAAGTCTTCTAAGTCCAAGGTACTCTCCACTCATTCGCAGCTCCCTACTAAACCTACCGTAGGAAAAGAAATGCGGCTGAGCTTAAAAAGCCCAGTGAACAGATATATATAAACGAAAACGAAAGAAAAAGGAAACGAACATATATGGTATAGTGCAATGGAATAACATAAGGTATAGACAAAGGTACAAAGTAGGAAAGGGAAAAGGGAAGGTCAGTAATCCACCACGAGCCCAAACAAATCAAATATAGTAACCACATCTTCATAATCATATAGAGGGGTGACCTCTCAGATAATCAGATAATATGAGGGGTGTCCTCATTCTTCAAATGGAGTAGCTAACTCCCGAACTTGTGAAAGACGTGGATTGCACCCAACTTCAGTCACCGAACAATATATAATATCAAATCATGTTAAATCCACTAATACGAACACGAACCTTGGATGCATCCATACGCCCCCCGAACAAATATACTGGCCATAATAATGTTGTGTACACATAATAATCAAAATGGGGACGGTGTGGAAAATCACTCGACCATACGAGAGTCATGCCATTGGTGCATCAATGACACGGCCATGTTACCTTCATGGCTAGGAAACGAACTTGGCTCGGGTATCAAACTGAAGGGTCAAAGGTCCAAATCACATCAAAGATCCAAATCATATCAAAGGTCCAAATCATATCAAAGGTCCAAATCATTACAAAGGTTCAAATAGTCAAAGTCATCGAATCATAGACAAAGTCCAAATATCAAAGGTTCATGGCAAAGGGTCATCTCCAATATCAAAGTCGATGAGTCAAAACGAACGGATCAAAGGTTCATAATCAAATGGTTCATTTAAATTAAATCTTTATCAAATGATTTTCATAAAAATGATCTTTAATAACGGTTTTCACAAAAGTAGTCTCATAAACGTTTAGTAAATTCCAAATAAAAGTGGTATCTCATATTTCATAAACATCATTTTCAAATAAGTTTTCCTCAAAACATTTCCATGATAATTGAAAAGGTTTTCACATCTAGTTACCAAAATCAAATGAACCTTCGAAGTATCAAGTGTTTCGAATACTAATAACACAAGGTAACGAACGAATATCAAATGGATCATTATAGAGGCTCAAAGCAAAAAGGGTCATATCGAACATCAAAGTCAAAATGAATCAAACAAACGAAACAAAGTGTAGAGGAACATAGCAATGGCTTAGAGAATCTTAAAATGAAACAAGATCAATGAGTTATGAGAGGGAAAACACCCTTACTGAAAAAGGGTAGAATATATGTACCTTATACCGCAAGTGCAAACATATCTAGAAATATATAGATCGAAAACAGCTCCATCTTCAGCGAATCTACACGAATACAAGGTCGTCTTATTATTAATATCTTCTTCAAATCAGATTTCTCATTTTAGTCGACTTTCCGTTTTTAGTAACTTTCCCTTTATAGTAAGTTTCCAAAATTAGCTAGTTTTCATTTTTAGAAAGTTTTCTTATTTAGCAAATTTCCATAATTAGACAAATTCCACAAAGTAATTAGGTTAAGTCATTTATTAATTATTATTATGGAAATAGGGTTCATTTTAACAAGTCATAAAAGTTTAGGGTTAAATATAACAACTTTCCATATTTTAGGGTTTTTAAATGTAAATAACCCGAAGTTAAAGGTTTAAAATGAAAAGTATCAAAAATTATCCCTTTAAATACATAAGTTTTCCAGAATTACACTTTTAACCTTCAAGTTTCACAAATTACATATTATACCCCTATAGTTAATTAAATTACAAAATAAACCCTATAATTACATAAATCACAATTTAACCCTTACCATATTTATATTTACACATCAAGCACTTTATTTTACCAAATTACAGAATATACCCTTGAAATTAATATTGGTATGACATTCCCTTCAATTTCATAAATTACAAAACTAGTCCTTATAGTTTCCAAAAATATAATTCGAATCATATATTTTTAATAATTATATATTAAGCCCTTAAATATCCAAAATTACACATTACACCCTTCATATCATTATTTACACCGAATAACCTTAAGTTTCCAGAATTTACACTTTTAGTCCCTCCTTTTAATTAAATTTCAATTCGACACTATTATTATCAATTAAATCTTCTACTCGCAATATTTGCTCATAGGACCCTCATTTTATATTTTTTATACATTATCCCAGATCTAAATAACCTTACAAAAATATCCCACAAGTTTCATAATTGGCGAAACACACCCTTTTACTTTTATTTTCAAATTGGTAACCTTTTTAATCCATAAACCCTAACCCTAATTATTCCAAATCATCAAACAATCATTATATCATCATTGAACATAATTAATGACCAGATCTAACCATAAAACACAAGCCCTAATCACACATTAGGGTTTCTTATTTTTTTCCCTTATTTTTCATAAAACCCGGTAATACAAACAATTCAAAAACAATTGATTTAAGCTTCAAAAAATCAAATGGCTATTTTTCTAGAGTGATATCATTATATTAGAACCCAGAAAAATTGTGTATAAGACCCAGAGAAATTGTATAGACATATTTGTATTTTATGTGTGTTTTTATTCTCAAAAATTCGTACAATCATATAAGCTTGCATGATTCGATTTTAACAATTTATATGAGTCTTGTATGATCTAAATAACATTAGAAAAATACCAAATCAATTTTAGAACATGTAGATTAGGCGAAAGAATTAAGTACCTCTCGGATGAATAATTCGACACAAAATAAATCCCTACGTTCGAACCAAGCTATCCACGACCCAAATCCTATTTTTCCCAGCCTCCTTGGACCTTGATGATCACCAAAAAATTGCCCATACACTTCCAGAAAATCAGATTGACTAGAGAGAATGTTTGGTTTGTTAATTTAGGGTTTTTGGTGGAAAAATAAATGGAAGGAATTAGATAAATGGAATTGGCCGAGTCTTGAAGGTTCGGCCTAGAGGCTTGAAAAAATCAATGATTTGATTTGGTCCCATTTTTCCATAATTAGTTTCATATTATCTTGTTTTAAAGGGTTTTTAAAATACAAATAACTACTTTAATGAAATTTTTGGTACATATTATATTGTTGTAGGTGATTATTAATTCTTTGTACATAGTATAACATTGTAATGTTGCCACAAAATTATTTTACTTCATATGTAGATCATTACCAAAGGTTTGGAATTAATTTGGTGCTTTATATGTGTTTTAATTCAATTTTAAAGTTTCAGGGGCAATTTGGTCATTTTGCATGTTATGAAATTTTGGGTATTACATCATGATTCGAGCTCATGAGCTCGAATCAATTTAAAGATGGTGCGTTAAAACAGTTTCGAAAGGGCTGGAAAAAGACTCGAATAACTTTGTGATAAAGCAACCATTTTACAACGTTCTTTTTCCTATTAGTAGCTAGCTGGGTGGTTGTTAAGTTGGCCAAAATTCAGAATTTTTGAGGGTCGTTTAGAGGTCGAAAAGACGGTTCAAAGTTGGGCGATTGGAGGCTGTAGAGACAGGAAAAAGAAGAAAGAAAACAATTTGGTTTTTAGTATTTACATGTTCTAACAAGTTTTCAACGTATTTTAACATGATCTTAAACATATTTAATCAATCTTTAACATATTTTATAGATTCTTGATTTTTAATATGAAGAAAAATAAATATAGGGTGTGTTTGGGTTTGATTCGACAAAAGAGAAAAAGAAAAGAAAAACTAGATTTTGATCATGTTGCTTATTAGTACTTACTTAATATCATTTTTAGGAGTGTTTAATGTGTATGAAAGTAATGAAAAAGGGTTAGCTTACTTACTTGAACACTTAGTCAATTATGGGAATATTGTGGCGATATGTTTTGGAAATGGAATACCAAGGTTTCTTCTTCTCCCTAGACTTCTTAAATCTTATTCTTAGCTTCTAAATGAAATGTTTGTTCAATTATTTTTTTTTAGTATGGGCTGTTTTTTATTTGTGTCGAATTGTGGTTGAAAGAATTAAGGGTGTTAGGCTCGTTATTTATAGATGGGGAAATGTTAGGGTTTTTCAAAGTACTATGTCATCATGTTAAGTTGGAGGGGACATGGTGAGGTAGTAAGGAACACATGTATGGAGGGGGAGGGTTGTGTCGTGTGATGTTTTGTGAGGTGGTGTTTTAGTTCAATACCATACAAGTTACCTACTTGGTTAATATTTCTAGAGACAAGATGATGTGTAGCATTTTAGAACATAGAAGAGAGTATATGGTGTAAAAGTTTTCTTAGGATTAAATGTGGTACTAGTTTGGTTTATATTTTGTGAGGATCAAACTAGGACAAGTGAAATGGGAATCGAATGGTATATTAAGATGGTACCTAAGGTATGAAATGTTGTACATAAGACTTTAGGGAAATAACAAGTTAGGTTTTTGGGTTAGGGTTAAGTATTTGTTAATAAGAAATTAAATTAGGGTTTATATAATTATATGTTGAATTATTAAGGAAATAGAAAGAAATGGATTTGTGCTTTAAGGAGTTGTACTATAAGCTTAATAGAGTGTACTAAGGTTTAAGAAATAGGAAAAATATATTTTTAATGTTTGGTTAAGTTTTATTAATTATATGTAAATTTTATTAAGTTTAAATATATATAAATGAGATTTTAGGTTTCTATGCATAAAAGACTTGTACACTAGGTTTTAGAGACTTGTACTTATGTTTAGTGAGTTTAGGAAATTTATTTTTAAAGTTAGTGCATGAAATATTCGGACAATGTGCTTTAAAATGAATACATGTAAGGTTAAAATGAGATTTTTATCAATATTTAGCTTTTATGCATAAATGACTTGTACCTTGGCTTGAAAAACTTGTACATTTATAATTTGTAAAAGTTATATATACATTAATTAGGGTTTGTAAAAGTTAGATAGTAGTTATGATCAGATAACAAATAATAAAAAAAAATTACATGTAGAAAAAGGATAAGTATTCTGTAAGATAGTTTATAACATTGTGAAAGTTTTACAGTGGTTAACAGTATCCCCCCGTTGAGGGAATCTCGTCTCGAGATTTTGTCTGTGTTGGTTGAGATGTTGGAAAAAGTGAAGTGTAGAAAGAGTTGGGCTTAGATTTCTAACTTATTCAGATAGTGAATGTGAGAATGGGAAATCGTACAACGATTTGATTTGTGATGTGAGTTTGATATACTTAAAATGCCTCATGTTTAAAAATAATATCATCTTATTTTTATGTCACTTAAATCCAATGATATCGTCTTACTGTTAATCCTTGGTTATATTCTTTAGTCCAAAGAGGGTTGTCTAGGAATTTTCATTTGGTACTTAAGGGAACGTAGTTTTTTCAGTTTTATTCCTACTAAATGAAATAAATTTGAATGTTTTGCCACCTAATAGATCTAAAGGTTGTGAACAGTGATTCCTAACGGCCATGAACAGTAAATCCTAATGCCTATGAACAGTAAAATGTAACGGTCAGGAATAGTGTTTTGCAACGGTCGTGAACAGTAAATAACGGCTAGTTTTTCGCCTATAAATACCCCATTTTTAATCCTCATTCTTTCACCACTAAATTTTCTCATAAAAACCTCAAAATGCCGCACCTTATCACATTTTTAGCAATTATTTATGTTGTTCTTGCGGTTACTTATTTGGCTTACGTTCCTAACGAAGATTACGCGTTCTTGGTTTGCGTCCTAGCGGTTCTTATGCCTATTGTGGTTCTCGCTATTGGTGTGGACAAACTATGGGGGTAATGGTTTCGGGTTGTTTAAAATGAGTCCCTGTTGTGTTTCTATGTAATCCTTAAGTGAAATAAAACTTATTTGTTCTTATGCCTAATATCTAGTCTCGCTATCGTGCGAAGGATAATCAAGGTGATTCATCCCGTCGTGGCTCTAGCTATCGTTGGTTTGGTGGTGGTCTTTGTTGCTATGGCGGGTCAACCTATTGAAGATTCTATGCCTTTTATTGTAATTATTGTAACATTATCACTTCCGATGCTAATTATATCCCTATGTATTAATTTTCGTGGATTCTAAATAAAATTTGTACTATTTGTGTTTGCCATAAATCTTTATGAGCTCTTAGGGTTTTTCTATCCATAATTTTTGTCGATTTCCTATCTTAGAGGTATTGGGTAGTAGGTGTAGACATCTATTATATTAAATCAAAAAGTGATATTTTAAGAACAATTTATTTTGTTTCAATATTTTGCTTTTGAATGAAAATTGTTATTAGAAAATCTGAAAAGATAATTGTTTTATTGATGACATGATTTTTCCTAAATTATACATAGTTGATCAAGCTATGTAAAATTGAGGACCAAATGATGTGATGTTTGGCTCAGTCACTGTGGTATTTATGCTTTTTCAAAAAGTTTTAGATGGTGTTCAACGTATTGTTTTTGGAAAGTAACAACATAATTATTTTTCAAAAAAGATAAGAAAATTTTTGGTTCATATTATAGTGATGAGTTAGGAAATTTTCTAGGGTACTAATGGAATATCCTTGAAATAGATTTTAAGGTTCGTGTGAGAATCTTACTAAGTGGTGATAGCCTATTGTTCAGTCAGAAATAATATTAGTCAAATTCCTAATGGTATACTAGGGTTTTGTTACGTAAGGACTATGAACAGGGTAAATGGAATAGAAACGTAGATTGTGATTATTACGGAAATACTACAAGATATAAATTTCATATGGTGGAAAGGTAGTTGATACACTTAGGTTACATCCATCGTAACTAAGGTAGAGTACAAGAGGAAATACACTTAGGAAGTCTTAAGCTACGGTTTATTTATCTATAACAGGAATTTATCTTCTGCTTAAACATAGACATCATCCTTTGACGTTGTTGGGATCTTAACGAGTTCTCATTCTCTTGCACTAGTGTTGGTTCTGCTGTGCGTTTCCATCTCCTAGCACATAAGCTCTTTCGCGGGCATCGTTGTTCTGGTTGGTATTCTGCTTCGGGCACCGGCTCTTGTAATGCCCCTTCCTACCACATCCGTAGCAAGTTATTGCTACTGGTTGTGGAGTTGCTCCGGTTGCTTTAACAGTCTTTGGTCTGATGTCCAACTATCTGACACTTTACGCACTTAAAAGTGCATGGACCATAGTGGTGCAACGAGCATTGATTGCAAAATGGTTTTCTTACGATATAACCACTCCCCTCAGCAGGTGTGGCAATATAGGCTCTGACAGTCTCCTACCGATGATTCTGTTGGTGGTGGTGATTGTTACGATTGTGCTGATAGTTGTTGTGGTGATGGGTGGTCCTTCTATCATCAAACTTTCGCTTGTGATCATCACTTCCTTGAGTGGAACTACGCTTGATCTCACGATCCATTAGCTGTTGAGCTATGGAAATTGTCTCTTCCAACGATTGAGGCTTGGATGCAGTAACATTTCCCTCGATACTTCGAGGTAATCCTTCAGTGTACTTTTCCAATGTTTTCTCCACATCATGCACAACAGTTGGGCACAGGATAGCAAGTTCCTGAAACCTCCTATTATAGGCCTTGAGATCAGTTCCTTTCATAACTAGCTGGTGAAACTCATCCTCCAGCTTCTTAATCTCAGTACGGGGGCAGTATTTCTTCAACATCTTCTTTTTGAGATCTTCCCAGGTAAGTTGGTGAGCTGCTTCAACACCCATAGTTTGGGCACTCGAAGTCCACCAAGACAGGGCATCATCCAAGAAAGTCCCTTTAGCAAAAGTAACCTTACAGTCTTCAGTACACCCACTTCTCATGAAGACTATTTCTGTACGCTCAAACCAATGAGCCAACTCAGTTGCTCCTTTTGTTCCTTTAAAGAAAGTTGGTTTGCATTTTATGAAGTCTTTATAAGTGCACTTGCGAGCTATTGTTGTCTCGCTTTCTCCATTGGGTTTGCTAGTGCTTACAGAACGGGCCATTACTGCTGCTTGATTCTCAAGTGCTGCAGCAACACTGTCTGCAACAAGCTTTCGGATAGCAGCTTGGGACATGGCTGGTTCTGGGAAGTGCGAGGCATATTTCTATTAATAACACAAGAAAACACATGTTTAGAATTTGCATAGTGACCATGTTAAATTAACATGGTAAAATCCATGATAATCATAAGGTCACAACATGTCCAAATTCTATCATACATGTATGTAAAATGATCATCACTGGCCCACATCAATTGATACCATGCACATCAAAATACAACAAAATCACATGGCTATTTTTCCCTTATTTTTCATAAAACCCGATAATACAAACAATTCAAAAACAATTGATTTAAGCTTCAAAAAATCAAATGGCTATTTTTCTAGAGTGATATCATTATATTAGAACCCAGAAAAATTATGTATAAGACCCAGAGAAATTGTATAGACATATTTGTATTTTATGTGTGTTTTTATTCTCAAAAATTCGTACAATCATATAAGCTTGCATGATTCGATTTTAACAATTTATATGAGTCTTGTATGATCTAAATAACATTAGAAAAATACCAAATCAATTTTAGAACATGTAGATTAGGCGAAAGAATTAAGTACCTCTCGGATGAATAATTCGACACAAAATAAATCCCTAACGTTCGAACCAAGCTATCCACGACCCAAATCCTATTTTTCCCAGCCTCCTTGGACCTTGATGATCACCAAAAAATTGCCCATACACTTCCAGAAAATCAGATTGACTAGAGAGAATGTTTGGTTTGTTAATTTAGGGTTTTGGTGGAAAAATAAATGGAAGGAATTAGATAAATGGAATTGGCCGAGTCTTGAAGGTTCGGCCTAGAGGCTTGAAAAAATCAATGATTTGATTTGGTCCCATTTTTCCATAATTAGTTTCATATTATCTTGTTTTAAAGGGTTTTTAAAATACAAATAACTACTTTAATGAAATTTTTGGTACATATTATATTGTTGTAGGTGATTATTAATTCTTTGTACATAGTATAACATTGTAATGTTGCCACAAAATTATTTTACTTCATATGTAGATCATTACCAAAGGTTTGGAATTAATTTGGTGCTTTATATGTGTTTTAATTCAATTTTAAAGTTTCAGGGGCAATTTGGTCATTTTGCATGTTATGAAATTTTGGGTATTACATCATGATTCGAGCTCATGAGCTCGAATCAATTTAAAGATGGTGCGTTAAAACAGTTTTCGAAAGGGCTGGAAAAAGACTCGAATAACTTTGTGATAAAGCAACCATTTTACAACGTTCTTTTCCTATTAGTAGCTAGCTGGGTGGTTGTTAAGTTGGCCAAAATTCAGAATTTTTGAGGGTCGTTTAGAGGTTGAAAAGACGGTTCAAAGTTGGGCGATTGGAGGCTGTAGAGACAGGAAAAAGAAGAAAGAAAACAATTTGGTTTTTAGTATTTACATGTTCTAACAAGTTTTTCAACGTATTTTAACATGATCTTAAACATATTTAATCTATCTTTAACATATTTTATAGATTCTTGATTTGTAATATGAAGAAAAATAAATATAGGGTGTGTTTGGGTTTGATTCGACAAAAGAGAAAAAGAAAAGAAAAACTAGATTTTGATCATGTTGCTTATTAGTACTTACTTAATATCATTTTTAGGAGTGTTTAATGTGTATGAAAGTAATGAAAAAGGGTTAGCTTACTTACTTGAACACTTAGTCAATTATGGGAATATTGTGGCGATATGTTTTGGAAATGGAATACCAAGGTTTCTTCTTCTCCCTAGACTTCTTAAATCTTATTCTTAGCTTCTAAATGAAATGTTTGTTCAATTATTTTTTTTTAGTATGGGCTGTTTTTTATTTGTGTCGAATTGTGGTTGAAAGAATTAAGGGTGTTAGGCTCGTTATTTATAGATGGGGAAATGTTAGGGTTTTTCAAAGTACTATGTCATCATGTTAAGTTGGAGGGGACATGGTGAGGTAGTAAGGAACACATGTATGGAGGGGGAGGGTTGTGTCGTGTGATGTTTTGTGAGGTGGTGTTTTTAGTTCAATACCATACAAGTTACCTACTTGGTTAATATTTCTAGAGACAAGATGATGTGTAGCATTTTAGAACATAGAAGAGAGTATATGGTGTAAAAGTTTCTTAGGATTAAATGTGGTACTAGTTTGGTTTATATTTTGTGAGGATCAAACTAGGACAAGTGAAATGGGAATCGAATGGTATATTAAGATGGTACCTAAGGTATGAAATGTTGTACATAAGACTTTAGGGAAATAACAAGTTAGGTTTTTGGGTTAGGGTTAAGTATTTGTTAATAAGAAATTAAATTAAGGTTTATATAATTATATGTTGAATTATTAAGGAAATAGAAAGAAATGGATTTGTGCTTTAAGGAGTTGTACTATAAGCTTAATAGAGTGTACTAAGGTTTAAGAAATAGGAAAAATATATTTTTAATGTTTGGTTTAAGTTTTATTAATTATATGTAAATTTTATTAAGTTTAAATATATATAAATGAGATTTTAGGTTTCTATGCATAAAAGACTTGTACACTAGGTTTAGAGACTTGTACTTATGTTTAGTGAGTTTAGGAAATTTATTTTTAAAGTTAGTGCATGAAATATTCGGACAATGTGCTTTAAAATGAATACATGTAAGGTTAAAATGAGATTTTTATCAATATTTAGCTTTTATGCATAAATGACTTGTACCTTGGCTTGAAAAACTTGTACATTTATAATTTGTAAAAGTTATATATACATTAATTAGGGTTTGTAAAAGTTAGATAGTAGTTATGATCAGATAACAAATAATAAAAAAAAAATTACATGTAGAAAAAGGATAAGTATTCTGTAAGATAGTTTATTACATTGTGAAATTTTTACAGTGGTTACAGTATCCCCCCGTTGAGGAAATCTCGTCTCGAGATTTTGTCTGTGTTGGTTGAGATGTTGGAAAAAGTGAAGTGTAGAAAGAGTTGGGCTTAGATTTCTAACTTATTCAGATAGTGAATGTGAGAATGGGAAATTGTACAACGATTTGATTTGTGATGTGAGTTTGATATACTTAAAATGCCTCATGTTTAAAAATAATATCATCTTATTTTTATGTCACTTAAATCCAATGATATCGTCTTACTGTTAATCCTTGGTTATATTCTTTAGTCCAAAGAGGGTTGTCTAGGAATTTTCATTTGGTACTTAAGGGAACGTAGTTTTTTCAGTTTTATTCCCTACTAAATGAAATAAATTTGAATGTTTTGCCACCTAATAGATCTAAAGGTTGTGAACAGTGATTCCTAACGGCCATGAACAGTAAATCCTAATGCCTATGAACAGTAAAATGTAACGGTCAGGAATAGTGTTTTGCAACGGTCGTGAACAGTAAATAACGCTAGTTTTTCGCCTATAAATACCCCATTTTTAATCCTCATTCTTTCACCACTAAATTTTCTCATAAAAAACCTCAAAATGCCGCACCTTATCACATTTTTAGCAATTATTTATGTTGTTCTTGCGGTTACTTATTTGGCTTACGTTCCTAACGAAGATTACGCGTTCTTGGTTTGCGTCCTAGCGGTTCTTATGCCTATTGTGGTTCTCGCTATTGGTGTGGACAAACTATGGGGGTAATGGTTTCGGGTTGTTTAAAATGAGTCCCTGTTGTGTTTCTATGTAATCCTTAAGTGAAATAAAACTTATTTGTTCTTATGCCTAATATCTAGTCTCGCTATCGTGCGAAGGATAATCAAGGTGATTCATCCCGTCGTGGCTCTAGCTATCGTTGGTTTGGTGGTGGTCTTTGTTGCTATGGCGGGTCAACCTATTGAAGATTCTATGCCTTTTATTGTAATTATTGTAACATTATCACTTCCGATGCTAATTATATCCCTATGTATTAATTTTTGTGGATTCTAAATAAAATTTGTACTATTTGTGTTTGCCATAAATCTTTATGAGCTCTTAGGGTTTTTCTATCCATAATTTTTGTCGATTTCCTATCTTAGAGGTATTGGGTAGTAGGTGTAGACATCTATTATATTAAATCAAAAAGTGATATTTTAAGAACAATTTATTTTGTTTCAATATTTTGCTTTTGAATGAAAATTGTTATTAGAAAATCTGAAAAGATAATTGTTTTATTGATGACATGATTTTTCCTAAATTATACATAGTTGATCAAGCTATGTAAAATTGAGGACCAAATGATGTGATGTTTGGCTCAGTCACTGTGGTATTTATGCTTTTTCAAAAAGTTTTAGATGGTGTTCAACGTATTGTTTTTGGAAAGTAACAACATAATTATTTTTCAAAAAAGATAAGAAAATTTTTGGTTCATATTATAGTGATGAGTTAGGAAATTTTCTAGGGTACTAATGGAATATCCTTGAAATAGATTTTAAGGTTCGTGTGAGAATCTTACTAAGTGGTGATAGCCTATTGTTCAGTCAGAAATAATATTAGTCAAATTCCTAATGGTATACTAGGGTTTTGTTACGTAAGGACTATGAACAGGGTAAATGGAATAGAAACGTAGATTGTGATTATTACGGAAATACTACAAGATATAAATTTCATATGGTGGAAAGGTAGTTGATACACTTAGGTTACATCCATCGTAACTAAGGTAGAGTACAAGAGGAAATACACTTAGGAAGTCTTAAGCTACGGTTTATTTATCTATAACAGGAATTTATCTTCTGCTTAAACATAGACATCATCCTTTGACGTTGTTGGGATCTTAACGAGTTCTCATTCTCTTGCACTAGTGTTGGTTCTGCTGTGCGTTTCCATCTCCTAGCACATAAGCTCTTTCGCGGGCATCGTTGTTCTGGTTGGTATTCTGCTTCGGGCACCGGCTCTTGTAATGCCCCTTCCTACCACATCCGTAGCAAGTTATTGCTACTGGTTGTGGAGTTGCTCCGGTTGCTTTACAGTCTTTGGTCTGATGTCCAACTATCTGAGTTAAAACAGTTTCGAAAGGGCTGGAAAAAGACTCGAATAACTTTGTGATAAAGCAACCATTTTACAACGTTTTTTTCCTATTAGTAGCTAGCTGGGTGGTTGTTAAGTTGGCCAAAATTCAAGAATTTTTGAGGGTCGTTTAGAGGTTGAAAAGACGGTTCAAAGTTGGGCGATTGGAGGCTGTAGAGACAGGAAAAAGAAGAAAGAAAACAATTTGGTTTTTAGTATTTACATGTTCTAACAAGTTTTCAACGTATTTTAACATGATCTTAAACATATTTAATCTATCTTTAACATATTTTATAGATTCTTGATTTGTAATATGAAGAAAAATAAATATAGGGTGTGTTTGGGTTTGATTCGACAAAAGAGAAAAAGAAAAGAAAAACTAGATTTTGATCATGTTGCTTATTAGTACTTACTTAATATCATTTTTAGGAGTGTTTAATGTGTATGAAAGTAATGAAAAAGGGTTAGCTTACTTACTTGAACACTTAGTCAATTATGGGAATATTGTGGCGATATGTTTTGGAAATGGAATACCAAGGTTTCTTCTTCTCCCTAGACTTCTTAAATCTTATTCTTAGCTTCTAAATGAAATGTTTGTTCAATTATTTTTTTTTTTTAGTATGGGCTGTTTTTTATTTGTGTCAAATTGTGGTTGAAAGAATTAAGGGTGTTAGGCTCGTTATTTATAGATGGAGAAATGTTAGGGTTTTTCAAAGTACTATGTCATCATGTTAAGTTGGAGGGGACATGGTGAGGTAGTAAGGAACACATGTATGGAGGGGGAGGGTTGTGTCGTGTGATGTTTTGTGAGGTGGTGTTTTAGTTCAATACCATACAAGTTACCTACTTGGTTAATATTTCTAGAGACAAGATGATGTGTAGCATTTTAGAACATAGAAGAGAGTATATGGTGTAAAAGTTTCTTAGGATTAAATGTGGTACTAGTTTGGTTTATATTTTGTGAGGATCAAACTAGGACAAGTGAAATGGAAATCGAATGGTAATTAAGATGGTACCTAAGGTATGAAATGTTGTACATAAGACTTTAGGGAAATAACAAGTTAGGTTTTTGGGTTAGGGTTAAGTATTTGTTAATAAGAAATTAAATTAGGGTTTATATAATTATATGTTGAATTATTAAGGAAATAGAAAGAAATGGATTTGTGCTTTAAGGAGTTGTACTATAAGCTTAATAGAGTGTACTAAGGTTTAAGAAATAGGAAAAATATATTTTTAATGTTTGGTTAAGTTTTATTAATTATATGTAAATTTTATTAAGTTTAAATATATATAAATAAAGATTTTAGGTTTCTATGCATAAAAAGACTTGTACACTAGGTTTAGAGACTTGTACTTATGTTTAGTGAGTTTAGGAAATTTATTTTTAAAGTTAGTGCATGAAATATTCGGACAATGTGCTTTAAAATGAATACATGTAAGGTTAAAATGAGATTTTTATCAATATTTAGCTTTTATGCATAAATGACTTGTACCTTGGCTTGAAAAACTTGTACATTTATAATTTGTAAAAGTTATATATACATTAATTAGGGTTTGTAAAAGTTAGATAGTAGTTATTGATCAGATAACAAATAATAAAAAAAAAATTACATGTAGAAAAAGGATAAGTATTCTGTAAGATAGTTTATTACATTGTGAAATTTTACAGTGGTTACAGTATCCCCCCGTTGAGGAAATCTCGTCTCGAGATTTTGTCTGTGTTGGTTGAGATGTTGGAAAAAGTGAAGTGTAGAAAGAGTTGGGCTTAGATTTCTAACTTATTCAGATAGTGAATGTGAGAATGGGAAATTGTACAACGATTTGACTTGTGATGTGAGTTTGATATACTTAAAATGCCTCATGTTTAAAAATAATATCATCTTATTTTTATGTCACTTAAATCCAATGATATCGTCTTACTGTTAATCCTTGGTTATATTCTTTAGTCCAAAGAGGGTTTGTCTAGGAATTTTCATTTGGTACTTAAGGGAACGTAGTTTTTTCAGTTTTATTCCTACTAAATGAAATAAATTTGAATGTTTTGCCACCTAATAGATCTAAAGGTTGTGAACAGTGATTCCTAACGGCCATGAACAGTAAATCCTAATGCCTATGAACAGTAAAATGTAACGGTCAGGAATAGTGTTTTGCAACGGTCGTGAACAGTAAATAACGGCTAGTTTTTCGCCTATAAATACCCCATTTTTAATCCTCATTCTTTCACCACTAAATTTTCTCATAAAAACCTCAAAATGCCCACCTTATCACATTTTTAGCAATTATTTATGTTGTTCTTGCGGTTACTTATTTGGCTTACGTTCCTAACGAAGATTACGCGTTCTTGGTTTGCGTCCTAGCGGTTCTTATGCCTATTGTGGTTCTCGCTATTGGTGTGGACAAACTATGGGGGTAATGGTTTCGGGTTGTTTAAAATGAGTCCCTGTTGTGTTTCTATGTAAGCCTTAAGTGAAATAAAACTTATTTGTTCTTATGCCTAATATCTAGTCTCGCTATCGTGCGAAGGATAATCAAGGTGATTCATCCCGTCGTGGCTCTAGCTATCGTTGGTTTGGTGGTGGTCTTTGTTGCTATGGCGGGTCAACCTATTGAAGATTCTATGCCTTTTATTGTAATTATTGTAACATTATCACTTCCGATGCTAATTATATCCCTATGTATTAATTTTCGTGGATTCTAAATAAAATTTGTACTATTTGTGTTTGCCATAAATTTTATGAGCTCTTAGGGTTTTTCTATCCATATGTTTTGTCGATTTCCTATCTTAGAGGTTTTGGGTAGTAGGTGTAGACATCTATTATATTAAATCAAAAAGTGATATTTTAAGAACATTTATTTTGTTTCAATATTTTGCTTTTGAATGAAAATTGTTATTAGAAAATCTGAAAAGATAATGTTTTTATTGATGAAAATGATTTTTCCTAAATTATACATAGTTGATCAAGCTATGTAAAATTGAGGACCAAATGATGTGATGTTTGGCTCAGTCACTGTGGTATTTATGCTTTTTTCAAAAAGTTTTAGATGGTGTTCAACGTGTTGTTTTTGGAAAGTAACAACATAATTATTTTTCAAAAAAGATAAGAAAATTTTTGGTTCATATTATAGTGATGAGTTAGGAAATTTTCTAGGGTACTAATGGAATATCCTTGAAATAGATTTTAAGGTTCGTGTGAGAATCTTACTAAGTGGTGATAGCCTATTGTTCAGTCAGAAATAATATTAGTCAAATTCCTAATGGTATACTAGGGTTTTGTTACGTAAGGACTATGAACAGGGTAAATGGAATAGAAACGTAGATTGTGATTATTACGGAAATACTACAAGATATAAATTTCATATGGTGGAAAGGTAGTTGATACACTTAGGTTACATCCATCGTAACTAAGGTAGAGTACAAGAGGAAATACACTTAGGAAGTCTTAAGCTACGGTTTATTTATCTATAACAGGAATTTATCTTCTGCTTAAACATAGACATCATCCTTTGACGTTGTTGGGATCTTAACGAGTTCTCATTCTCTGCACTAGTGTTGGTTCTGCTGTGCGTTTCCATCTCCTAGCACATAAGCTCTTTCGCGGGCATCGTTGTTCTGGTTGGTATTCTGCTTCGGGCACCGGCTCTTGTAATGCCCCTTCCTACCACATCCGTAGCAAGTTATTGCTACTGGTTGTGGAGTTGCTCCGGTTGCTTTACAGTCTTTGGTCTGATGTCCAACTATCTGACACTTTACGCACTTAAAAGTGCATGGACCATAGTGGTGCAACGAGCATTGATTGCAAAATGGTTTTCTTACGATATAACCACTCCCCTCAGCAGGTGTGGCAATATAGGCTCTGACAGTCTCCTACCGATGATTCTGTTGGTGGTGGTGATTGTTACGATTGTGCTGATAGTTGTTGTGGTGATGGGTGGTCCTTCTATCATCAAACTTTCGCTTGTGATCATCACTTCCTTGAGTGGAACTACGCTTGATCTCACGATCCATTAGCTGTTGAGCTATGGAAATTGCCTCTTCCAACGATTGAGGCTTGGATGCAGTAACATTTCCCTCGATACTTCGAGGTAATCCTTCAGTGTACTTTTCCAATGTTTTCTCCACATCATGCACAACAGTTGGGCACAGGATAGCAAGTTCCTGAAACCTCCTATTATAGGCCTTGAGATCAGTTCCTTTCATAACTAGCTGGTGAAACTCATCCTCCAGCTTCTTAATCTCAGTACGGGGGCAGTATTTCTTCAACATCTTCTTTTTGAGATCTTCCCAGGTAAGTTGGTGAGCTGCTTCAACACCCATAGTTTGGGCACTCGAAGTCCACCAAGACAGGGCATCATCCAAGAAAGTCCCTTTAGCAAAAGTAACCTTACAGTCTTCAGTACACCCACTTCTCATGAAGACTATTTCTGTACGCTCAAACCAATGAGCCAACTCAGTTGCTCCTTTTGTTCCTTTAAAGAAAGTTGGTTTGCATTTTATGAAGTCTTTATAAGTGCACTTGCGAGCTATTGTTGTCTCGCTTTCTCCATTGGGTTTGCTAGTGCTTACAGAACGGGCCATTACTGCTGCTTGATTCTCAAGTGCTGCAGCAACACTGTCTGCAACAAGCTTTCGGATAGCAGCTTGGGACATGGCTGGTTCTGGGGAAGTGCGAGGCATATTTCTATTAATACCACAAGAAAACACATGTTTAGAATTTGCATAGTGACCATGTTAAATTAACATGGTAAAATCCATGATAATCATAAGGTCACAACATGTCCAAATTCTATCATACATGTATGTAAAATGATCATCACTGGCCCACATCAATTGATACCATGCACAGCAAAATACAACAAAATCACAACCACATATGGTCATAAATAACTTGCTAATTTGTTATATATAACAAAATTAATACAAGTGTCATATTTATACCACATATCCTATGGCTAAGATATAGTACAAAAGCTGGTAGATAACAATCTGATCTAGTGGCTACCAGAAGCTCCTCCGAGTCAACTCTCCAGTTTGACGATCATGCTGATGAAGATCTGCATATACTCCGGGTATCGAGCTTGCTTGTCTTCCACTACTATCTCCAAAGCTGTGATCCTGGTCTGAGTTGTCATCAGTTCTTCATTCCTTTTCATCATCTCTCTATCAACTTCAATTCGTCATAGGTATTTCCTGTCTCAGCTGCTCATGACGTTTCTCTGTCTTCTCACGATTCTCGTCCATCTTCTGCTTCATGGTCTCTTGTCCAGTAACTAAATCTTCAACTCTATATTCTATACCCTCAATGCGTTCTAGAGGCAACTCATTGAGATGACATAAAGCTGTCTTGATCTGCTCTTCTTGCCGTTCTAATCGCGTCAGAAAGGTGGAAACGGTTGACGGTCAATCCTATGCCGCCTGCGAGCTTTCACTCACCTCAAAGACTCGTGGTGAAGTAAGGAAGTCGGGAGTAGGTGATTGGGGTAAAACGTGATACTGGGCGATAATGGTCCTAGTTTCTTTGCTAAGTTTAAAATGGGACAGATGGGGGAATATAAACTTGTAGATGATAGTGGAGGTGGTGGTGAAGATGTAGGCATGGGCGTGATGTCCAGTACTGTCGTGATATTTTCAATATCCGAGTCTGACATAAGAGGGATAGAATGGGTAGGGGAAATCATGATTCTGTAACCAACCGGTAATTATAAATATTTCACTATGTAACTATATAATTAGAAATAAACATGTATAAGTAGCATTTCAGTAGCGTTGTGGCATAGAGGACTTTGGTTAAGTTTGTGAAAAGTGGTTATAGTCCAATATTAGAAAACATTTGGTTCTCTATAACGATGAGCTCTGATACCAATCTGTAACACCCCTGTTTTCGATAATCGCAACGGACTATAAGTTGGGGTGTTACTTCAAGCATCATAGTCATGAAAATAGAAAACGACTCGAAAAGAGACGTTTTAAATAAAATTGTTATCATTCATTTATTTAAATCAGAGTTACATAATAGAGGTCCCAGCGGGAAGTTTCAAAATACGTTATAAAAGTTACAATATTCGTTGAATGATAACAAAATGGACACTGTTTTTATAAGAAGAAAGTCCACAGCCACTCCGTGCCAAATCAAGCTTCTAAAAACCTGAGATAAAACATGCTAAAAGTCAACACAAAGGTTGAGTGAATCCATAGCGTTTAAAGTTATAATCAGTTGAACACAAGCTAAGTAGAAAGTAAATCAGTAATATTGCAGTTCAATATATTACCCTAAGTCTCATGACACGCAAACGTTAACAGGATGGACCTCATAGCAGTTAACTATAGATGTAATTACTACATAATTAAATATAGTAATACTACCCTCGAGTAGGAGTTTTCCGGACTCTTTATTAATCTCAAATAAAGTGCATTTGGTTACTTGTCCAGCAACACAAATGGGACGTCAACTGCCAATAGATCTATTCACTATATTCGCGTTCACCCGCAAGTGATTAATGGTTCATGATAGAGGATCTTTTAGAGGCAACAATTAAACTTAGGCAATATCAATCAGGATAGCATACAGAAAAATACTTGTGTTCGGTTTTGTAGCATGTATCTCCCCACAAGTTTAGAAAACGTATAAAAAGTGGGACTATGAACTCACCTTAGTAGTCTGGATGGAAATCAAAGTTAAATAGACTTGATAAACGTCTCCGGCACGAAACCTGGGTTGTTATGTCACGTTTCAGTAATCGTATTCCAATATAAGTTTTTAATATTCGTTTCATTTCGTTTTTGGTTGTCGAATAAAGGTTTATTTGAGACAACATGAAGTCTCTTCAAAAGTTGGATATGATTTTATCTTCTTCTTCATTTTTATGTTTCCGTTCGTTCGTTATCGAAATATACGTATTTTATTTATTTGTTTTTATTATAAATATATTTAGAATATATTAGTAATAATAATTATATAAAGTTTCGCTTTTTACCCTATAGTTTCACATATTGACAGTTTATACCCCTAAACTTTCATAAAATGACAATTTTTACCTCTGAACTTTGGTAAAATGATAATTTTTAACCTTCAAGTTTGGTGAAATGATAGTTTTTACCCCTGTAGTTTCAAAAATGACAATTTATACCCTCATCTATTAGTCGTTGGCAAAATAGTCCTTGTTTAAATAACTTTGAGAAATTTACACTTTTGGCCCAATAAAACTCTATCTTTCAAAGTTGGCAGATTTTACACCTAAACTTCAGGTCGAATTTCAGTTTAAGTCCTACGTATAAAATCAGTTGGAGTTTTGACACTTTTGGCACTCAAAGCACTTATGTCGTTACACTCGACATCCTTAGTTCAATTTTATGCAATTTAAGCTTGTAAAAATGACACGACTTGCTACGACTCCTTTATACAGGCTATTATAAGTTTGTAAACATCATTTCTACAAAATATTAGCCCATGATTCGAGCTCATGAGCTCGAATCAATTTAAAGATGGTGCGTTAAAACAGTTTCAAAAGGGCTGGAAAAAGACTCGAATAACTTTGTGATAAAGCAACCATTTTAGAACATTCTTTTTGCTATTAGTAGCTAGCTGGGAGGTTGTTAAGTTGGCCAAAATTCAGAATTTTTGAGGGTCGTTTAGAGGTCGAAAAGATGGTTCAAAGTTGGGCGATTGGAGGCTGTAGCGACAGGAAAAAGAAGAAAGAAAACAATTTCATTTTTGGTATTTACATGTTTTAACTAGTTTTCAACGTATTTTAACATGATCTTAAACATATTTAATCTATCTTTAACATATTTTATAGATTCTTGATTTGTAATATGAAGAAAAATAAATATAGGGTGTGTTTGGGTTTGATTCGACAAAAGATAAAAAGAAAAGAAAAATTAATTTTTGATCATGTTGCTTATTAGTACTTACTTAATATCATTTTTAGGAGTGTTTAATGTGTATGAAAGTAAGGAAAAAGGGTTAGCTTACTTACTTGAACACTTAGTCGATTATGGGAATATTGTGGCGATATGATTTGGAAACGGAATACCAAGGTTTCTTCTTCTCCCTAGACTTCTTAAATCTTATTATTAGCTTCTAAATGAAATGTTTGTTCAGTTTTTGTATGAATATGGGTTGTTTTTTATTTGTGTCAAATTGTGGTTGAAAGATTTAAGGGTGTTAGGCTCGTTATTTATAGATGGGGAAATGTTAGGGTTTTTCAACGTACTATGTCCTCATGTTGAGTTGGAGGGGGCATGGTGAGGTAGTAAGGAACACATGTATGGAGGGGGAGGGTTGTGTCGTGTGATGTTTTGTGAGGTGGTGATGTGTTTTAGTTCAATACCATACAAGTTACCTACTTGGTTAATATTTCTAGAGACAAGATGATGTGTAGCATTTTAGAACATAGAAGAGAGTATATGGTGTAAAAGTTTCTTAGGATTAAATATGGTACTAGTTTGGTTTATATTTTGTGAGCATCAAACTAGGACAAGTGAAATGGGAATCGAATGGTATATTAAGGTGGTACCTAAGGTATGAAATATTGTACATAAGACTTTAGGGAAATAACAAGTTAGGTTTTTGGGTTAGGGTTAAGTATTTGTTAATTAGAAAATAAATTAGGGTTTATATAATTATATGTCGAATTATTATGGAAATAAAAAGAAATGGATTTGTGCTTTAAGGAGTTGTACTATAAGCTTAATAGAGTTGTACTAAGGTTTAAGAAATAGGAAAAATATATTTTTAATGTTTGGTTAAGTTTTATTAATTATATGTAAATTTTATTAAGTTTAAATATGTATATAAATGAGATTTTAGGTTTCTATGCATAAAAGACTTGTACACTAGGTTTAGAGACTTGTACTTATGTTTAGTGAGTTTAGGAAATTTATTTTTAAAGTTAGTGCATGAAATATTCGGACAATGTGCTTTAAAATGAATACATGTAAGGTTAAAATGAGATTTTTATCAATATTTAGCTTTTTTGCATAATTGACTTGTACCTTGGCTTGAAAAACTTGTACATTTATAATTTATAAAATTTATATATACATTAATTAGGGTTTGTGATTTTATTACATAAAATCATAGTTTAATGAAATTAGGGTTTGTATCGGGAGTTAAAGTGGATTTAGGGTTTCTGTGCTTCAGTAACTTGTACATTAGCTTGGATGAGTTGTACTTTAGTGATTTAGGGTTTAGTTATTTGTAATTGCTGTAATAATAATTTAGGGTTTCTTAGAATTCTAATAGATAAGAAATGTTTAGTTTTGTACGTTTATTAATTGTACGTTAACGAATTATCGTAAAGTGGCAAATGGTATATCGTAGGATTTTATATAAATGGTTATGTAAATAAACGTTAAGTAAGTTGATGTTGGTCCGCGTGAGAGCACGTTTATCGAGGATGTGAGTTACGTCACATTAGATAGTAGTTATGATCAGATAACAAATAATAATAATAAAAATTACATGTAGAAAAAGGATAAGTATTCTGTAAGATAGTTTATTACATTGTGGAATTTTTACAGTGGTTACATGGTTCTTGCAACCCTATTCAACAAAAGTGAACAAAGACACTTTCGTTTGTTTATTGCTAACTGTTGTTTGCAGGAACTCCCGACGGTTGCAGTTGATGGCCAATGAGATGTCAATTCATAACCTAATGCTCACTTCACACTCACGTTCAAAGAAATCATAATAGCAGAATGTCCTACAACAATGCTTTCGCAACTCTGATGCTAAATATCATGATCCAGAAAAGTGTGGGCATGACGGTCCGATGGTCACTACATCACATGGAGGCAATACTACTAAGGATGATTTAGAGATTTATTGTGGCAGATGATCTCAAAGTAAGCTCAAAGATCACACAAGCCAAAGGAACATTAATCGCAAGATCTGTTGGTCCGCGGATTGTATGTGGATCTCTAAGTAGCCTTGAATACTTAGTAGATGGTTGGGATAAATCCAAACCAGTCTAAGTGAGAAACCCTTAACGATTGTTAATGTTAATGCGGAAACTTAACAAGAACAATGAAGAACACAGAGTTAACACTAACTTCATATAATTCTATTAATCACAATTGTGAAACTCGTACAACTCTCTTATTAAACTAACAATCTTAGGGATCCTTTTATACACCAAGGAAACCCTAATATTAATGGACTAAGAAGATATTCACGAATCTTCTAAAAAGATACATACACGTTTTGTATCTTTTCCTAACATATCTTTAACAAACTTTCCTTATATCACGACCAGACTTAACATAATAAGTCAACCAGACTTAATATAGACTACCAGACTTAACATGTATTACCAGACCTAATACAAAAATAGACCTAACTCTAACATATTACCAGACCTAAGTTTGTCTTCTCTTGAACCGTGTGATAATTCCCAACAATCCTCCCCTAACTTGATCTTCATGCTCCATGAACTTCAAGTTCTTCTGATTTAGCTTTCTGAGGATTGAATCTTGAACACTTTGAATTATCTTTTGGTCTTGAACCTTTCTAGTAGCTTGAATCTTGATAAGCTCTTCTGATATGGTCTTTGCAGCAACATTGACTATATGTACATCAAATTCATTTAAGTTTCAGACTATTCTCATCACTTCCAGATGTGTTACCATCTGTGAGAGGTGAATCATTTAAAATTTAATGGATTTGAAGTCTCTTTACCAATAGCCATTACCACTGGAGTAGCTAACGTTTTGGTGTGTCAGACCATGGTACATTAATAACCATAAGATTTTTAGCAAATCATCAGCTTATCAACGGATTTGTTAAGTCTTTACCAAAAGCCGTTTGCTTCTGGACTAGCCAATTCTTTGATGGAAAAGCACCTCATCATGGTGAATTGATTACCATTTATGGTTTTCCACAGCCTTTACCACAAGCCATAACCTTGTGGGCTAGCCAACTCTTCACTTATCTTAGATATGGTGAGTTGAACACCATTCAATTTTTGGCAAATTGTCAGCCATAAACGGATTTGAGCTATCTTTACCTGTAGCCGTTTGCTCAGGATTAGTCAGTCCTTGTGTGGATAAGGCAAGGTGGACTGATAACCTTTTGTTGTGTTAGTGCAATGCACCTCCACTAAGTGAGAAGTTCCAATAGTCTCACTTGACAACTTATGAAAATTCTTTCAAACATCCTCATGTTACATCCCTTAATGACTGCAGTTTTATTAAATCCAATATCTGCTCATATACTTCATCCTACTTCACAGCAGACAACTTTCTATTTATCATATCTTTTCAAACACTTGATGACAGAGGATATTCCACTTCTGCAAGCATATAAATATCATCATCTTTTACAGACAAACAATGTACCTTGCAGTTATAGAAGTAGGTCCAGTTGGTAATCTTCTGCTGTTCAGGAAGTTTCCACACTATATTTGACTCAGTTGGTGGCTCAAACATTACTTTCAAATTTCCCCAAAAGACTCTTGTAACATCATCTTCAGGTGGACTATCTCCAAATTTGATATTCACCACCTTGTATAGTTCCTTTAAATCCTCCCTGCTTATATCATGTAAAATAGCAGCCAAATTCATATACATTACATTAGAGTAATCTTCTCTAATAATCATATATGAAGCTCTTTCTCCAGTCATAACAATTTGATAGTTTACTATCTTAGCAGGTTTCTATGAGCTTTCAATTGTTCCCATAGTGGCTCCTTCAGATGAAGGTTCTTCCTCAGATTCCTCTTCTTCAATCACTTTCTTGTATTTACTTTTTCTTTCCAAACTTTTTCTTCTTTGAAACACAATTGGCTTTACTACTTCAGCTTGCACTTCTCCTGATGACTTCTCAACTTTAGGTTGTATTTCAACCATTTTATCAGGTTCAATAACAAGTTTAGTCTCTTTAACCTTCCTACTCTGAAAACAATATTTCTGCACATCATCATAATCAACAGCTTTATAACCTTGATCTCTCTCAAATGCTTTGAGATATGCAATGTGAATCTCCTCATATGACTTCCCTTTCATCTTTTCCAAAGATAGATGCATTTGATTCTTTAGATACATCTTCATATCATGTTTCTTTTCTGCAATAGTCATCTTCTTGGGAATCTTTGATTTCTTCTGAAGCTTGAACTTTTCTAAGAATCCACCCAATGTATCATCATTGTCTCTTGCATTTATGAAGTCAGCTAACTGTTTGGCTTGTTCATCTGCAGTTAAACCTTCAACAGCTAGAAGCTCCTCATATTTTGCTCTCACTTCATCATCAACATTGAGCAGCTTTGTAAATTCATCAGATTCTTCAGCCAATTGTCTTGCATAAACTGCATCTTGCCTCTTTTGTCTTTCTTCTTCGGCAATATCTTGTGCCTTAATCCTCTCAATTGCAGCCTCAGATGCTAGTTCTTCTCTTGTTTTTCTTTTAGACTTCTTTGGTTTTGAAGTTTCATCCACAACCTGCTTTCCTTCTCTTTGTGCAGAATGTTGCTCTTCATTACCAGGATTAAGTTCATTACCAGACTCTAAAGAACCAGACTTTCCTTCACCAGTATTAATTTCATTATTAGACTTTTCATCAGACACTGTGCCATACTTTGCAGTCTCTTCCTCAGTAGATAAAATTAACCTTCTTTTCTTCCTATCTTGTTTAATCTTGCCCATGGATTGAGCCAAAGTTTCTGCTACTTCCAGTGTCTCTGGACTGATAGTGGTATCCGGATCTTGAAGTGGTTCTTGAACTGGTGTTTGAAGAATGTTTTCTTGTTCCAAATCCAAATTCCTCCCCTGTTTGGAAGAATTTTCAGCTTCTCCTTCTTCTTCATCAAAGTGAACACCTTTCTCCTTCATAACCTTTTCCATCTTTTTCACCTTTTTCACCAAGGTCACATAAGCTCTTCTGAGTGCCTCATTAGACTTCTCCAAAGTGGCTATCTTCTTTTGCAGTTGAGGAACTAAAATGAGAAGATTTTCCACAGTTATTGGTGCATGTTCCTCCTCCCTTGCAGGACTTGGAACATTTGGTTTTGAAGGTGAAGATTGTGGGGTAGGTGTAGGTATTCTCTCAGCAGATGGTGAGGGACCTGATTGAGATGATGGAGTTGGGGTAGGTGTAGGTGTAGTAGACCTAGATGATGCTTGTGCCTCTTCCTCATTAGGTTGCAATTGTGCAGCTCCAGAAGTACCTGCAATGTTAGTACCAAGCATAGCAGCAAGCAAAGGTCTATGTGCCCCTTTAAATCTCCTATTCATATTTGCAAAAAGTTTTGGAGTAAAAACCAATATTTGCAAGAAAAGGTCAGCACACAAGCTACCAGATTTAACACTTAAGGCTACCCGATTTAAAAACTAGTACATTTTCCTCCCCTTAAATGTACATTACCTCCCCTTAAGTGTAGACCTTTTTTTTTTTTTTTTTTTTTTTTTTTAACACTAAACTTAAGCTAAAGAATGTAAACTAAATAATAAACATGGTCAACTTTCCATAAATTACAATTAATTACTCTTTGCCTGCAAGTATTAACCCATACACCAACCGAGCATTTAATAGCATTAAACCTTGATTTTCCCTATAAAATCACCCATTGTATTATCACAAAACCATCACAAACCAAAAGAAAAACCTTATTAGTATAATGGATCCCTCCCACTCAGAAATCATAGAGATTTCATCCGATTCTTCTTGGGATCCTAACGGCTCATCTTCTGATTCATCATCAGGAGGATGGGCTGGTTATTTTCCACCAGGTTACTCCTCAATAACAAGAAACAAAACAGCAAGGGAGACTATACTGAAACATTGGTTAGCTGCATATGATCTCACTGAGAAAGAACCAGAGGACTCTTCTTCAGAGGATGAAGCAGAGGAGACTTCAGAAGATTTAACTTCATCAGAGGACTCTTCTGATGATTATGAAGCAGAGACCTCCAAGACTGTGACATCCAAGAGCACCAAGGTTGTGCCTCGTCCAACACCAAACAAGCAGGTTCTAGGACTCCTAAGTCCAAAGGTCAGAGACCTTATGGGTGATAAGAGGACCAAGAAGACCATGCCTGATGTGAAGAATAAAGGCAAAGGGAAAAAGAAGATGTAGGTGTTGGTGTTTGGCTTGATAGGGTTTAGGCTTTTGTCTTTTGATGTGCTAAGTTGGTGGTTGCCTTGTTTGTAACTTTGTTTAATATGAATAAAACATCCATGGTTCTAATATCTTATTATGACAACGGCAAAACAAAGTTATGCACAATATACCAAAAACAATCGTACTATGGAAAGTTGAAAACAAATATAACTAAAAAGAATAACAATCCAAAACAGCAAGACAGAACACATTCTAAGAATAAACAAATATACAAACTATACAAAGTTAAGAAAGAGAAATCAGTTTTTCTTAACAACCCAGGCCTAAGTGGGCTTGAGTCCTCTCTGTGGAGCAACATACTTGAAGGTTTTGTATGAAACTGCTCCAGTGAAACTATGTTTGGACTTATAGGTATACTCATTTTTAAATGGATCCCAAGCCCAGCAATCTGATAGGTTATCAGCAGAACCCCCATTTGAATTTGTTTGATTTACAACTGGTCTCCTCACAGGTGAATGAGGTTTGTAAAAATGATTTCTTTGATTGTTTGCATTTACCTGAGGCTTATAAAATGATTGTCTGGGTCTCACATAACCAGTATTCAAATTAGGCCTCATAAAATTACCATTTTGCCTATTCACATTAAAGTTCCTAAAGCCAGACCTAAAATTTTGTCTACCAGTATTAACATAAGAGTTAGGTCGGGTAGAGTAAAACTGTTGGGCTGGTCTGGGATTAAACTGGTTGGCATGATTAATCCTATTAGCATTATACCAGACTGGTTTATTTGAAACATGACCAATATTATCATTCATTCTCTTTTGCTCAGCCTCTCTCTTCATTCTCTTTTCATGAAAATCACAGTCCCTAATCAAGTGACCTAGACTTCCACAAACAAAACATCTTTTAGGAGCATAAGTGTAACTACTCCTAGATTCTCTGTGAACATTATTGCTTCTTGGTGACTCATTCATTTTAACAGATTCCCTAGGACTTTTTATGTGCTGGGCACAACTAGGTTTGACTGTCTCAGGCTTTGATTTAGTCACTACAGGTTTAGTTACAACAGGTTCACACTTCTTAACAACCTTAGGTTCAGGATTCTCTTTTACCTCACTTTTTGACTCAGACTTAGAGTGATCAGAGGAACCATCAATAGATCCTTCAGAGTCATTGGATTGACAATAAGAATACTTACTGGTTTTGTCCTCTGAGGTGGTTGACTCAGGTGTTTGAGGACCTTTCTTACCATACACAAAAAGTGAATCATCCAACTCTTCTTTTTCAAGAGGAGTATAGTCATCACTCAATGGTGGTGGTACTCCCTTAAAGTCACCAGTCTTAACAAACCTATTATACAATGGTTTGCCCGCATAATCATCTTCTCTAGACTTAAGGATTGCCTTTTTCTCATCTTCCTCATATCCTAAGCCACATTTTTTATTGGACTTTATTTGAGAATCCCAACATTTGAACAGGTTATTATTTGAATTGTTCCACTGATCTACCCGTTTTCTCAACTCATCCCTCTCCTTTTGAATTCTAAGGCCCATTTGTCTATACCTTTTAAGCTTTTCATCTTGTTCATATATTTTAGGGATAATTACCAAAATAGCCCAAACACAAATGGGCGGTTCCCTATCTAACCCGAAATCCAAAAATAATTGTGTTGCCCAGGGCAACCGGCATTTTTTGGGGCAACCGAAGGATTTCCAGTGTATTTTTTGGGCAACAATCGCCCTTTTTTGGGCAACTGGGGGCATTGCCCAGGGCAACCGGGGTAGAAATATCCCATTTGGGTTTTGGGCTATTTTAGTAATTATCCCTATATTTTATTAGCTTGAAAGTATAGTTTTTCATTTAAAGCAGTATGTTGGTTTTGAAGGGTGACCTTTTGTGCCTCTAGTGTTCTTACAGCATTTTTATGTGCTAAGAGATTTACTTCTAGGTCACCTATTTGTCCTAACTGCTCATCACATAAAGCCTTAATATGATTATATGAATCAGTGCATAATTTAGAGCATAATGATACCTCATTACCAATGGCCATGAGAGCATGATCAGACTCCTCATTCACTCTGAGATGCTCACCCCAGTTGACTCCTCCAGCTTCCAGTGTCAGTAAGCTCATCTGATTCTTTTCCAGCTTCCCTTCTTCATCTCTTTTCCCATCAGCAGGCTTCTTCTCTGGACAGTCTCTTGAAAAATGTCCATGCTTGTGACAGTTGTAGCATTCAACTGTCCTCTTTGTGTATCCCACTGGTGATTTGTTGTTGAAGTTGATGGTCCTTCCATATTGCTTCAGAAACCGTTTGACCCTTAAAGCAACCATGGCAATGTGCCATTTTATGTCCATCTTCTCAACTTCAGCATCATTAATCTGTTCTAAATCTTCACTAATAAAGCTTTCATCTTTCGTTTGGTTGGCAAAGAAAGAATGGATCACCTCATCAGTAAAGTTTGAAGCAGATCTTTCACTTGAAGGAGTCTCATAGATACCAGGCCTAACACTACCAGGTTTAACCTTGTAAGTGCTGCTTTTGTTCTGTGACACAAAAGCAACATTTGATGAACTGGTAGATGCCTGAGTGTTGTTACCGATGTCCCTTTCAAACATCCTAAGATTATTGTATAGGTCATCAGGTGTCATTGAATCCACTTCCTCCTTTATCCTCATCGCCACAGATACATTACCCCATTCTGATGGTAAAGATCTAAGGAACTTGTGGTTTGCATCCTCATTCGAAACTGCTGCACCATGAACTTCCAGCTGTGTTAACAGATGTTGAAATCTGTCATAGCCTTTCTCCAATCCTTTAGTCTTTGAAACACTGAATGTCACAAATTGCTGTTTAAGAACAGCCTTTTGCATCTTCTTGGAGTTTGCATTGCCTCCAAATCGTTTCTTGATAGCCTCCCACATCTCTTTAGCATCAACCATGCCATGGAACCTTTGTAGATGCTCCTTAGGAATAGCCATAAGAAGCAAGGTTCTTGCCTTCTTTTCCTTCTCCACCGCCCTAATCTCCTCAGCATACACTGGTGGCATTATTCTTAGCTGCCCATCAATCCCTTGTGTGACTCTTTTCCTAGAGTTTCCTCTTTGGATAACCTTTCATACATCACTGTCAATATACTCCAGATAATGTTCCATTTCCATGGCCCATATATCATATTCTTCTCTTTTCAGTAATGGAAGTTTTATGTTTGAGATTGTGGTTGTGGAAGGGATGGGTTGTTGTTGTGTTTGGGAGTTACTGGATTCAGGTTTTCCTTCATCTTCATGGTTTGAACTCTCATCCTCGCTGTTATGGATTGAAAAAGTTTCAGTGTTGATAGGCTTTACGGTCTCAGACATTGTGTAGGGTGAATTGAGTGAGAATAGGTTTTTGAGGTTAAGTGTTCTTCGAACTCAGCGTCTCTCGCATTGCTCTGATACCACTTGTTGGTCCACGGTTTGTATGTGGATCTCTAAGTAGCCTTGAATACTTAGTAGATGGTTGGGATAAATCCAAACCAGTCTAAGTGAGAAACCGTTAACGATTGTTAATGTTAATGCGGAAACTTAACAAGAACAATGAAGAACACAGAGTTAACACTAACTTCGTATAATTCTATTAATCACAATTGTGAAACTCGTACAACTCTCTTATTAAACTAACAATCTTAGGGATCCTTTTATACACCAAGGAAACCCTAATACTAACCGACTAAGAAGATATTCACGAATCTTCTAAAAAGATACTTACACGTTTTGTATCTTTTCCTAACATTTCTCTAACAAACTTTCCTTATATCACGACCAGACTTAACATAATAAGTCAACCAGACTTAATATAGACTACCAGACTTAACATGTATTACCAGACCTAATACAAAAACAGACCTAACTCTGTGATGAACTCAAATAAGTACATTTTATTACTATCATTTATCCTAATAATTTGACTTGTTTTACTGTATTATGTATGAGGATTGATACTTAATTGTTTACTTTTGTAATTCTCAGGTAAAAACAAGCATTTGGTGAAACTTAGCTATTTTGGACTAATTATGGAGCAAAACGTACATAAAGTGAAAGTCTACTGACATGGACAAGATCAAGTCAATTCTGCTCCAGATGCGCCGCATCTCACTATCAACATGCGCCGCATCTCTATCAAGATATCACCAGATACGATCCAAGATACAAGAGGACATGCGCCGCATCCTAATCAAGAGTTACGCCGCATCCTCTAGCGGTGTACGAATATTCCTGAATATTATAATCTTGGACCCCACGCGAAGTTAAGTACATGCGCCGCATCTACTTAGTAGATGCGCCGCATCTTCCCTCAGACAGAAACTATAAATACCCCGTGGACCAGACGAATTTAAGAGTTCGAGTTCGAAACCCTAAAACCGAAGTTCGGACAGCAGAGCAAAAGGACGAATTCAGTCAAGGAGGCAGCACAAGACACACCCAAATCGAAGATACAAGAGCTGTAAGAAGGTGCTGCATGTATTTAATTCATTAAGTAGTTTTGTTTTATTGTGTTAGCAAACTTTAATTCATCAGGATTGGTGGCTTGTGTAATGTGACAACGAAAGATTGCACTCCCTTTAATACTTGCTTTCCCATCAATTAAAGTTTATATGTTGATGTCTTTGGTTACTACTTATTAGTGCATTGATAACCTCTGTGTTTATTAGTGGCTTGCGGGCATTTGACTGCGGGACAAGATGTGGCTCCCACGGTTGTTTCTAAACTGATCACTTAGGAATAACTTTTAGACATAAGTAATCATTAAGGGTTTACTCGCCGATAAGAATAGGACCAACGAGAAAGGGTTAATTACATACACTTCATATAAAGCTATCAATAAAACAAGTGACAATCTACTTAATTATAAGGACAGCCCTCTTATTGTCTCGAGTATCTATCTGTGTACGTGTGTGCTACTTGCTGATTCGTGCCTATTTGTTTATTTTATTATTTAATTGCAAACAAATCGTGCCAGTCTCTCAGGCTGAAAACCCCCTTGCGTTAGGATATTAAAATACTGATTAGATTAACGAGATAATACGTTCCACTCTTAGTGATCGACACTCTACTTACCATTATCTTCATACTGACCGGGTACACTGCTCGTTAAGTGTGTGTGTTATTGATAAGTCGGCTAAATATAAATTTAAAACTTGAGTAGGCATTAAAACTGCTAAACCGCAACGACACATCACGCGCATCAAGTTTTTGGCGCCGTTGCCGGGGAGTGAATTGTTATTATCTGTTAATTTGATTAGTATTTTAATTAGGTTTTTTTTTTTTTTTTTTTTCTTTTTATTAGATTAATTGCATCATTGTACTAATTTGCATATTTGTTGTATTGTGTGTTATTTGTTTTGTGTTATTTGTTTGCTTTATTTGTGTTTATTTTTGTTTGTGTGTTTAATTTTTTGTTTTTATTTTTGTTTTAATTTTTTCGTATTTTCTGTTCTGCAATCGTTGTACTGTGCTAAATCAAACGATACGGCGCATCTGATCTCTCAGATACGGCGTATTGCGTTTAATTTTTTTTTTAATACAACGCGTTTAATTAATTCGATACGACGCATCTTTTCCCCAAGATACGGCATATCTGTTTTTAATAAGAAATTTTTTCTAAGCGATAAAGTAATACGACGCATCTGCTTTTGCAGATACGGCGTATCTGTTTTTGATAAAAAATTTTCTAAACATTCACGCCATACGACGCATCTTCTTTCGAAGATACGGCGTATCTATTATTTTGATTAAAAACAGTTTGCGAATTATTAAACAGATACGGCGTATCGATCTCTATCGATACGGCGCATCTTACTGAATCAAAAATCTTTTATTTTTAAACGTAACGAAAATACGGCGCATTAACTTTCGTTAATACGACGCATTTAATTTTAATTAGATAAGTTGATTTTTGATTAATTGATTCGATACGGCGCATTCTTAAATTCTAAAGCGGCGTATCTATTTTCTGAATAAAGTCTGATTAAATTTTAACGATTATAAGATACGGCGTATCCAACTTTTTGGATACGGCGTATCGTCTGCAGATATCAGTAACTTTAATTTTTCGTATTCCGTTTTCGTTATTAATTATCTGATATATTACTTTCTCGAGCATACCCTACTGATGCTTTTGTGATTGATTTCAGGAAGTGCATGACCAGGAGTTCTACGAAGAACTTGATTCAACCTTTCGAAGATCCTGAACGAGCCCTGCATTCGCTTAAAAGGCTTTTCAACACAAGAAGCTTTGATCTTTCAAGTTCACTCGAGCTTGATTACTTTTCTGAAGAAAAAGAGGAAGTTGAAACAGAAACAATGGGCGAAAACACTACTATGGAGGAATACATGAACAATACCCGTGCTGATTACACTTCAGGAGTTGCTAGACCTAAGTTTGATGACAAGTCGAAATTTGAGTTGAAGGGTCAATTTCTCAAAGAGCTCAGAGAGAATGCTTTCAGTGGGACGGAACAAGAGGATGCTAATGAGCATGTTGAAAAGGTCCTGGAGATTGCAGATTTGTTTACTACAGAAAGTGTCAATACCGATCAACTCATGCTAAGAATCTTCCCAATCTCACTAAAAGGAGCTGCTAACAAGTGGCTAAGGAATGAACCTGCTAGTTCAATCACTACGTGGGAAGGTTTGAAGAGCAAATTCCTGAAGAGATATTGTCCACCTGCTAAGACTGCTAAGAAAATGGAGGCTATCAATAGTTTCAAGCAAGAGCCTGATGAAACCCTTTATCAAGCTTGGGAACGATTTAAAGATTTATTGATAAAATGTCCTCAACACTATCTAACCCCTATGCAGGAAATAATATTGTTTTATCAGGGATTGGACGTGCCTACAAGACAGATTTTGGATGCTAAGGGAGTTGTACCTCAGATGAGTGCAACTAATGCTAGGAAAGCGATCCAAGAAGCTGCTGATCATTCTCAGAAATGGCACGATGGGACCTCTACTAGATCTAAGAGCAGCACTAATTTTGACGGGATTGCTGCTATTCAAGCTCAATTGGATAAAATTAGTAGAGAGATGAAGAAGCGAGATGAAAGAGCATATGCTGCCCAAGTTGGATGTGAAAAGTGCGAAGGACCTCACTACACTAAAGATTGCCCGAACAAGAATGAAAGTGAGACGTTTGAAGAAGCTTATTACACCCAATTTGGACAACCGTTCCGACCTTCAGCAAGATTTAGGGAAGCTAGTCCGGGATTCTATCAAAAGAACAACTTCAATCCCGCTTATCAAGAGAGGAGGCAGACTTTAGATGATACTTTAAAGCAAATTATTGGCCGATGCTGCTAAAAGACATGAAGAGAATAATGCTATGATCAAGGAAATTCGAGCTTCAACAGACACTACTACAAGAAATCAAGGAGCTTCGATCAAAGCATTGGAACAGCAAATTGGTCAAATGAGCAAAGTTCTTCAAGAAAGGGGATATGGAAGTTTACCAAGCTCAACTGACACAAATCCAAGAGATCATGTCAAGGCAATAAGCACCACTGAAGAAGTCACTCCTAATATATCTAGAAGGTCGATGAATGGTAATGATGGAGCAAGACCCGAATTTTTCTTTAACTCTTCAATCAGCTTAAGGAGACTACTAAAAGAGAAGACAAAAATTGAAGAGGAGATCAAGGCAACAATGAAAGAAGAGAGCCCTGCAACCGATTCAAATGCCTTGCCTCATAAAGAAAGAGACCCAGGAAGTTTTACTCTACCTTGTTCTATTAATAATATATCTTTCAATAATGTGTTGGCTGACTTAGGAGCTAGTGTTAGTGTTATGCCTCTTAAGACATTCGCTACCCTAGGACTAGGAAAATTAGCACCAACTAAATTACTTATTGAATTGGCTGATAAAACAGTAAAACGACCTGAAGGGATTGCTAATAATGTGCTAGTTAAGATTGAGCAGTTTATTTTTCCCGTAGACTTTATTATACTAGACATGCCCGAGGATGTTAAGATTCCTTTAATCCTCGGAAGACCTTTCTTGTCTACTGCCCATGCTAAGATTGATGTGTTTAAGAGAAAAATTTCATTAAGGGTAGGGAATAATAAACTAGTCTATAAGTGCCAAGATCCGGTTAAAAGCATAATTAGAGGTGTTTATGTGCTAGGATTAAGAGAGCGTATGGACCTCGATCTTGAAGCTAGACTTATGGGAGAAACATTGATTCAAAACAACTCAACTAATCCTAATCATGAAGACTTTGAGGAATTCATTGACCTTAATGTACCTACGGAACTTAGACGCGATATTGTTAGTGATTCTGATGATGAGTGGTATGATTGTGTAGTAATTAATAAACGTAGGAGAGTAGTTGAGAAAACGAATTTGAATAATGATGTGTTTATTGAACTACCACCCCACCTTGCTTATTTGTGCCTGTATGATAATAAGAATTTCCCGTCTATCATTTTGTCATCTCTGCCCGAAAGGGACAGGACTTTGTTTATACAGATATTAAAGAAGAACGGCGTGGAAATTAAGGACGAGCAAGGAGTGTTCAATATTACTAAATTGGGGATGAAGGAGCGTGATGTTTCCGACTCCTTCAATGATCGATACTAAAGAGCTGAACGTGAGTCTAACTTGAAGACTCTGGAATAAAGACAAGTGCTTACCGGGAGACAACCCGGATTTATCTTTTATTATTCTGTTTTCTGTGTCGAGTCAGTCCAGGCCGCACGAAGATATGGCGCATCTCAGTTCTGAGATGCGACGCATCTCCTGCAATGGTCATATCTTATTTTATTTTTCTGCATTTTTATTTTCGACTTTAAAACTATTTATCAGTTTATTTTAATGCGGCGCATCCCTGGTTAAGGATGCGGCGCATCTTTATTCTGATCCGTATTATTCCAGGCTCGATACGGCGTATCTTCTTCAATAAGATACGGCGCATCGACTGACCTGATGATTTTCAGTTTTAATTTTTTAAGTTTTATTTTTCCTAACTACTAATTTGTTATGCAAGTTGAACCTTTCTTATCTTAGGTGTGTTTTAAAGTGTTGGTGGTATTATAGTTTCATGGATTTCCTGTGGATACATAAAGTATGAAGTTTTAACGTTCTAATCCACAAGAAGATGATTTTTGCTCTTATACTAATGGAGGATCATACCGAGCAAATCTCAGGGGAGTTTTTCTGTTCTAATTCTTTTATTTTCCAGTTTTTAAACTTTTATACAAACAACGAGGACGTTGTTTAACTTAAGTGGGGGGATTGGAGAATTAGAACACTTAACAATTACTTGTCCTACTTTTTCAAAAATTATGCTTAAAATGTGCTTAATATATCAAACTTAAAAAAATTTTGGCATGTTTTTGTTTAAGATCTAAGTTGCATAACTGCACACATGACATTATTTTCAAAAATTGTGATTTTTCAAAATTTACAAATCTATGAGTGTGCCGGTGACTTGTAAACTTTAGAACTTGGCTTGTATACTATTCGAGACCACCATAATGAGTATTATTTATATAATTGGAATGACTTGTCTAACTTGGTAAAATTCTAGGATTACACCAAATAGCCTTTATATGTTATGTGTTATTAGCTAACTACACTGGTTAGTTAACCCCCGTATAAAACCTTTTGCTACTCTCATTTTTAGAGTAAGATACCCCTAGAAAAACCCTCAGAGCCATTCCTTTCGTTTCTTACACCTATGTTTAAAATGTTTCGTTACACCTTAAACCTTAGCCTACCCTGTAGATTAGAATCTGTGGTTGGTTAATTGCTATAGGCAGAGTGTGTTTCCTTACATTACCTGTGTTCGCGTGCGTAATTCATTATCTATGGTTAGGTCGGGAAATTGCACAATGCAAATTGGAGTGAAAGTAAATATTGTATATTTTTGAGTTTATTTTTCGTGTGTTTACTACTTTCACTATTACCGTTATTTCTGAAAGTATGAAAAGTATAAAAAAATTATCCGGAAAGAAAGTTGTGGTGATGTGGTGAAATTTTACACATCTATGTTTATGTTTCAAGTTAAAAAAAAAAAAAAAAAAAAAAAAAAAAAAAAAAAAAAAAAAAAAAAATCGAAAAAAAATGAGAAAAAAAGAGTTGGATGTTTATTTTAAGCCAACGATGTAGAGTTATGTAAGTGGTCGATATCACCACTATTTGTTGTATTATATCTATGGATTGAATGGGAATTGGCAGTTATGGGAATGCCAATTAAGGTTTATTCTTTGATTAAGATTTTGTTGAGTATAATTCGTGTCTACCTAAAGCGTGTGTTTCAAGTGTTAAAGCGTGAGTTATTCAATGATATGAGTCTTATTCATGGGATGGTTGGGATAGTGATTAACCACACTTAGGATTTTAATTTATTTGTTTTGTTTTGTTTATTTTTATTTTTACACCAATTTATATCCCAAATGTTATCCATACCCTGTATTGTTCTTTATCCAACCGAACCTTTGATTTATTGAGATTAGGGATTTGAGCAATCTTAAGTATCGTAGTCGTGGATTCGGCTATGTATTTATGATTTTGTCGCCCTTTTTGATATATTATTATTGGTGAAGTTTGGACCTATCTTTAGCCTATTCGAGTTAAGGATTTGAGCAATTGCAAGTATCGTGTTCGTGGATTCGATCATGTATTTGTGATTTTGTCGCCTTTTCTGGAATTTGAGATCGATAGTGTAAATAAGAATAATTAACCCTTAAGCCTAAAAACCCTTTTTACCGCTTTAGACTTGTTATTCCTTAGCTTTAGTGGTGGAGATGTGTATACTTGCCAAGCTTATGATAGAATATTCGTCGCGACTGGACAGTTAAACGATTAGATTTGCTTTTATCGACTTATTTTATTTTACTCCTAATTCGTTAAGTGTTTAGTTGTGTGATTATGAAATAAACGAATACATGCTTAAATATAAAAATAAATCCTAACATCTCTTAGGATACATTTTCATAAGTTTTAATCTAAGGTTTACTTGGGGACAAGTAAAGTTCAAGTGGGGGGATATTTGATGAACTCAAATAAGTACATTTTATTACTATCATTTATCCTAATAATTTGACTTGTTTTACTGTATTATGTATGAGGATTGATACTTAATTGTTTACTTTTGTAATTCTCAGGTAAAAACAAGCATTTGGTGAAACTTAGCTATTTTGGACTAATTATGGAGCAAAACGTACATAAAGTGAAAGTCTACTGACATGGACAAGATCAAGTCAATTCTGCTCCAGATGCGCCGCATCTCACTATCAACATGCGCCGCATCTCTATCAAGATATCACCAGATACGATCCAAGATACAAGAGGACATGCGCCGCATCCTAATCAAGAGTTACGCCGCATCCTCTGGCGGTGTACGAATATTCCTGAATATTATAATCTTGGACCCCACGCGAAGTTAAGTACATGCGCCGCATCTACTTAGTAGATGCGCCGCATCTTCCCTCAGACAGAAACTATAAATACCCCGTGGACCAGACGAATTTAAGAGTTCGAGTTCGAAACCCTAAAACCGAAGTTCGGACAGCAGAGCAAAAGGACGAATTCAGTCAAGGAGGCAGCACAAGACACACCCAAATCGAAGATACAAGAGCTGTAAGAAGGTGCTGCATGTATTTAATTCATTAAGTAGTTTTGTTTTATTGTGTTAGCAAACTTTAATTCATCAGGATTGGTGGCTTGTGTAATGTGACAACGAAAGATTGCACTCCCTTTAATACTTGCTTTCCCATCAATTAAAGTTTATATGTTGATGTCTTTGGTTACTACTTATTAGTGCATTGATAACCTCTGTGTTTATTAGTGGCTTGCGGGCATTTGACTGCGGGACAAGATGTGGCTCCCACGGTTGTTTCTAAACTGATCACTTAGGAATAACTTTTAGACATAAGTAATCATTAAGGGTTTACTCGCCGATAAGAATAGGACCAACGAGAAAGGGTTAATTACATACACTTCATATAAAGCTATCAATAAAACAAGTGACAATCTACTTAATTATAAGGACAGCCCTCTTATTGTCTCGAGTATCTATCTGTGTACGTGTGTGCTACTTGCTGATTCGTGCCTATTTGTTTATTTTATTATTTAATTGCAAACAAATCGTGCCAGTCTCTCAGGCTGAAAACCCCCTTGCGTTAGGATATTAAAATACTGATTAGATTAACGAGATAATACGTTCCACTCTTAGTGATCGACACTCTACTTACCATTATCTTCATACTGACCGGGTACACTGCTCGTTAAGTGTGTGTGTTATTGATAAGTCGGCTAAATATAAATTTAAAACTTGAGTAGGCATTAAAACTGCTAAACCGCAACGACACATCACGCGCATCACTCTGACATATTACCAGACCTAAGTTTGTCTTCTCTTGAACCGTGTGATAATTCCCAACAAGATCATTGCTTGAAGTACAAAGATTAAAGACCTTGAAGAATCAAAGACTACGAGCTAGGAAATTAAATTCATGTAATTGAATGCTAGAATTCAAATTTTAATTTCCAGGGTGACCTCCCTTAGGGGGAGATTGTTAGGAATATAAATATTCATATGAAAGACTCGGTCACCCCGAATACTCATAAGCATTAATTAGCTCGTAGGCTTAATAGTTTTGTTTAGATATCATATCATCCATGGAGTCGGGTCAGGTCTTTACCCACTGTAAACCCGCTCCATAGCCCACATGGGGTGTTTATGTTATTTTTATAAATACCCTCTTCCCACCAAGGGAGTGGGTTGGAGCTTTCATTGTTCTTAATCTAATACACATAATTTTCTCTCACTAGAAACTCCCACTTCTATCTCTCTCTCTCTCTACGAATTCAGCCTAATCTTTTGTACAAGAGTGTGTTATGATTTCGAGTTACCTACAAGTTTGTTGCTCAGTGTGTTGAGGAGAGTTGTAAGTGAGAAGTTGGTCATCAGTATCCATGTCTTCCCGAGCAGCCAGAACTTCATCATCCTCAAATTCTACCACCTCCTCTTCTGATTCTTCATTTATGAACATCTCTAAATCAGAAAGAGTAGGAACCAGGGCTATATCCGACTCCCCCTCAGAAGAGAGCTTGCCTTGGTTATGATCAGGTCCTGACCCCTCTATTCCAGCAGACTGGGATTTATCTGCCTGGTCCTTAGGGTTTGTCCCTGAGGAATGCGCTTCGCCGTAGAGGGGTGATGGTTCTATATCAGCGGGTGGTTGCATACCCTCTGAGTCTTTGTCCCCAGATGTTCCTTCAGGGACTGGTGGGTTTGAGCCAGTACCATCATTAGGAAATGAAATGTTGAGGTCCCCCTTTCCAACAGGGTTGTGCTGCCCTGTCGAAGTTATAGGGACCATGACTCCCTAAGACTCTGATTGTGATGTATCAAAGCTATAAGCAGGATGTGAGGGGGTATGGGTCCCCATCTCAGTAGGGTAGTGCTTCCCTAGCGAGGTTAGAGGACCCTGTTCTCCCTCAGGCAAAGGTTATGATGTACAAATGCCTTCATCAGGATGTGAGAGTTGAATGGTTCCTGACTCCACTAACTTGTATATGTCAGTAGAGTCTTTGGGAAAGGGTTTGCCCGAGGACACTGAGTGTGGTTTCTCAGTACCCTCCGTTAGCGTTTGTTTTTAGGTCAAGGTGATGCTGGGCCCTTCAGTGGGTGTCTCTTTGTCTTGGTCTTTCTTCAGCCTCCTTTTCTCAGGCTTTGAAACAGAGGTCTCAGTGGCGATTGGTTTGCATTAAACCACCTTCCTGGACCCCGGTTTCTTTTTCTTCTACTCCTTCTTGGAAAGAGAAGGCATTGGTAAATTAGCGTCAACACCCTGAATGACAGTCAACATATAAGTTGTCAGGGTGATTTGTGTCACCTCAGTGGAGTCTCTTGAGTAGTTGGCTTTGTGTAAGACATCAGGTATCAATCCCTGTATATTTTTCCTAACATACTAAGAGCCCAATAAGTCTTGAAGCACACAGGAGATGAACCTAGTTTAGGACATGTGTCTTTGCCTGGTTTTGCCTGTGAGCTTGACTATGAGGTCCTTGAAGATTATTTCTCCAATATCTATCTTTTTACCTTCTGCGAGACTGAACACTATCATTTTTTGAGCAGTGTTCAATTGCTCCATTGAGGATTTGTTCCTACCCAGGACCTAAATGACAAAAGTCATCAGTATCCTCCAAACGGCAGGAAACCTAGTTTTGATTATTGGGGCCTTGGCCAAAAGAGTCCCTGAGGCCACATCAGGGTGTTGTTTGTCATGTGGCCTAAGTAAATAAAATTCGGCCTTTACTTCTGAGTCAGAGGGTTGTGGGGCAAAAGCTTCAGTGAAGTCAAGGCTAGTGGCTTTGATAAAGGTTTTATAGTCAAGGGTTAGGGTTTTCTTCCCATTCTTCACTATAAACTTAATGGTGGAGTCATTGGTGACATCAAGATTGGTGATCACTGCTGTACACCAGAACTCTCTCAAATAGTCATTGTAGATGACTGAGGGTATCTTGGTGAATGTCGTGGAAAGAAAACAGTTTTGAAGATACTTTACCATATCCTTATAAGCTGGAAAATTTTCTGGATAGGCAAAGTTCTCCACGACATTGTTTTTGGTCATGTCTACGCTTTCTAGTTGGAATTCAACATTTGGAGCGTAGGTGATAGCTTTAGAAGTTGCCATTTTTATGAGAAAAGTTCTGGTTTTGAAGAAAAAGTCCGGTTTTGAGACATAAAACACACACAAGTTTTGAGAGAGAAATTTGCAAGAGTTTGATTAGATTTTAAAAGCGTGTGTTTGTGTTTCTTTGTAAGGGTTATTTATAGGGAAGTGGAGAGGGGTGTGTTTTGATTATTAAGCGAATAAGTTTGAAATTTTTGAAAACCGTTTTGTATATAACGTTTGGTATCCGCATTAAATACCACCTTTCCACTTTCCCAGGTTTTACGCAACTGTCAAGGTGAACAGTTCTGTTGCTCTACAAAAGTGTAATTTTGTAGAGTGATGTCACCACATATAATATCAAGAGATATTATTTGTGAGTGAGAGGCATTAAATGCCAAGTGGGTTTTTAGTGATGAAGTGGGGGCCCAAGATATGGATGCCAGAAGGGTAAAAGAAAATATATTCCTTCATTAAATGTATTCAGTTACCAACCTAGGACATTTACTAACTAGATACATAGAGCATTTAGTTATGCATTGAATGTCATCTATTGATGTCTTGAGTCCCCTGAATGAATTTTCATCCAGTGTGTTGATGTTAAGGGAAGGTTATTTAGTGAGTGAGATGTTTAGGGACTCACTGAGATATGATGTTGTTCAAGGACCTTAGAGAGTATTTACACCAGGTTGAATAAATTTAATCAGTGACTTGATTGTCAATATCCAACATGCTTAGTTCTGCTTTCAGTCTTGTGAAAGTAGGTTCATCCAGGGGTTTTGTGAAAATATCATCCAACTGATATTCAGTGGGGATGAAGTGTAATTCAATGTCTCCATTCATGATGTGGTCCCTGATGAAGTGATATCTGATATCAATGTGTTTGGTTCTTTGGTAAAGTACAGGGTTGTTGGAGATAGCAATTACACTTGTGTTGTCACAAAAGATGAGAACCATCTTATAATGGATATCATAGTCGCTGAGTTAACTTTTCATCTAAAGTACATTTGCACAACAACCAGCAGCAGCTTCAGCTGAAGACATGGCCACTGATTGTTGTTTTTTAGTGCTCCAACAAACAAGCTTTCCTCCAAGGAATTGATAGGATCCTGAGGTACTTTTCCTGTCCATGTTGCAGCCTGCATAGTCTGAGTCAATGTAGCCTTTGAGATCAAAGCCTGAACATCTAGGGTAGTACAAACCAAGGTTTGGAGTACCTTTCAGGTATCTGATGATTCTCTTTGCAGCAGTGAGATGAGACTCTCTTGGATTTGACTAATATCTTGCACATAGACAAACTGCAAATTGTATGTCAAGCCTTGAGGCCAGTAGATACATCAATGACCCTATCATTCCCCTGAACAAGGTTAGGTTAACTAGTTTACCAGTGAGATCAGGGCCAAGATTGTTTGGAGGAACCATTGGAGTCTTTACTAAAGAGCAATCAGTGAGCTCATATTTTTTTAGTAGGTTTATTTGTGTATTTCTTTTGACTAATGGAGATTCCTCTATCAGTCTGTTTGATTTGAAGTCCAAGGAAGTATGTAAGTTCTCCCATGTAGAATCATTTATAGCTTGAGATTTGTTAGATCTCATCTAGGAATAACAATAACAATGATAACAATATGCAGCAGAAATAATCAAAGAACAATTGTTATTGTAACAAGGTTTCTTCGTCATCATCTTAATAACAATACAATTACAAACACGATAAGCCCCAATTCTACTTGATCAAGTGTAGAACGGCTACTAATCTAACAGGAATCATAAGATTTTTGAGGCTTAACACACACAAAATACTTTAGGCATTTTAATATAAACCCACGCCTATACACACACACACACACACACACACGTTTTACTGGTTTTTACATCTTGACACACTAAAACCTAAGACCCTGTATCTCTTTATATAATATAGACACCTAGGGTTTATAAAGACTCCTAACTTTATTCATAATCATTTAAGCCCTTGTAGTTTTGTATTGCTTCATTCTTCTATGTTTTGTACTTATCAACTTAATATAAAACCCAACAATCTTCCCCTAGTTGATAATTACAAAACATTCTTCAAAAATCTTCCATGAATGAAACAATCTTCCCCTTAAGCTCAACTCGTGAACTCAACATCCCATCATACTCATTTCAAACTTCTTTGTCATCAGTTTTTCAAACTGTTTGCAAAGTTTGTAATTTGTTGAGCCAAATATGATGTCATCTACATACACTTGGACTAAAATCACATCTCCTTTTGTTCTATAGATAAACAATGTATTGTCTATCTTTCCTCTAACAAACTTATTTTGGATCAGGAAGGCTGAGAGAGTCTCATACCATGCCCTAGGAGCTTATTTCAGTCCATAGAGGGATTTGTCAAGCTTGCAGACATAGCCAGGAAACTCACTACTTTCAAATCCAGGAGGTTGTTGCACATAAACATCTTCCTTGAGTTTACCATTCAGGAATGCACTTTTCACATCCATTTGGTAGACTTTGAAGTTCATGTAAGTTGCATAGGCAAGGAAGATCCTGATGGCTTCCATTCTAGCAACAGGAGCAAAGGTTTCCTTATAGTCAATGCCTTCTTGTTGATTGTACCCTTTGGCAACAAGTCTTGCTTTGTTCTTAATGACTGTACCATTTTCATCAGTCTTGTTCTTGAAGACCCATTTCATGCCAATGACATAAACTCCCTGAGGGCATTTGACCAAAGTCATCACATTGTTTCTGTCAAATTGTTCAAGCTCATCTTGAATGGCCTAAACCCAGCTTGGATGTTTCATGGCTTCTTTGACACTCTTGGGTTCTACTTCTGAGAGGAAGTCAACAAAGAGGCATTCATTTCCTGAGGTTGCCTTAAGTTTAGCAGCCATGCTTCTGGCAAGCATGCCTTCAGTAGGCTCACCAATGATATTCACAAGTTCTATTGTTTTGGATTTTATCCAACTATCCTGAAGTATAGAGTATGAGTTAGAACTTGTGGAGGCTTGATTTGGTGGAGGTGTAGGTTCAAGGACTGAGGCTTGAGGGACCTCATAGTTTTGGTTCTCAGTAGGTTCAATTTGAACACTTTGGTCTTCTGGTTCCTGAACATTAGGTTCAGTGTGATTCATCTCATTAGAGACTTGTTGAGCTTCAATGAACTCACTGATGTTAGGTTGTGGAAGGTTATGAGGGATGATGTAATATGAGAATTCTGCATCAGGTAGATATTGTGTGGAAGGATCACATTCAGGGTGATATTCATCAGGAGGATATCTTGATGAGTCATCACTCCCAATCTCTTTCACTGAGGTGTTTGAGAACATGATAGCTTCAGTGCTCTTATCAAAGGTTATGTGAAATGTTTCTTCAGTTTGTTGTCTCCTAGTGTTGAATACCCTAAAGGCTTTGGAGACAAGTGAGTATCCTAAGAAATATCCATCATCAGCTTTGGCATCAAATTTGCCTAAGTGATCCTTGTGATTATGAATAAACACAAGACACCCAAACACATGAAAGTAGCTAATGTCAGGGATTCTTCCCTTGAATATTTCATATGGTGTTTTGTTGTGTCTTTTGACAATAATGGACCTGTTTTGAGTGTAACGGGCAGTTTTGACTGCTTCAGTCCAGAAGTGCTTTGAGAGTACTGAACCATTCAACAATGTTCTAGCAGCCTTAATGAGTGCCATATTCTTCCTTTCTGCCACTCCATTTTGTTCAGGAGTGTAAGGAGAAGAAAAGTTCTGAGAGATTCCTTTCTCATCACAGAAACACTCAAGGTCCTGATTTTTTAACTTAGTCCCATTATCAGTCCTGATTTGATTGGTTTTGATGTCATTTTGATTTTCAATGTTCCTGACAAAGGACATGATTGTTTCAGCTGCCTGACTCTTCTTAGTGAGAAAGTAGACCCAAATGTATCTTGAGTATTCATCTACTATGACCAGGGTGTACTTCTCATGATGGATAGACATTGGACTGACAGGTCCAAAAAGATACATGTGAAGAAGATAAAGGCAACTTTTAATGGAAAAATTTTGTTTAGTTTTGAAAGATGCCCTGTGGTGTTTTCCTTTTTCACAGGCTAAGCAAGGTTTATCTTAGGAAAACACAAGGGAGGGTAAGCCAAGAACTTTGTTCTGTTGGGCAAGGTTATTGATATTTTTGAAGTTAAGATGAGAGAGTCTTTTGTGCCATAGCCAGTTGATTGTTTCACTTGCCTTTGTGAAGTGACAAGTCCCATTTTGGGTAAGGGTTGACATGTCTAGGACATAAACATCTTCTATCCTTGGGGCAATCAACACAACTTCCATATTGGCATTAAAGATAGTTCCTCTCTTATCATCAAACTGAACTATGTATTTGGCACCACATAGTTGACTAACACTGATTAGATTGTATTTCAGACCATTGACATAAGCAATTCTTGTAAAAACTATACCATTACAGTTTACTGAACCAAACCCTTCAGTAGCACATGATGAATTATCAGCAAATACTACTTTAGGCCCTGGTTCTTCAACATATTTGTGTAGATACTGCTTCACACCAGTCATACTCCTTGAGCATCCACTGTCTAGATGACAAACAGGTTCCCTAGCATGTCTTTGCACAAATAGTAAACTGTGCTAGTTTTTCTTGTGAACCCACTTTTTGGTGGGCTTGGTCTTAATGGCCTTTTTGAATTGTGCAATTGAGTCATGGTCAGTGGTAGAGTGGATTGTGCTTCCACATGCTTTACATCTGGATGTTGAAGAGGAGTTAGTGGACTATGAGGAATTAGTGGTGTTTCCTCTTCTGGCCTAAATGACCAATTCATGTCCTGATACATCATGGGAAGGGTCTCCACATATGTCACGGCAAGGATACATCATACAATCATAAGGAAGATGATCATTGAATCCACAGTGTGGAAATGGTTGGAAAGGCTTAGCCTTCAGTCTCTGAGTTTGCTTAGATGATGAAGCATACTTGTAAGCCTGAGCTTTGTAGCTTGCTTGAGCACTCAGAGAGGCAATGTGAGATTTATGATCAGAGGTCCTGTGATTTTCTTGTTTGCGAATCATACAGAACAGGATTCTATAGCAATCATCAGTGGTATGATTTACGTAATTGCAAAGTTCACATCTCTGTTGTGATTTAGGTGAGGATTTTGGTTTGGAGGTGCTTAGGGAAGCTGGTGTTTGTTCCTTGACTTTGGATAAAGTAGATTTTTTAGATGATTCTAACTTTTCACTCAGCTTCCTTACTAGTTCAGCCAACTGATCATATTTTGAGTCAGTGCTATCTATTTTTACTTCAGTAGGTACTGAAGGTGTGGAAGATTCAGAAGGAACTGAGGCTTCAGTGTTTGGGACAGATGTGAGTCTTTTCATGATTGTTCTCCCTAAACCTGATTTTTCCTTGGGAGAGTGTGGTTGGTAAACAGATAGGGTGAGGTCTGAACTAGGTGCAGCACCCTGAAGGGCTTTCAGTGGAGGTAGTGGTGATTGAGATTCTGATTTAGACTCAGTGATGGACTCAGTTTGACTGGGTTCATCAGTGACTCCAAGCAATTTTTTGATAGCCTGACTTTCATGTTCCAAAATTTTCCCAGTATTGAAGTTAGTGTAACTTTGTCACGGGTTGACTCTTTCAAACCCACAGCTCCACTGGGATTGGATTTTGGTTTCATTTCTTTTTCAAAGGGTATGCCAGCACGCAACAAGGCTTTTTCACTAAGACTCTCACTTGAGGACTCAGTGAGTAGATCTTCTCCTAGTACTCTCTTACTGGTACTAGGTGTGAGACTCATAGTTTCATAGACTCTAGGGTTCTTTGTTGTCCATTTTTCAATGACAAGCTTTTCTTTCTTAAGTTCTTCTTGAAGAGCATGGTTTTGTTTCACAAGTTCTGAGTTTTGAATTTGAATAATACTTTCAAGTTTTACTTGTTTTAAAGCAAGAAGTTCATCTCTACATTTATTTAATTCAAAACTTAGTTTGTTATATTTTTAAAACAGATTTAACATTTGCTCTTCAACATACTTAAGATCAACATTAATGTAGTTTAAGTAAGATTGCCAATCAGAATCATTATCCATAGATAGTAAGATGTTTACCTTCCTCATGGTGATGTTGACCCATTCTCCATTTCTAGCATGACTTTTTCCAACTGCCAGCTTGTCATCTTCTGAGAGTGCCATCAGTGCACTGACATGAACTTCTTCATCATCCGAGGATACAACTTCTTCATCCGAATCAAAACTTTTAGCAACAAGCCCTTTGTTTTTAGCTTGAGAAGGTTTAGGGGCTTGGGGTGGCTGAGAGTTTGAGGGGACTTCCTCAAGAAGTGCAAGTTTGGCTTTAGCCTTTCAATACTTAGCTTCAAAGTTCTTTTGTGGAAATTTTTCAGTTTTGTTTTGAAATGATTGACTAGACTGAAGCATTTTTGGTTGAAACTTGCTAGTTCCTAAAGAAGAACTTCTTCCTGAAAACTTGTATGAGGGTTCTGAGGTAGTTTTAGAGAAACAATCTTTTGCAAAATGACACTTTTTACCACATTTAAAACACTCGGTGTTTTCATTAGCTTTAGCACCTGAAATTTTTTTGTTTCTTTTAATAAAACATTTTGAGTTAGCAAGGAGTGCCCTTTATTGAAATTCTAATTGTAAGTCATTAAGGTACTCCTCACTGGTTCTCCCATCAATCTCATCATCAGAATCTTCTTGGAAATCCTGTACAACACCATTAGAATAGAAGGAAGTAGATATGGGTGCAATAGTCAAGGCCTTTTTGGTCTCCTGAGTCTTCTTTAAATCAGGGTATCTCCTAGAGAATAAGTTTTCTTCATAGACAAACTTACCATAGATTTTAGGGAGCTCAAGATTTTGAATCTGGTTAGCATTTCTAAGACCCTAAGAGAAGTTTAACCACTTCTCAGGAAGACTGTTGACAAAGCCAACATTGATCTCATGCTTAGACAGGGTGACACTATCATTGGTCAATTCATTTAGAAGGGTTTTGTGTCTAGTGTAAGTCTGAGAGAGAGTTTCAGAGTCTTTAGCCCTGAAAGTGTTATACTCAAGTTTCAGGTCCATGATCATGTTTTCCTTGGTATCTGAAGGACCCTCAAAACTGTGAACCAAGTCAGTCCAAGTCTGTTTGGTAGTTGGACAGTTAATGACTGATTCCAGTATATCGTCAGGAAGACATGATATAATGATGCTTTTCAGGCGTTGGTCTTGATTGACCACCCTTCTCTCATCAGAAATCCACTGAGCTTCAGGCTTTGGTAAACCTTCAGCAGTCTTAGGGACAAAAGGACCTTCATTAATACACTTAATGTAGTAAGGTTCCATTCCTGTTAAGTATCAAAGCATACGCTTTTTCTACTTATTAAATTTTCCAACCTCAAGTCGGGGAGCAGTAGCATTATAGCATCCTCCCTTTTTTTCGACTAGTTGGGGTACATCACTTTCAGCCATGGTAGGATCTTGATTTTAAAAACGTTTTGAACGGTTTATAAAACTTGTTTTATAAATCAAACCGCTCTGATACCACTTGTTGTTCCCTTTCACACTGATAGTAATAACTAATGAGTTAAACTACCAGTGTTCCATGACTAGTAATGTATTAAGAACTTTGTTAAAAGATAAACGTAAAGTAAAAAGACACAAGTTTTCAACGTTTAATTCTATTTGCAATTAACAAAGAATTATACCCAAGTGTTTGCGGAATAACACTTGGGATTGAATGACAAGTATGATATGAATCCTCACTAAACATTAAGCTAAGCTTAAGTAGCAACTAACTGAACCTACTGAGTTATCTCAGGGACTAGGTTGCTATTTGGAGGAGTAAAAGTTGTTTGTGAATGTCTAAGCATTTAGTGCACAAACTTGTCAACTTTTACTCCGCTTTATGATCATATTTATACACAAGTAAAATTCAACCATTATTATAAAAACAAAAGATGACCTAAGTTAGTTAGGACAAAATACTTACGTATTTTATCTCTATTACAATAGGCTATTTTGGGTATAAGTCAATACTGTTTTCTGAGGAGCAGTGATGACAATGTCCTGACTTTTTGCCTTTCAGGGAAAGTTTGACTTCAGGTTGATAAGGACTTATTCTTATCCATTCAAACGTTTCCCGCCTTTTCCCGCCTATTCTTCAGTCTTCAGGTCTTTAGTCTTCAGTCTTCTGTCTTCAGTCTTTAGTTGTTGAGGAGTCTTGGGGTTCAGTGAGTTATTATCATCACTCACTGAACCCATCACCTTCTTCTTTGGCTTAGGTGTCACTCACAGAGTTCCGCCTCACTGAATGGATAGGATTTCTTCTTAAACTCGTCCTAAGCATCCTGAAGGTGACTCACTGAGCAACTGTTCACTCAGTGACTTGAATGTTGTTTAAGGTTTTCTAACACTTAGGTTATTTTCTATTCAAATTCTTGTTTAAGAAAACTTGGGTACTGAATGGACCCAACACCTTTAAATTTTCTTACTGCCGATTGGGCTTTCAGCCTTAAAATAGAAATTTACAATATGTAATTATTGCATAAAAGCTATTTTAGGTTTTTTACAATTATTTTAGGCTTTGAGCTATTCGTACTATTCGAAGATAATAAAAGGCTATTGGGTAATTTTACAAGAAACTGTAACCATGTTTTGCAACAGCGGGTACCCACCTGCTTTTCCATTTTTGCGTTTTAATGGCTTCAATCGCAGATAATCAGTTTTCAACAATTATTTGCCAAACACTAAAAGGTGATTATATGTGTTTGCTAAACACGATAAGCAGATAATCAACAAGAAAACGCACTCCCAAACACCCCCAAAGGGCTAAAGAGCACATCATCAATAGTTGTATTATGAAGAAGTTGTGAATGTACTGAGATTTTTTTGGCTTTGAATTCGAAAATGCAAATCACATTCTCATCGTTGTTATTTTATTCTTTTTTATTGGGTGCTTTTATGATTTCTAGACGGTTCATTTTTTCCTCCAGATCTATATAAATCAACGTAACTATCATTAAGAGAACTCGCTCCACTTTCAATAAAACAATTTCTTCTAGAAATTCTCACCCCTCCCCCCCTTTTTAATAAGTGTCCTAAATCCGCCAATCTACCACCTCCAAACCCGAAAGTTGCAACTAAAATCGTTGCTTTATTCGCGGCATCCTTCAAGAGTATTGGGAAAAACGTACTATTCTTATGGATGACATCAACCGGGAATGTTTCAATCGGGAATGTTTCTGGTACATTATAATTTATGTTTAGTCCTTTTTATTTGTGCGGGTTTTTTAATTTATGTTTAAAATGCTGAAAAAAAATATAAACATGTAGAAAAATATCACATTGAGCACAAAAGATTGGTGATTAAAAATCATCAGTTCTATTACGAATTCATTGTTACAATCTTCTACCGTGAAATTCCTAAAATTATATTGTTGGATCTATCATTTCTTTCATTGATCTTCAATCTTGTTGGATCTATCTTGTTTTAAATCTTCAGCAACAATTGCAATTTCAATGGAAAAAGATTCAGTCACGCTTGAAACAATGCATTGAAATAAACATTGTTTACGTAAGGTACATACTGGGGGTGGAGATAGTCACTTGTTTGGTTTCCCGCGTTCGGTAAGGACCCGAGAATGTGACCGGAGTTACGAATTGAGATAACACTCACGAGATGACTAGTGTATGTAGTAGTGTGTGTGAATGTTAGATAACACTCAAGTGAAGAACACAAGAAGACTTTCAAGTTTCAAAGTGTTATAGTTGTTAGTGTGCATTTGTATACATCGTAGTATAACCATGTATATCATTGTTGTGTCATCATACCTCACGATCATACACCAAAGTTGTTACTCATCATCATACACCACCATAGAGTGATCGGTTAGTATTTTAGGCCTTAAATACATTGAGTGATAAGGTTGGTCTTGCCTTTGGAAAGACTCGATATTTAGTTTAGTAATGGTAAAGAAGTGAAGCGACGTTGTAAGGTTTTCTCCGCCGAAAGGGAGCTTGTCGATCTAGTGCTTGTGAACTCTCAAGTTGGGTACTCTAGGAGTGCAGTAAGGCGAGGAAGAAAGCTTCGTGTCGAACCACTATAAATCACAGTGTCTTTGGTTTGCTCTTTCTATTCTATCTTGCATTTACTTATTATTTATTTTTCATATATACTTGCGTGTCTTGTTGATTTCACATCAAGCATACGAATCAAATATTTCTTAAAAAGGCATAAAAACTGTAAAAACTATTCAACCCCTCCCCCCTTTCTAGTTTTCCACAGTGATGATAAAGCAACCATGGTTATGTTATTATGTGAGTTTGTACGGATACAAATGGTTGATATCTGTGACTACCGAAAAGAGAAAAGAACTATAGGCTACTTGTTATGAGATGGGAGTTATGAGATGAGTGTGAGAGATGAGTGGATGTGATTATGTTAAAGAAGACAAGGGTAATATAGTTATTTCAGTTATTAGTTTAATATAAACCGGTCATATTGGTAAAGTTGGAACAAATTTTGAAAGTTTGTGAGTGTAGTAAGTTAATAAAAAAAAGTAAGTGTTTCAAGTCGGCCAAAATTTGAAAGTACGAGACTATTTTATAGCTTTTACCCTTTATGAAATAAACTTCAACTCTTTAGTGATACAACTTTAGCAATGTTTGTCAAACACTCTTAAGTTGGTATAGGTAATGTTCTAATTTGTGGTTAGATAAAAAAATTCATTATTTTCCGGCATAGTTTCTTCCCAAGATCGATATAGCCTAAAACAAGTACGTACATGTGACCAATAAACTAAGGTTGTGTTTGTTTTATGGGAATGAGAATGGGGAATAAGTTTTATTCTTTAAAAAGTTGTTTGTTTTGAAGGTTTGAAATTTAGAATTGATAATCAAACTCATGAATTTGGGCACAGCTCATACCCACCATGATGGTTGGGTTTTCTCTCTCTTGAATCATACCCATACCTATACTCATATCCAACTCTAAACCAAACGCCCCCTTAATTTCAATACTTGACCCTAATGTGAAATGTTTGAAAGTTGAGTGGCCCCTTAAACGCAAATTACCAAATAAAAGTTTAGCTTTGTCTTTAGGTACTCCTTTCATCGTAATTTAATTGTTCATGCTTTTTCTGTCCTAAATTAATTGTTTAATCATAAAAATAAATAAAAAAGTTTAATCAAGTTTATCATAATACCATTATTTGAAATTGTTATTACAACGTTTAAACGAACATTAATAAATTAGTTATTCGAAAATTGTCATCATGCAAAAAAGAACAAAGATATGCAATATTGATTATGTTTTTTAAAAGTGTTGGTTCCTTTTTTATTATTATTTTTTTTTTCTTCTTTTTCTGAACAATTATTTTTGGATGTTCAAAAAAAAAAAAAAAAAAAAATTATTTTGGAACTAGGAAAGTAAATCACAATTTAAATCTCTTAAGTTTCACTTTATTTACAATTTAACTCCTTCACATTTTCATCAAAGGTTTAGGGTTTCGGAATTGTATAGGTATAGCTATGATAATAAGATAGAATCCTTGTAATTTTAACCAATTTCATAATTTTCATTTAGACATGGGCTTTATTTTCACTAGGTTGTGGTTCCACAATGGATATACTCTGAATATCTGTAACTCTCACAATAAAATTGATGGAATGAATCACAAACCAGAGCCTCTAGTGGTGTGTATGAAATATGACCATTATTACTATGTTTTTTTTTTGCTCGTATATTTTATACCAATATGTCAATCAAACATTGACAACGATACCCTTTGTATTCCTTTATTTCGATTCCTCTCAACAAACATACCTTTAGCCCTTGATTCCTCGTTTGGTTATGTGTTCACAGTACGTTTTAATTGGTGTAAAAACCTTAATTGAGGGTTCGTCGATTAAATAGTGAAAATAAGTTGGTTGAATTAAACATAGGAAAAGATAATAAATAAATTGCACTCCGTATATTGCTTTTCGCTTGATTCCTAGTGACCTCTTGAAATGAGTAAACAACACTCCATGTATGATGTATCATCCTATCTAATCAATGCTTCTTTTAACAACTACTTGATTTTTTTTTAAATAATGGATAAATTACTATATATATTAAATCACAACGGAAACGACGCCGTTTTTCAGCCTGTTTTACTGTTCAAAAACTATTCATTAACTGTTCCTGCTCCTGTTCATTACACTCTCTCCCATATATGCACCGCCTAATGTGAGATATCATTATCGCTCGAACCTTCTCGGTTACTCTTGGTTATTCTTTTTACACACTCACAGAGGAAGGTGGGAAAAAAAAAAAAAAAAAAAAAAAAAAACGCAGCTTCCAGATCCGTTAATGGCTGGTCACATGTGTTTTGATTTTCGTGCTTTCTTGGTAGATGGGTTGATTTGTGTCTATTCAGCTGTTTTCCTGCTTAGAATCAGGTACATAATAGTTTATCTTCGTTTTTTTTAAGGAGACGTAAGATATCTTGAGGTTTTATAAATATGTATACAATGCAGCCTCCGGATCCGTTGCCGGGAGATTTGCCATGATGAAAAACAGTCCAGCTTCCAGATCCGTTAATAGCTGGTCGCATGTGTTTTGATTTTGGTGCTTTCTTGGTGCCGGAACAGCTATTTTCCTGCTTAGAATCAGGTAGATAATAGTTTGTCTTCGTTTTTTTAAGGAGTCTTATTTTTCAGCGATATTCCGTAAAATATCTTGAGGTTTTATAAATATGTATACAACGCAGCTTCCGGATCCGTTGCCAGAAGATTTCTGGGTATTTGGCTAAACATCTGTTATCGTGACTTGGCATAACAATGATTGGATGGCATACTCTGATTTATTAGTATGCAACCAAAATATTTTGCAGCCGCGTTAACATACAAACATATCCATTTTTTTGTCGGGTCTTCATTTCATTAATGGATCTCAGGCCACTTAAGAGAGAGTGATGCTAATATGCATATATGAAGATGGGAGGTGGCTGTAATTGCAATATTTTTGCGGTTTGTTTCAGACTTATTCTGTATGTAAATGTTAAAAATGGTGTCGTTTTATATGTGGCAAAATAATCAGTTCAAAAACGGCGTCGTTTCCGTTGTGATTTAATATATATAGTAATGTTATCGTAACTTGGCATGGCAATGATTGGATGGCATACTCTGATTTATTAGTATGCAACCAAAATATTTTGCAGCCACGTTAACATGCTAACATATCATTTTTTTTGTCAGGCCTTCATTTCATTAATAGATCTCAGGCCACTTATTATGACTTTATAAAATTTGAATGGTCTGATGAAATTGTTTTCGGCAACGGAAACGACGCCGTTTTTGACCCCGTTTTACTGTTCAAAAACAATGCATTGGCTGTTCATCAGGTCCCGGCAATATTTTGGGCTGCTGTGTTTAGCCCACTTGCGGTTTGTGTTTTGTTCTCTTTTGGCCCAAGAAACTGCTGTGGTATAGCTGTTGTATGTGCATATTTCTTCCATACGTGGCGACTATCCATTGCTATAAAACAAACTAAAACAAAAATATATTGTGTTAGGGATGGCCATACTCTGATTTATTAGTATGCAGCCAAGATATTCTGCAGCTACGTTAACATACAGACATATCAAATCCTTCGTCATACCTTCATTCAATTAACAAATCTGAGGCAGCTTTCGAAAACTACTGTAAAGCAAACGACGCCGTTTTAACTAACAACGCCATTTTTTTACACTATTCAGAAACTGCTCATTTGCTTCCACTAAAATTTTGGGCCCCCATCTTTAGCCTACTTGCGGTTCGTGCTCTGTTCTCTTTTGGCCCATAAAGCTGCTGCAGTATTTTTCCATTTTGTTGATTACTATTTGCTATATATATATACTGGATAGTAATTTTCCGTGTATATATTGTATACATCTTGCGTGCCTGCCGACTATCCATTGCTATAAAACAAAAAAGGGTATACTGTGTTAACAATGGCCAAGTGTCGATCATCCATTGTTTTACAGTACCGATAGAAGCTTGTATGCGATTATACTTCCCACGAAAAAATAATACTTCAGCTAAACTAATCTGGGTATATACATACATATTGCCAGGGTAACCTGCTAAGGTTGCACCCATGGCATGTAGATACTCTTTTTTTGGTTCTTAATCATATTACAATATTTGATAAATATTTTTCAAATTGCTCATAGTTACAATAGGCCGTGATGAATCTGTAGCTCTAATTAAAGAAGTGGATTCCTGGCTCCTGGCAAGGCGATCTTTTGGATTTGCAACAGTGCCGGGTGTATTCACTTCTTGTGATCGCTCATTAATATCAGTCCAATGGTATAGGTTATTGGAGATCTGAAATGTGAATTGCCATGGGAGTCACCAGATGGCGTGATGGCATTCTTATTAGTGTGCAGCCTCCTATGTTTGCAGACATGGCAGACTTCTGTCCTTCTTTGCCATTTAACGTTTACATATTTGAGCATCAAGATATATTTTAGAAATTTTGTGTTTTCTGAATTTTCCATTTATTGGTTTGGAACTTTTTGGTACGATCTGTTACTGTTATGTTTATACATTCAAGGCAGAGTTCGGAACGCAGAAATTGCAGGTAGTATTGCAGGTTCTCTGCATGAACTATAGGTATCGGAGAGAAAAGGGACTAAGTCTAAACCATGTATCAAAAATAGACAGAATATCAATGATGGATGTATGGCGACCAACCACAGTTACCGTCGATGCACAGATAGTGCTGATTTCGGATGGTCTGTACATCCATCATTGATACTTTGTCATTGTTTTTGTACCATACAACTTTCCACGCTGAACTGCCTCACTACATTTAGCTGCTTGCAAACAAAACATACGTATTATTCGAATCTTTAAATTCTTCAGTCATTGACATACCGGTTCAGCTTTCAACTACTGTTGTATTTACATGGTATGTGCACTTAGCGTTCATAGTTTTAAACTATTTTTTATACTAGTTGTGTTCATATGGATAGTTTATTTATATTTTTTTATTGTTCAGGTTTGTATGGTTACGTACGCGAATGAGCGAAAGTTAAGTATCATTCAAATTTACTGTCTGTTTTCATACTTACTATATTCATGTGCATGGTTTAATCATATTTTCATATTGCTCAGGTTATTTACTGCATGCCCGAGATTGAAGGAGTCTTGCGCAGCCTTTGGATTGTGACAAGCACAACCTTTGATACCTTTATCAGCAACCTCTCATTTGTTCGACTACTAACAGTGCCTGCTGCATTTAAAGAAACTCCACCCAGGAAAAGAGTACAAGTATTTTAGTTTTGGAATTCATAAACATAGACCATGTACTCAAGTATCTATTCACGCTAATTTTAATATATAGTTAGTCGTTCTAAATTCCCATACAGTTCCTTTCGTCATTTCAACAATCTAGCAATTGGCCTGGTGCAGGCCTTTGCACAAAGGGAGTTCAAACGACGAAAGGAATTTTAAGGGGATTTAGAAAGAGTGGCTATTTTTTTAACTGTTGTAACTGATTTTTGTTCACATATTCGTAACCGTGGTGGCACAAAAGGGTCTGGTCAACACTAAGGTTTAATTTGTAAAGAAAGATGCGAAACTAAAGAGGATGCTGTGACAAGTAATTTAAAAGGAGTTGCTTCTTCGCAGTGTCCTCTTCCGTTTCCCATCTTCCCTTCGTAATTTAACCATACTGTTGACCAGAACCAATTGTGTCACCACCGTTACAGATATGCAAACAAAATTTAGTTCTAACCACTAATTTTTTTGTTCGTAACTTGCCAAGCTGCTGCCTTATGTTACTATTGTTATGTACATCCTCCGTTCCATAAACTGATGAGAATGTAAGTCGCAGCGAATTTCTCTATTTTTAGATATCTAGAAATAAAGAGATCCGCTGCGACTTACATTGTCATCAGTTTGTTGAACAGAGGATGTGTCAAACAAATAAAGTAGCCTTAGAACAGCTACCTATTTCGCTTCTCACTGATCATCTAGAATTCAATCGCATCACACTCATCAACAACAGTCTGAAATTTTGAAAGATTGGTGGCATGTGAAACAGGATGGTGTCAAAGGTTATTTGGTGCAAATTCCTCTTTTCGCACCCAGCTGTTTCATTTGCCACTGATCTTTAAAAATTCAATCATATTGTTGATTAAGAATTGTTATGGGACCGTTTATGGAGGTGAAAGAACAACTCTTATCAGCAAGATCTGTCATTGCTATTATGAGTAGATACAAACTTGATATACTCAAAGCACGTAAACACAATCGTAGTTCACATTTAACCATTACTGCTCTGAACCTTAATTTATTATTGCTATTTTTTTTCAATGGCAGTTAAAAATGATCAGATAGTTGCACGCAATAACTGCATTGAACGCCGCTTATGAGATTAGCAAAAGATAAGTGGTACTAGAATCAACATGTTTTAATTAGTTCTTTCTTTTTAGTCTGCTTACACACTTTGTAAATCCAACAGCTTCAGCCTTATTCCCTCAGGTTTTTTTAACTCCGTATTCATAAATATAGCCGGCCTGTAACAACGCGGATGCCATCTTCGTAACTGAAAGTAAGTATTCCAGTTCTTTCTTTTATATGTAAAGGAACATTAAGAATTTACCGGTGTTTTAACCTTATTCATATTAAGTTAGGACCAACAACTATGACACTCAGTAACGTGGCTGTGATTTGTTAATATGCAGCGAATATTCTTGACAGCCACAGCTTCATTTATATATCCTTTTCTGATAGGCCACCTGCATTCAACCATAAAAGCAATGACAGATGTTGTACATCGCATGTTGATATTAGGAATTGAAAATTATGTGCCTTCTTTTAGTTATCGATGCTAACATTTGATGCTCTGTGTCTGTGCCGTTCAATTTTTTTTACATGTTTGTACGTGCAGTTCTGTAAAAGCTCCTGATCATCAAGATGGTACATTTCTAAAAGATAGATGCGAAACAAGAGAGAATGTTGTGACAAGTGATTTGGTGCAAATTGCTTCTTCGCACCATCCTCTTTTGTTTCCCATCTATCTTTTGGAATTGAATCGCATTGTTGACCAAGACCTTTTGTGCAACTGCGCGTACAAACATGCATGAACAAACTTAACATGACAGGCACAGACCATTAACTTTTAGTATCGGCAACTAAAAAAAAACAGATACTCTTCATTTCCTGATATAGACAAGCGATGTACATCATTTCCTGATAACGCACATCCAGTCTATACAAATTTCGACCAACTGTTATACATTGGCCAGCCGAAACATAGGAACTGCAATTTTGCCTGGTAAAATTAACGATACAGTTTTGAGTATATTACATGGCCTTTTTTTATTTGTTTCTTTATTTTTCACTTATTTTCTTTTTTTGCAGATTATGAAATATCAATGGGCAAACGAGCTACTGTGAAATGGTCCTTATTACGTACCTATCTATAAATATCCATGTATGCATCTATAGCCTATTTTTCATGTTTTCTTAGTATGTTAAGTAATGTGGGATAACAGACTTTTTATATATTCATTGTGTTCTTATTAGTAGTTGGAATTAGGATAAACCTGTTAAAGAGGCGAGATATGCGGTTGAAATTAGAATTGATATTGGTCAATGATCATGATGGTTTAATCTAAATTTTGTAAAATGGTCCAAGCATTTTCATACGGTTTAAGGTTTATCAAGCGACAAGTTATTTTGCAAATGTGTGCAAAATTTTTTATGTCAAACTTACTAATGAACATGCATTTCATTTCAGAACCATTAGGAGTGAAAGCACATACTGTAAAGGATAGAGGCACTTGCTCAACAGGAAAGACGTACATGTCAGCTTTGCAGTTTTCAATTTCGTTTGTATTTGACTATGAGTTTGAGGAAAACACTACCAATACTTGAAGCACTTGAAAAACTTGAAGCATATGTTCAAACTGATACTTAATTTCCAGTTCATTATTCATAAACAAAACCCGCACAATGTTGCCAATAGGCACGTATATTTGTTACGTGTATATTTGTTATGTATTTATATGCAAATTCAAGGGTACATTACTTGATATCTTACAACAGTTAAACATACTACTTTATTTATACAAAATTACCTCGGCAAAAAAAAAGGCACGCCTGCAACGCGGCGACCGTCGCCGGTCTCGTATAATAGTAATCCACAACTTATGACATCGAAGAGGTTTAGACTTCTTCGAACATATCCACAGGTACTAAACATTAGGCCTTAAACGCTTGACATCCTCGTGTTATCTAACCATACTTAACTAGAATCAAGAGTAAATTGCAAAAATTGTCTTTGTGGTTTGTTCAAATTGCAGACGTCGTCCTTATCATTTTAAAAGTGCAGACACAGTCTCTGTGAAATTTTTTTAAGATGAATATCGTTCATGCCTCAAAGTAAAATAACTAAAATGCCCGTGAAAAAAATGGAAAAAGAAGAAGGTGTTTTAGTCATTTTACTTTAGAGCAGAGACCATATTCACCCTATTTGTTCTCATGTTTTAAAAGAAATGAAAATAAACTAAGAAAGGGAAAAAAAGTAAATGTTGGTTCATATTTTCTTAAGATAGAAGAAATGAAAAGGGAACTCCCCATAACTCATGTTCTTGAGTTAAAAAAAAAAAAAAAAAAAAAAAAAAAAAAAAAAAAAAAAAAAAAAAAAAAAAAAAAAAGCAATATTAGTCTTTACATAAAGTATATTCATATTTCTTTTCTCTTTTCTCTCAAAAATGGAATGAAGATTTTTTTAGAAAAAATTCCTTTCATTTTCCTCTCAACTTCTTTTACTTTTCTTTTAAAAAACAAAGAAAAAAAAATCATTATATATTTTTTTCCCTCAAATTTTAACTTAAGAACACAGTGTAAAGGTTTCTCACACGGACCGAACCTGCACTTTTTAAAAGATAGGGGCTGCATTTGCAATTTAGACTAACCATAAGGACAATTTTTGCAATTTACTCTAGAATCAATGTACCCTGAGATGGGTAAGCCATTTTTCTGTCACAATCAAACACCCAAAAGGCTGTTAGGTTGGGTGTAATTGTCATATTTTCAACACCCGGACCTTAGTGCTACATCAGCTTTTTATACACCAGCTAACCCATTACTTAACTCACTTAATACAACCAGTCTCATCTTTTATTAATACTAGTTTAATACCCGTGTAATACACGGGCAGCCTCAAGTTTTCTTTTTTATGTGGCTTTAAACAGCATATAAGTTAGCATAATTAACTTTATGTTTAGTCGATCAAAAGTTGTAAGTTGTCTGCGCCATTACCTATACAAATCTAACATTAGTTTAACCAATTTCAGCTTTCCACGCAAATATAATTAAACTAACCATTTACGATAACCTCAATCATCATTTCATCATGAACTTTCTTTCTTAGAAGAGAGCAACAATAAAAACTGACCATAAAAATTTGAGCTTCCTACACAAAAACTTCAAAGAACCCAATACAATAACAATTTTAATTCACACGTAAGCTAAGTTTATAGTCAAAGTGTGCCTCCGTGTAACATTTACAACTATACGTTTGAGGTTGTTAAGCAGTCTCAAAGTTAAACAAAGTAACTCATCATGATATCCGTGTTTGTAGCCTTGACATAACTTGAACATAAGAAGGTCATAAAATGCAGTTAACATGATTCAACTTGTTTTTACCTTGGATAGTTTCTTTCTAACTTGCAAAAAAGGTGTTATATAAACTACCGAAAATAAGAAGGTCAATTTTATTTCCACAGCCTGCAAGGGTTATAGTCAAACTGGCTATAATTCCCTAAATCCCTACCCAAAAATTTAGTATTTTTAAGCACTTCCCACATCAATGATTTCAGTTGAAAGAAACAAAAAAATGACTCGGATTTATCATTTCGATGTCCAGTGAATCAAATTGAGGGATGATCTCAAAGGTGCAAGAATTCTTATTCCAGTTGTGGTATTTTTTTGAAGATTTTATTTAGCAAACAATTATTACAAAAGGTTATCAAACCTGATAAGCTACACAAAACCTTTGTGTCTCTAACTACAACATTTACGGAGGGTAAACAAAAAAAATAAAATAAGATGAACTTACCTCGGTTCATAAAAAGATGCCAAAACTTATATTCTGTTCCACAACCTTGGCTGAATTATTGTCGCTAGACTTGACTCTGTTGTCACTCCCTACCACAAACAATTACACTTTTGTTACGATAAACTTTGTAAGAACTAAGAAGCATAATGTACAAAGAAATTGTACTTGTAGTGGACCCTTAGCTATTGAATCTTTATTTTTTCATTATACTCTTAAATTTAGTTATAACAGAAGATGCTTAAGAACATAAGCAAATAGAAAGTTAAGAAAGCACATAAGCAACAGAAAGTGTACTGGTATTATTGTTTGAAAGGCAAAGCTACTGAAGAGATGTTTAATGTTGAAATAACACTTTTAGGGGAGCCTGTTGGAGAAAGTAAAATGAATTAATCATGTAGTTAGTAGTATTATGAATTTATAATAAGCACCGACAATTAAAAGTGAAAGTAGATCCTTGTAACTTTACAATTGTTACTGAGAATCAAATAATTTCCTCTTTCCATCTCATAATATAAGTATTAATGGTCTTTCAAATAATGAAATCAAAACAAAAACCTTTAGTGGCAGACCATCAAAAGATATTCTTATTTTTTTCAATGTTGTTTGAGTATCAAGATCACCTAACAAAAACACAAAGAAGAATCCGCATTTCAGGTGCATCATAATAGATTATACTAACAAAAGAAGCGGAATATTGCTTCTTGTTTGCACCCACTAAATACAAAAGTTATACCTTCGATAAATCTTTAATTCAAGCATTTCATAAACACTTTACAATTCTAAGTAATATAAAAATTAGACACACATATTCATTCAACATCCGTTAATAGTATTCAAGAAATTTCAGGCTTTAGTAGAAAAGCAGCAACAACAATGAGAATAAACTTGGGGGAAAGAATATTACCTGATTTTGTAATCAATAAGAAGATAGAACACAAATAGTATAATGCCTAGCTTAGGACACAGTTAGTATTAATTATGAACTTGTAATCAGTTTTTCATTTCTATTCATATCATTTGCCCATTGTTAGGAATACAAATATTCATATGAAGACTCGGTCACCCCGAGTAATCAATAGCATTAAATAGCTCATAGGATTATTAGTAATAGTTTAGTTATTATTGTATTCGTGGAGTGGGTCGGGTCTTTACCCATTATCAGCTCACTCCACAGCCCACTCGGGGCACATATGCTAGTAGTATAAATACCCCTTCCCATGTGTGGGAAGGGTTGGAACTTCCTTCACCTTAATCTAACACATTTTCATTTCTCTCTCTAAGTTCCCAACTCCTCTCTTTCTCTCTCTAAGTGTTCGGCCAAATCACCATTACAAGTGTGTTATATGCTACAATTGGTATCAAGAGCCATGGTTAGGTTCTAGTGATTGCATGTTCACGAATTAGTGGCTTGTTCTTGGTTATTTTTGTTTGTTTTGTGGTTCGACTTGAAAAGGAAGAAAAATCACGATTTGTGCTTTGTTTGTGGTTTAAATCATTAAAACTTTGTACTTTCATGTTCACAAAACTACCTTGCATCCTTATTGATAAAGTACAATAGTGTTGGTGTTAGTTATTGGAAGATTAGTGGTGTTTTCTTAACTGCGGTTTGACTTTCGGACGCATATTCTTCACCACGGTTTGAGCCTCGGTAAAGTATTGTTAGTTGCGGTTTGAGTTTGTTTGGGAAATTGTTGACTGTGGTTTGGCAAGTATTCTGACTGCGTTTTGGCTTTTAACTAAAACGGGAAAAAGACAAATCGCAGTTGACAGCGACTATTTTGTCCTTTGCGGTTTGTCGATTAGTTCTGCGGTTTGACTTCTTGCGGTTTGAGGTACTGCGGTTTGACTTCTTGCGGTTTGAGGTGTTGCGGTTTGACTTCTTATGGTTTGAGGTGCTGCGGTTTGACTTCTTGCGGTTTGAGGTGCTGCGGTTTGAGTTGTTGCGGTTTGCTGTTTCTGCGATTTACGGTTTGCGTTTTGGCCTTATTGCGTTTTGAGGTCCTGCGTTTTGAGCTACTGCGTTTTTTGTACTGCTTTTTGGTGCTCTGCGTTTTGTGACTTCTGCGTTTTGGTTCTCTGCGTTTTGAGGTTCTGCGTTTTGAACAATTGTGGTTTGGAGTTCTGCATTTTGTGTACTGCGTTTTGTTGGTCTGAGCCTAGTTATCAAATCACGGTATATTCTTGAATTTTGTAAAATCCCGCGAAAGAACCTATTTCTCGGTTTAAATCATAGAATCGTAAAATCCCGTGCAAGTTTAAATCATGGCAAGCACTGCTTCTGACGACTTTCAAGCTGTCGGGTCCGATACCCGCCCTCCTATGCTTGATAGGACGGATTATGAATCATGGGCTCAAAGAATACAACTCTACTGCTTGGGAAAAGAAAATGGATTTAACATTCTTAAATCCATTGATGAAGGACCCTTTCAAATGGGCACCACTAGAGATGCTGTCACTACCTGTAAGGATGGAACTGTCACTTTTGGAATTAACAGGCCACGCACTTACAACGATCTTAATGAGGAGGAAAAGAAGCGATACGATGCTGACATTAGAGCTTCTAACATCGTGATTCAAGGACTTCCCAAAGATGTTTACAAGCTTATCAACTTCAACACTGAAGCCAAAGCTGTATGGGACAATGTCAAAATGCTTCTGGCTGGATCTGAACTGACTAAAGAAGATCGTGAATCTCAGTTGTATGACGAGTTTGAGCATTTCAAGATGAATCCTGGTGAAAACATCACTGACTATTATGTGAGATTTCACAAGCTTTTGAATGACATGAGAATCATCAGGATGACAATGCCTAATATCCAGCTCAATTCTAAGTTTGTGAACAACATGTCACCTGAGTGGGATAGATTTGTCACAGCAGTAAAGCTCAACAAAGGATTGAGAGAAACCAACTATGAACAGCTGTATGCTTACTTACAACAACATGAAAAGCATGTTGTTTATGATCGTCAATTGAGGGAAAAACTTAATCCAACAACATCGAATGACCCACTTGCATTTGTTGCAAATGTTCAGCCGTTCAATCAATCCTCACTTGATCAAGGTTATCACCAGCCCTTTTCATCACAGAATCAGACATCATTTGCCCAATCATCATTGCACCCACCATCTGCTATGAACTCCCAACTGGATTCTGGATACTCTCATACTGACAAGATGACAAATAATCTCTCCAACCAAGTTTCCTTACTTGTCCAACAGTTCAGAGCAACACTCCCTCAAACCAACAACAAGCTTAGAACCTCATCAAACCCACGTAATCAAGCAACTATGGAGGACAGAAGGGTTGTGGTTCAGAATGTTCAGGGAAGGCAGAATGTGAATCAAAGGAATATAGGTCGGGGTAATGTGCAGAACAGAGTAGGGAATGCTAATCAGGGACAGGGAAAGCAACCCAATTGTTACAACTGTGGAGGACTTAGGCTGTAACACCCCAACCTGATAAGGGTAGAAGTATTACTTTATGGTAACATATCAAAGCAAACACAAGCATACGACTTAAGTAATACAAATGAATTTCAAAGGTTACAAGGGGAAAATCTGAATTACAAGGTTACAAAGGAGAAAAATAATAACTATTAAGTCTAAAAATATAAACACTTCTAGCCATCTCTAATACATGATAGCTATCAAAGTATAGTCTTCTAAGTCCAAAGTGCTCTCCACTCATAACCCAGCTTCCTACTAAAACATGCCGCAGGAAAAGAAATGTGGCTGAGCTTAAAAAGGCCAGTGAACAGATATATATATATAAACGAAACCAAAAGATAAGGTACGAGCATATAAAGTATGGTGCATTGGGAAAAGCATAAGGTATAATAGTTTGATATCAAGTAAGGAAAGGAAAGGAAAGGTTAGTAATCTACCACGAGCCCAAAAAAATCAAATCAAATATCATAGTAACCATGGAGTAGCTAGCTCCCAAATATGTGAAGGACGTGTATTGCACACAGCATCAATCACCAAATCAAATCATATTATATCATGTTAAATTCACTAAACAAAACAAATCTAGGATGCATCCATACGCCCCTGCAAACAAATCATAGTGGCCAAACATATATATTTTTGAGCTCATAATCATATAACAAAAAGGGACGGTGTCGCACATCACTCGACCACACTAGAGTCATGTCATTGGTGCATCAAAGACATGGCCATGTTACCTTCATGGCTAGGAAACAAATTTTGGCTCAGGTATCAACTGAAGGGTTCTAATGGCCTATCCTATCAAGGTCAAATGTCTAAGTCATCAAGAATCATAATCAAAGTCCAAAAGTCAAAGGTTCATAAATCTAAGATTCGTAATCAAATGATTCATAGCAAGGTACAATTCCAAGGTTTCTATTAAATGTTCCTTTAAAGAAATCTGTTAATAATGGTTTTCATAAAGGTAGTCTTTAAAAGTAGTTTTCATAAAAGGTTGTAAAATTTCATATAAAAGTGGTATCGCATCGTGCTCATAACATCATTTTAAAAATAGTTTTTCTCAAAATATTTCCATGATATAGTTAAGAAAGGTTTTCACATCCAGTTACAATATCAAATGAACCTTCAAAGTATCAAGTGATTTGAATACTCATGTCACAGGGTAACGAACGAATTATATCAAGTATCATATCACAAGGGTCATAATGAACGAATGTCAAATGGATCATCACCAACCAAGCATATCAAGCGAATGAATCAAAGTACAAGGGATCATAGCAATGGCTTAAGGGAGTCATATCAGAATAACGAATCAATAATCAAGATCAAGTCATGAGAGTGAAAGCACCCTTACTGAAAAAGGGTAGAATATATGTACCTTAGACCGCAAGTGCAAACATAACAGAAACATAAAGATCGGAATCAAACTTTTTCTTCTGCGAATCTACACGAATACATGATCGTCTTATTATTAATATCTTATTTAAATTAGATTAATTATTTTAGTCGGATTTCCATTTTTAGAAACTTTCCTTTTATAGCAGCTTTCCATAAATAGTAAATTTCCAAAAATAGTAAGTTTCCTCTTTAAGTAGTTTAACCATTTTAAGTAATTTTCCATTTTTAGTAAGTTTCTAATTATAGTAACCTTCCATTTTGTAAGTTTCCATTTTAAGTATGTTAACCCTTTTTAGATTAAGTTATAAGCTTATTTTAGCTTTTTGTCACATTTTCAGCTTTTATTCATAAACCGTCACCACTCTACGAATTTATGAACCACATCAGAACTCAAAAATAAAATCCCCAAAAATTCACACAGATACTTCAATGTCTTTCGAACCCACACGAATTTTCCCAAAATTTATTAGTTAGTTGAACCGCACACGAAAAATACTCCAACTCAGACTACTCAGAAAACGTATCTGCTGTGGTACCCAGAAAGCATCCACTTGGTTGGCCCACCAATACATATAAGAAAAATCCCCAAAAAATTCATGACATTACTAGGCATATAGAAGTTAAATACTGGAAAGTTTTATGACCCAACTCCTCATGGTTTGAAAATGAAAAATGGGCAAAACGGACTGATTTCCAGACCCTCGAATTCAGATTCAACACTTAATCACACACAAAAAATCGAAAACACGACCAAATCAACTCGAAATCACTCCAAATCAATTGGAGAACTTTACTAAGACCTAAAACTAACTTTTCATGAAAAGAAACCGAATCAAACCTTTTTATAACCTGACCACAACTCGTTCACAGAATCGGTATACCTGCTGTCCAGATTTCAGAAATTATATTAGACCATTATAACGATTGTTAACGCACCCAAACACATCCATGACCCTCATAATTCATACAAACTGAATTTTAATATCATATAAACATGTTCTAAAAATCCCACATCAAATCACCCACGAGTTCCATCAAAACCCTAGCCTAATTTCGTTATTTCATGCGACACATCTTATGATTTTATGTGACGATCCTTATGATTTTATGTGTACAATATTGTGGCCGATTCATTTAAGCTTTTATGGTGACATGTTATTCGTTAGATAAAGAATCAAAATGGAGGAAAATAAAAACAAGATGATACATTGTTACCCTTGGAGATCAAATCGAAGAACAAGATCAAGAACGCCAAGAACACCACATGGCTCCTACCACCTTCGAACTAGAAACAAACCCACGATCCAACCACCAAGTAGAGCCACAAACAAGCCTCTATTTGCTTGTTTTCTGATCGAACATGAAGAGGAAAAAGCAAAGAGCAGCCGCCAATTTGGTGGGTAGGTTTTTAGGGTTTTTGGTGTTTAAGGAATTTTGGCAACTATGAAAGAAAGTGTGTGTATATTCGGTTATAAACCAAAACGTGTGAGGGGTTTCTAACAAGGAAAGTTACTGAATTTATGGGGTATGATGGAGGACCCATTCAATGCTAATATATTTTAAATAAATGCTACACGATTTGTACATAAGAGTGAAAATTCAGTTTTGGTATCAATAGGCGTGTGATGACATTTAAATGTGTACCATTCGTTTTATCATAAGTCGTTATTATCGTATCACTTTTATTTGTTCCATTTTTAACGGTTAGATACTTAGGTTATATTCGAGATGAAATGTCTTTTATAAATTTGAGATCAAAGGGTATTCTAGGTATTTTACGTGTTCAAAATTTTCGGGTTTTACAACTCTTCCCCTCTAAAAAGGAAATTTTCGTCCTCGAAAATTGAAGTGAAGTGAAACGGAAAGCACAACGGACCGTGAACGGAAATGTGAATGACTTGTTCCTCATGACTCTATCTTGTTGATCAAAATAGCTTCGGCTTCCTCAGAAAAGACATACCATAATGAATCCAGACAAAGGAATAATACACCAAACGTAACAGATGATAATCGTATTCTCTCGGAAGAGATACAGGGAATACGTAGGATTTGACGGATACATCGTCCGTGGAATCTGATTAGACAAACCAGATGAGAACGTACCAAATCGCAAAAATATGAGGGTGATAAATATGCTTATGGAAGATAATTCAATCGATAACATCGGACGGTAGAAAGCTCTACAACGAACCCTATGATCGTTATCAAAATACAGAGGTCAACAAACATATCTCGAGGATCCAAACATACTAAATCGTACGGCGATAGGGCAGATCAAACGTATAGGTCAAAAGATCCTAAAGTCTTACTATTCGCAGATAATCTCAAACAGCTATCAGAAATTCTAAGGTTTCTAAGGCACTCCTCGAAATATCCCATGATCACAATAAGTGCACGTTATATGATGTAAGTATTATCACGTTGGCCAGATGTCATAATACTAGCATCATATAAATATGCCCTCATGATGACCATACTTTATCTTAAGTCGTGAAATAGCAACTTATCTTAACCACCTAACAGTCCTTCTATTCCCTACGGTTGGTCCGAATCAATCATCATTACGAATTCGAAATCAGAGAAACAGAACGTACAAATAACGTAACAAAATTAGTAAGCATTAAATGAAGTACGTCGTCAAAAGTGTCAGGTCTTCCACAATTCATCGAAATTCTCATATTAAAACCGTCATCCAACATACGCAAAGTGAACACAGAACGTAATTACTAACAGAGAACCTAAATCATTCAAAGGATCTTATCATCAGGTAACGGAAACTTAAGTAGGTTGAGAGGAAGTGAATTACGTCATCAATAGCTTCATCCTTCACAGAATCAACTCTTCCAAACCCAAACGTTTGCTTCAAAATTCATCCATTCAAATACAAGATCTCAAATCTCTTCCATCCGTAAGTCTGCTTCTGCTATCAATTCATCTTAGTACAACCAAAATGAAAAGAGAAGCAAGACTGCGTGTCATCGACAGGTCATCTAGCACAGCTCTAAATTTGCCAACTCGATTACATTCTCCTTCTATGTCCACCACCACCTTCGTCTTGCAAGAAAGGTCTTCCAATCTTCAAGGTGAACACCGCTGCTGTCCCCTCCTGGTGATGAGTTGAATAGTTCGTCTCCTATGGTCTGGTTGTCTTGATGCTCGAACTGAAATCTCCACGTGCTGCATGAAATATAATCTAGTCCTTTCTCAGTTTCTCTCTTCTTCTTATATGCTTCTTCCACGGTAACACCTGTCACGGTCATCTCCTACTACTCTTCTACAAGGTTTCTAGCTACGATAACGATCATCAATCTTGGTCCTTTATGTGGGAAACTCTGTCATCACAGGATACCTGGTAGTGCTGTCTGCTACAATCTCTGAACGCCAATCAAACCTACTCTTCCAGAACAAAGGGTCATTCTACTTAATACGAAAATGATCTACATGTTCCTCTTTCGTCTCTGGACACAACACAACGTCATACTATGACAATTTGTCCAATTACTCGCAAAAACATGATTCTAATAGCCAATACAATTGGCATCATTAAAACTCATAATGATCACAACGAGTACGAAAGGAGCTTCAGGAATCGTCTTAGGGAAACTTCATATCTACTTCACATTACCTATCTTCCTCTGAAATGCTCAGCGGAGGTTACTCTCAGTTAGTCAACTCCCTTCTTTGAAGTTCTTGTGGTTGCTTCTTCATTCCTTCAAACTTAAATGAGGCCGTCTGATACGGAGTTTCAAAGATAGACCAAATCAATCATTGATACGCGGAAATGGATAATGATTACGGATAGTGATACGGTTAAGTTCACGATAGTCGATACGCCGCCGCATACTCTCCTCTTTCTTCTTCATAAACCAACAGGAGCATCCAAAGAGAAACACTGAGGTGAACAAAATCATATTCCATCAGTTCCTTCAATCTCTCAACTTCTATGGCATCATGGTTTCGTCAACTGAGATCCATTCAATGCCAACTCTACTCCCCAAGTAGGAGGGAATCCCAAGAGGTTCATCAGAAGACACCAGAAGATTTGTACAACAAATACTTCCAATGCCAGAGCTTCCTAAGGGTGGATACTAATAGGTGTAAGGAGTAACCTGACAATCAAATGAGATCGGCGTATGTGCTTTCATAGCAACATTAATCTTAACAGATTTAAGCGGTTGAGAGTCATCATAACAAAAGTAGGGTGAAGCAGATTGTTAAAGGTCACATTTCAGATACGGTAGCCTAGGGTAGCTTTACGAAGAGTCATCCAATCCATAACCAAAAGACCTCAAAGTCAATTATATCAAAAGTAAACAGATCCGTAAAACGGATACGGTCGTTAAACCAGACGGATAGTTCATATATCAGAGTCATGTACATGGTTCATCAAAGTGTTGAGATAGATATGCGAACAGTTCATGGTGTTGGAATTCTGTTTAGCTTCTTAGCATAAGTGGCAGGTAGGGTGTGTATCATTGGTAATACGAACATCGTATAATTGTCAAAAGTGAGATGTATGGAATATTAGTTATCAGCATCATCATGCTCAACTAACAATTCCGTACTAAGATAGTATTTACATCATATCCTTCCAAAGGAACTGGTTGGCAGACAAGGTTCATCATTCAAAGGGAGGGAACAAAACTTCCTATATCCGTGGTTAATAATTACCAGAGTTCTCATAGGAAAAGTAACGGATTATGCAGAGTTAAGTAGTATCAGATGATACATTTATATCCGGCATAAGAAATGAATTCAGAGAATGTGTCAAACAGATTATGGTCGAATGACCTTCGGGATGGTCAGAAAAGTATCAAACTGTTTATCAAACAGATCGGAATTGGGGATCAAAATCAGAAGGTGAAACTTAAATGGTGTAAGGTATCCATGTAGTTCCCGAGGTATTCCAAACTTACTTAGTTACTAAGCTTAGGTTGCAAAACTTTCTAGCTCCTGAAACAAATGTTCTTATAAGGCATAGCTAAAGGCAGAGGCACGAATTAGAGTGATGATGAAGCAATGCTACTCACGTGGATGTCTTAGTCTACCCATTCCTCACCGGTAATAACTTAAGTTCCTATAGGGAAATCCTAAAGCAAGTTCTCAAAGGTTGTCTTATGAGCGCCTACAGTGGAAACTTAAGCGTCCAAACTTCATAGGTCAAGGTTTAATGTACTACAAGTTGCAGCCTGGGCTTTGATACCATAATTGTAACACCCTAACCCGATAAGGGTAGAAGTATTACTTTATGGTAACATATCAAAGCAAACACAAGCATATGACTTAAGTAATACAAATGAATTTCAAAGGTTACAAGGGGAAAATCTAAATTACAAGGTTACAAAGGAGAAAAACAATAACTATTAAGTCTAAAAATATAAACACTTCTAGTTATCTCTAATCCAGGATAGCTATCAAAGTATAGTCTTCTAAGTCCAAAGTGATCTCAACTCATAACCCAGCTTCCTACTAAAACCTGCCGCAGGAAAAGAAATGCGGCTGAGCTTAAAAGGGCCAGTGAACAGATATATATATAAACGAAACCAAAAGATAAGGTACGAGCATATAAAGTATGGTGCATTGGGAAAAGCATAAGGTATAATAGTTTGATATCAAGTAAGGAAAGGAAAGGTCAGTAATCTACCACGAGCCCAAACAAATCAAATCAAATATCATAGTAACCATGGAGTAGCTAGCTCCCAAATATGTGAAGGACGTGTATTGCACACAGCATCAATCACCAAATCAAATCATATTATATCATGTTAAATTCACTAAACAAAACAAATCTAGGATGCATCCATACGCCCCTGCAAACAAATCATAGTGGCCAAACATATATATTTTTGAGCTCATAATCATATAATAAAAAGGGACGGTGTCGCACATCACTCGACCACACTAGAGTCATGTCATTGGTGCATCAAAGACACGACCATGTTACCTTCATGGCTAGGAAACAAATTTTGGCTCGGGTATCAACTGAAGGGTTCTAATGGCCTATCCTATCAAGGTCAAATGTCTAAGTCATCAAGAATCATAATCAAAGTCCAAAGTCAAAGGTTCATAAATCTAAGATTCGCAATCAAATGATTCATAGCAAGGTTCAATTCCAAGGTTTCTATTAAATGTTCCTTTAAAGAAATCTGTTAATAATGGTTTTCATAAAGGTAGTCTTTAAAAGTAGTTTTCATAAAAGGTTGTAAAATTTCATATAAAAGTGGTATCGCATCGTGCTCATAACATCGCTTTAAAAATAGTTTTTCTCAAAACATTTCCATGATATAGTTAAGAAAGGTTTTCACATCCAGTTACAATATCAAATGAACCTTCAAAGTATCAAGTGATTCGAATACGCATGTCACAGGGTAACGAACGAATTATATCAAGTATCATATCACAAGGGTCATAATGAACGAATGTCAAATGGATCATCACCAACGAAGCATATCAAGCGAATGAATCAAAGTACAAGGGATCATAGCAATGGCTTAAGGGAGTTATATCAGAATAATGAATCAATAATCAAGATCAAGTCATGAGAGTGAAAGCACCCTTACTGAAAAAGGGTAGAATATATATACCTTAGACCGCAAGTGCAAACATAACAGAAACATAAAGATCAGAATCAAACTCCTTCTTCAGCGAATCTACACGAATACATGATCAACTTATTATTAATATCTTATTTAAATCAGATTACTTATTTTAGTCGGCTTTCCATTTTTAGTAACTTTCCTTTTATAGCAGCTTTCCAAAAATAGTAACTTTCCAAAAATAGTAAGTTTCCTCTTTAAGTAGTTTAACCATTTTAAGTAATTTTCCATTTTTAGTAACTTTCTAATTATAGTAACCTTCCATTTTTAGCAACTTTCTTATTATAGTAACTTTCCTTTTATAGCAGCTTTCTAGATTAAGTTATAAGCTTATTTTAGCTTTTTGTAACATTTTCAGCTTTTATTCATAAACCGGTCACCACTCTACGAATTTATGAACCACATCAGAACTCAAAAATAAAATCCCTAAATATTCACACAGATACTTCAATGTCTTTAGAACCCACACGAATTTTCCCCGAATTTATTAGTTAGTTGAACCTCACACGAAAAATACTCCAACTCAGACTACTTAGAAAACGTATCTGCTGTGGTACCTAGAAAACATCCACTTGGTTGGCCCACCAATACATCCAAGAAAAATCCCCAAAAATTCATGACATTACTAGGCATATAGAAGTTAAATACTGGAAAGTTTTATGACCCAACTCCTCATGGTTTGAAAATGAAAAATCGGCAAAACGGACTGATTTCCAGACCCTCGAATTCAGATTCAACACTTAATCACACAAAAAAATCAAAAACACAACCAAATCAACTCGAAATCACTCCAAATCAATTGGAGAACTTTACTAAGACCTAAAACTAAGTTTTCATGAAAAGAAACCGAATCAAACCCTTTTATAACCTGACCACAACTTGTTCACAGAATCGGTATACCTGCTGTCCAGATTTCAGAAATTATATTAGACCATTATAACGATTGTTAACGCACCCAAACACATTCATGACCCTCATAATTCATACAACCTCAATTTTAATATCATATAAACATGTTCTAAAAATCCCACATCAAATCACCCACGAATTCCATCAAAACCTTAGCCTTATTTCGTTATTTCATGTGACACATCTTATGATTTTATGTGACGATCCTTATGATTTTATGTGTACAATATTGTGGACGATTCATTAAAGCTTTTATGGTGACATGTTATTCGTTAGAAAAAGAATCAAAATGGAGGAAAATAAAAATAAGATGATACGTTGTAACCCTTGGAGATCAAATCGAAGAACAAGATCAAGAACGCCAAGAACACCACACGGCTCCTACCACCTTCGAACTAGAAACAAACCCACGATCCAACCACCAAGTAGAGCCACAAACAAGCCTCTATTTGCTTGTTTTCTGATCGAATAGGAAGAGGAAAAAGCAAAGAGCAGCGGCTAATTTAGTGGGTAGGTTTTGAGGGTTTTTGGTGTTTAAGGAATTTTGGCAACTATGAAAGAAAGTGTGTGTGTATATTCGGTTATAAACCAAAACGTGTGAGGGATTTCTAACAAGGAAAGTTACTGAATTTATGGGGTATGATGGAGGACCCATTCAATGCTAATATATTTTAAATAAATGCTACACGATTTGTACATAAGAGTGAAAATTCGGTTTTGGTATCAATAGGCGTGTGATGACATTTAAATGTGTACCATTCGTTTTATCATAAGTCATTATTATCGTATCACTTTTATTCATTCCATTATTAACGGTTAGATACTTAGGTTATATTCGAGATGAAATGTCTTTTATAAATTTGAGATCAAAGGGTATTCTGGGTATTTTACATGTTCAAAATTTTGGGGTTTTACATAGGCACATAGCAAGAAACTGCAATCAACCAAAGCGTCCACAGAACTCTGACTACTTCAAAGATAAGATGTTGTTGATGCAAGCTCAATAGAATGGAGCAGCTTTGGATGAAGAAGAGTTATTATTTCTTGCTGGTGATGGGGGGAATACGTTTGATTTTGATGTGGATGATCGACCAGTTCAAGACTTGGCACTAAATGATCCCAATATCTTCCAAGCTGATGACTGTGATGCTTTTGACTCAGATGTTGATGATGAACCCACTGCTCAAACCATCTTCATGGCTAATCTGTCTTCTGTTGTCTCATCACCTCAACAAGCTGGTCCCTCCAATGCATCTGTCATATCTGAGGTACTAAAGCTTTATGACACATATAACGTGGTAGATGAACAGAAGATTCTCAACAAAGCACAACAGACAGATGTTGTTGAATCAGATATTGTTGATATGGGAAATAGTAATATTATTCCATATGAACAATATGTGAATCACAACAACGTGTCTGATGTACGAAGTTGTGCATCTTCTGTTATAGATAATGCTTGCGAGTTGCATGAAAACACTGTGTTTATTCCTGATGACACCTTGACCACTAGACTTAACATCTTTAAAGATCAGGTGGCCATATATGAACAACGTGCAAAATTTGAGCTAACTGAACGTGAGCAAAAAATGGATAGTCAAATGCGTACATTCATAACAGAACGTAATTTAAGGGAAGAAAATTTGAAAAAGGAGTTGTATTCTTTACAAAAACAACTGAATCAAACTGTTAAACAAAAACAGGAGATTCAAGAGAGTGTAAACACACTAAAACAAGATTTCAAAGAAAAAGAAACAAAACTCTTAAATGATTTCTCCAGACTTAAAACGTTAAAGAATAAGATTGAAAACAAGTTGTACACACAAGACCAAACCAGACAAACTGCTCTAATGATTCAAAAGCACAAAAAGTTTTCTGATAAACATAGTGAAAATAATGTAGGTGAACCTAAATTAGCTTTTCTTAGGAGTGCTAAAATAGCCCAACCTGCATTATATGATGGAAATGAACTGCTTAAGCCTGGTCATGCCCCTCCTGAGGTGTTATCATTGGAAGTGAGTAATGAGATAGAAGTAAGAAATAGAGAAAGATTGACTGAAAAAATGAAGGATCCCAAATGTGTAGCCAATCGAATCATAATCAAACCCCATGATTACTATGAGGAAAATCGATTGACTGTTTTTGCACCTCAAACTAAGTTGACGCCTGAACAAATATTTTGGTCTTTGGACGTAGAAAAGAGAAAGGCCGATGAACTTAAAGCCAAAACTCTACCTCTTAGGAAAATTGCGGCTGCAACGGTGTATCCTCCCAATACACCTAGGCACTTAGTTCCTTTAACTCTTCCCACAGAATGTAAAACTCTAATTAGCATATATGTACTTTGTCAACTATTTGCTGATATTGATAAAACATGTAAGAAAAGAATTACGCCAGCGAGAATTACTGAAGGGGAAAGGGGCTATGAACTAACAAAACAGTGCTACTTAACTGAGGTTATTCCATTCTTTAAAATCCTCAAGGAACATTTTGAGGGCATGCAAAAAACCCTTAAAACTGATGTAAACGAGATGAAAGAAGTGTTTAAAGATATAGAAAACGAGGTGTTCTAAAATGCGATAGAACTTAAGAGTCGTGAGATTAAGAGAAAGAATATTCTCATCACCAATGAGAATTTGATTGCTAGATGTATTGCACAGGATATAATTTATACTGCTACTGATTCTGCATTAACTACCTGTCAATTTCATGAGTATTCTATTGCATTGAATGTTACCCAGAATTGTGTTGTTGAACTTGAGGGGGTGAATTTGAAATTGCATGAGAAAATTTAAAATGATGACCATGATAACATGGTTAGGCGTTTTTCAAAACTAGAGGTTGATCATCTTAATTTGCAATTAAAGTATCAACATTTAGAAGAAAGAAGTAAAATCTCAAATGCCAAGACATCTTTGGATGCCCCTGAATTTAATGCATATTTTGAATTAAGCAAACGTGATGAAAAAAATTCAAGCTCACACTAACACGATTCGAAAATTGAGGGCCCAAATTGCCCAATTAAAGTCAAATAAGAGTGAAGTAATTGGCACCCATAAACCCTTGTATTTAGATTCTCAGAATTTTCACTATCAAGACACCATCAATAAGTACGCTATGAAATTGAGTGTTTTCAAGCTGAAAATTCAAAAGTCAAACAGCATTACAAAGAATTATATGACTCGATTAAAGTCACACGAAACAATCACAATGAAAAGATAACTTCTTTGCTAAATGAAATTGAGAATCTAAAGACTCAGGTGAAAGGAAAAATGCCAATTATCACTAGTGATAAAGTTGTTTCAAAGGTTTCTGCTTGTAGTAAGTATGCAGTTGATGTTGTGCCCATTCCGCTTCCACTTAGGAACAATAGGTCTTCCCATCAAGTATATATCACTCACCTTAAGGATAGCCTTGACACCCTTCGTGAGATTGTAGAAGAGGATAGGATAGACGAACCACTTGATAGCGCAGTTGTAGATGCCTGCTTCCTCACTAAACGATCTTAAGAACTTTTAGAATACGTCATTGGCACAGGTCCTAAGATTGAGAACAAGCGAGATAGGCTTATTGCATCATCCTCTACGATTAAGAACAAGCATGTAACCTTTGATGTACCACTGAAAACATCTGAACCCAGCACATCAAAACCAGAAAAACAAGTGGCAGTGAAACAAACTAATGTTCCCATTATTGCTTCTACAGGAGTGAACAGTGACACCAAAGCTAGCGGGTCAAAGCCTAGTCGCAATACAAGGAAACATAGGAATGCGCCGGCTAAGAGTGATCATGTGAAGAAAGTAGAAGTCCACCCTAGGAACAATAAGTTTGTTTGAACAAAATGAATCCTGTTGATTCTAGTATTAGCTTTAAGCGTACTGTAATTAATTCGAATTCTAATGTTGTCTACAAAACATGTAATGAATGCTTAATTTCTGGTAATCATGATGATTGTGTTGTGTCATTTTTTATGTCTCCTAAACGATCCCCTGTTAAGCATGTTAGGAAACCTGAAATGAATAAGTAAATTTGGAAAGCAACAGGAAAAATGTTTACTCATGTTGGTTATCAATGGAGGCCCACTGGAAGAAAATTTACGTTAGGAGATCAGTGCCCCTTAACTAGAATGACTAATCAGAAAATAGTGACTGTTAATGAATGGAAGCCAACTGGTCGAATTTTCCCTTTAGTGACACAATGCCTGGTAACTAGGTCGATTGTTGCTACTAGTGAATCCTGTTGTTCCAGAGTTTGTGTGTGCTAACCAAACGGACCCCAGTTGCACGTGGGGCTTCACCTTTTTCAGTTATCCATCATTCTCTATTTTTAAATGCAGGTCGTACAAATCGTCCTTTGGTATTTGGACTCAGGCTGCTCAAAACATATGACCAGTGACCGGATCTACACACACTCCTTGTGTTAGATAGATACTTTGAATGATGTCTAGCCTAGCACGCGGAATTTACTAGCTAGCACTTTGAAGATTTATTTGTTTGTGTTTTGTATGAATTGAATGTAACAGTGAATGAACAATGAAAATAATAATTCAACTTCAATGATTCAATATTATTAATGAATAATACGAGTGATCTCCTATCACTAGGGTTTTAAAACCTTGAATCTTAAACAAAAACTCGATATCTATATCTCCCTTAACCTTCACCTAGGAGATCCTTTTATAGACTAAGGATTCCTTTACAAGATAACTATCACCTAATCGTATAAGATATACACAATATCTTTTCTATAATTATCTTTTACAAAAACATAAACCGTACTAACTTCTTCATATAACCGTACTAACTGTTCTTGTCTTCAAAACTCATCAGCAGTACTAACTTCCACATTCAGCCGTACTAATTGCTTAAGCTTAATTTCTAACAATCCTCCCCTAAACTTATGATTTCTTCCCAAATCACTAAGTTTCTTCAAATTAAGCTTCATCTCCTATATGAGGGGGATTCTTCCAAACACCTTTCATAACTGTCTCTTACTACTGATCTTTCTTTGTTCTGCAAGGTTGAAAATCTTTGTTACTAACATATCCGTCATTTCAGAATCTTCTTCAACCCTCAGTTTTGTATACAACATAGACATTAAAACACTTTATCTGAGTGGATAATCCTTTTCCACTAACATATAGATTTCTTTGTCATCCTTAGTAGAAACTCTGTGCACTCCACATGTTTCAAACAACTTCCAAGAGACATCTTCGATTTGTGCTTGAAATCTCCACATTGATTCTCCACTATCAGGTTCATAAATCCTTTTCAGCTGCACCCATAACTCTTTATCTTTGTCTTCAAGTGGATCTTGAACTCTAAATCTTTCTTTTACTAAGCTCCACAACTGATTAAGATCTTCCCTATCAAAACCTTTTAGTAGATCTTCAAACAGCTTGTATCTCTCAGTAATACCTCCAAGTCTTATGATCTTCCATCCCATCATCCTTCCATTAGTGAAAACTTCCCAGCCAATGATAGGATATTTGACTTCTAATGGTTTAATATTTGTAGACTCTGGAACTATCACCATCAAATTCTTGACTTGCTCATTGGTCAATCCTTCTTCACCAGACTTCAACTTCTTTGCAATATCAGATTCCAGAACTTGTGGTTCTCTTTTCTTTTTCCTTGTGGTATCCTCCTTGATTGAAGTATTCAGTCTTGCATATGTTTCAAAGAAAGTCTTTTCAATCTCAGCATCTGATTTTCCAATGAAGTCACTCATCTTATAATTTGCTTGATTCTTCAAATAATGTTTCATGAAATTGAGTTTTTCTTTCTTGGTAGGCAACTTTGTCTTGTATCCTGACTCTCGCCTTTCTCTAATTCTCTACATTAAGTCATTCCAAGTAAATTCTTTGTTCTTTGACAAGATGAACTCTTTGAGTTTCTCTGACTTTTCTTCTTCACTTAACTCCTTGTCTTTAAGAATCATTATAGCATGAGCTTTCACAATCAAATCAGAATCCAACAAGTATTGTAGTTACTCATTGAACTCCTCTTGATTAACTTCTTCAGATCTTATTCTATCCATGAATTCAGCTATATCCCTTACATCATCTGCAGCTATCTTCCTTGCTAATTCTGCATCTTGAGCTATCTGAGCTTGTTCATCAGCTAAATCCTTGTCTAGAATCTCTCTTGCTACCTTTGCATCAAAGTCTATTTGAGCCTGAGTTCTTGGTTTTGTTTTCTTGAGCCTTTCTATTACTTGAGCAGCTTCTTGTTCTTGAGCAGCTTCTTCTAATGTCATAGGCTTTTTACCCTTATCTTCCCTTTTTCTAGCATATTCCTCTTCAGCCGTAGTATCACCAGTTGGAACTGTCTCATGCTCTGTATCAGCAGTTGGAACTGCTTCAACAGTTGGAACTTCTTCAGCTTCTTGAGTACCAGTCTGAACTGCTTCATGTATCTCAGTAGTTTCTTCTATTTCCATATCAACATTACCAGAACCCATATCAAATTGTTCTTCTTCATCATCATTTTTCCTCCCCTGAGAACCTGATCCATCTCCCTTGCCTTTATCTGATTTCCTCCCCTGTTTGGGAGAATCACCATCAAAATCATCTGAGTTATCATCATCAGAAGAATCCAAAACTACCTTTGCCTTTTTCTTCTTTAACTGCTCTTCAAGTTTCTTCACCCTAAGAGTCAATTTGGAGTAGACCTGGGCAAAATTCTTTTTGTGAGCTTTGAGTTCCTCATTGTTCTTCTTTAGCTCCTCCTCCAAAGTTTCTACCTTCTCAACTAGTTTGGTACACAATTCCATCAATTGAGTATGTGAAGTACTACCCTCATCACTTCTAGCTGTGTTACCTGCTAGGAGAGGTGAATCATGGGGAAAGGATCTAGAAATCACTCTGGGTGTTTCCCTTCTCCTATAAGTGATGTGAATTTGGGATGTTTGGGTCCTTTCAGGAGCTGAAGTAGATGTGTGATGGGGATCAGTTGGTGGTACTGAACCTTCACCCACTTCAGTTTGAAGCATTTCAGGAAACAATGGAACTACTACTCCTTGAAAAAGCCTACTAGCCATAGCCATGTTTTGAAAAACTTTTGATTGAAGGCTAGGAGTAGCAAAAGTTTCTGTTGGTTTTGTAAGCATGTATGTCTTTTTATTCAAAAGAGTTTGAACAAACCTTGGATACATTAAAAACTTGGTTTTGCTGTTTACATTTGATGCCATACCCTCAAAAATAAATTTTGAAAAGTTAAAAACCTTGTTTGTAGACAGACAAATGAGAGCAATAGCAATATTGCTACTGAACTGCTCCCAAGCAGTCTTTTTAGGACTTAAACAATGTAAAAGGGTATGTATCAAAAATCTCCATTGAGATGAGAAACATCCTTTTTGAAAAGTTAATTTGTGTTCGGATGTATCATACCCCATTTTGGTAAGTTCTTGCCATATTTCAGTGTTGTGCATAGTGTGGATACCATCTGAGTCTTTTAATTTAAGATGTCTCCTAAGTATAGACTCGGTAACAACAAAAGATACACCATCTACTTCAGAATGAATTTCTAAGTCTCCATTTTCACTAGTCAAGACAGTAGCATTCTGCCAGAACTGTGTGATGTGAGAGACATAAAGAGTAGGAGACACGGTTAGAGCATACCTTATGTGAGAGTGGTTTAGAAAGTCCACAATCACATAAAATTTTGGTCCATCTCCTTCCTCTGTTTTCTCTAGAAACGCAACCTGATTGTGATGCTTAACAAATTCCAAATTATCCATTTTTATTGATGAAGAGTGAAAGATTATAGCAATAAGATGATCGTTTTAGAGTGGAACTGATGTTTTATGCAGCCAATTGGGTTTTTATAGATACTGTTAGGGTTTTGAGAATTTTGCGAATGAGATAAATTATCTTGGGAAATATATTAAATCAATTTATGGTAAAAAGATAATTATCTCAAGAAAAATCCCTATAAGTATGCTTCAGAATAACGGTTTTACCCTAACGGCTAGAAATTAATTACTGACAGATTTTTACAACGGCTAGTTGAGCCGTACCAATTTTTTTAACTAACAGTACAAACTGCTGGAAAAATTTTATTGAGCCGTATGAACTTATTGGAAAGATTTAAAATACCATGGCTCAAATATAGTTTTTAGCAAACTATCAGCTATCAACGGATTTGATATGTCTTTACCAATAGCCGTTTGCTTTGGACTAGCCAACTCTTCACAGTTAGATATGGTGTGCTGATAACCATACAATTTTTGGTAAATTGTCAACCATCAACGAATTTGAGAAGTCTTTACCCGATACCGTTTGCTCTGGACTAGTTGATTCTTATGTGGGTTAGTGGTATGTGCTTAAACACATACTTTTTCTTGACCAAATTAAGACCAAAACGACCAAAAACTAACCAAAATACCAAAGATATTTGTGTTTTTGTGTTTGTTTCTATGCAGGTACGGATATCATGAAATATGGACAAAATCAAGCAAAAAACCGAGAAAACAAGCACGAGATTTGGAATAGTGTCAAAAGCCGAAGCCATGAAGCAAATATGTCAAACAAGTCCTTAAAAAATCAAAGAGTTACAAGACAAGCCTTTGGATCACAAATTTGAAGAATGGCAGAAAAAATCCTTGGAGTTTCAGAATATACACCTTTGGTCCTTGAACTTTACCTAAACCTATAATCCTAAATTCAATACTTAAACCAACCGGATTTTAAATTAAATCCAATCCAAAAACCCAACACAATAAAAAAAACCCACCAGCCCAAAAATAATCCACAAGCCCACCTCCATAAACCGACAACCCGAAACCTAACCCACAAACCCGATCCACACACCCCGGTCAACACCACTATTAACTTTCAGTCAAACAATGATAAAAATAAGTTAACCGCCACTTTTCTCCCCAATTTACCCAGATGAAGAACCCTAATTACCCCGCCCAGAAATTAACAGCAATTAAGGGTACAATGGTACTTTTCACGCATTTCTAGAAGGATTCTGACATGTCAGCAATCCCAAGGCAAATGAAGGTCTCTGATTGGCTGATGATACGTGGTGTGATGATCCAAGGGCTAAGGATGATTGAGTGATGACCAAGGGATGATCTGAAGGCTGAAATCAACTCAAAGTAGCACAAAGGGGTGTGGATCGATGACATGGAAGCCCTAGAAGCTTCACCAATTGGCTATAAATAGAGGATCCCTCTCCTCAGATTTTCAAGTAGTTTTTCAGTTAGTATTATGCTGTCATTTTGTTTTCTGATTGTAATCTCAAGTTTTAAAATAGTGTAATCCAGTTTTTAATGAAATATTAGTTTTGCTCTTTTGCTTGTTCACTATAATCTTCATTTAAGTTGTTTTGTTTATCTTATAATCTGTTTCAGTAGTTTATTATAAACTTCTTTAGCTTTTCATAAACTCTCTCTTTCATCATTGTTCAAGTTATTTCAAAAATTCAAAAAAAATAAAAAATAAAAAATAAATAAAAAAAAATCATTCAAAAATATTAAAATATTAAAATCAGCTTCAAAAAGCTATTTCTAAGTTAGAACAAGCTCACATAAACTTTTTAGCTATTTGTGAGTGTTAGTTAAGTATCAAAACTGCTTTAATCCCAAAAGTGAAAAAAAAAAGTCAACTAAAGTGAACTCTACTGTTCCAACAAGCTATTGGAAAGGAGAAGCTGATCTGGATAAGCTGTGGTATTGTTAATGGCTTATTGGATAAGCCTGGTATTAGTATTCGGTTGGATCAGATCTGATTCACACATAAGGTCCACTTGTAAGCTTCACTTCATTTTCATCTTTAGTATAACTGTGCATTTGCTTATTGCTTGTTTAGTGCTTATTTCTTAATCATAAGTTGTTCAATTAGTTCATAAGTAAGTTAGGTAATCAGTAGACAAACAGATTCATAGCCTAAATCAGTGATTTGTAGTTCAAAAGTTCAAATAAGTTTTTAAGGGAATGTTTGGAATAGTGGCTGTTTTGATCATATAAGCTCAGTACTGTTCACTTGCAATTAGTTTAAGTTTGATTGAGCTTAGTCAAGGATAGATAAGCTGTTGTGGTTAGATTTTAAGTTGATTTGAATGCTTTTGAGGTTATGTGGTTCATAGGTGCAATTTGAGATCAATAACTGCTCTTATAAGCTCAGTATAAGCTGAAGCTTATTTGATCCATTTTTTTTGGCAAAGTTAGTTCCATTCAGTAGTTAAAGTGAAGTTCCAAGAGTAGGTATTGATTCATGTGGAATTGAAAGAGTTAAGTCCAAAAAACTCAACCTGCTGCATCAGAATAGTTGCAGACCTGCACACCCAAGTCTGCTCTTCTCAGCTTTTTGCTTGATCAATAGCTGCTTATTCACTTGTTATAATTGCCTGAATTTTGGTTCTCTAGTAGTTTATAGTACTGGTTTTAGATTTCTAAACTTGGATTTCACTTGGTAGCTTATTAAATAGCTTAATTTTGGTCTGCAAGTTCCCCCATTAGACTGATTCTAGCCTGCATCAGTTTTTGCTTCTTTCATCATCTGTTCTTTGCCTCAATTGAAGTAGCAATTGATTATAAAATTTGGGCATTTTTAGTTTAGGAGTAGTCTGTGGTATTAGCTTCATGATTCAGCTTTTGGTTTCCTCTGACTAGCTTTTGTTTAGCTTTTAGAGTGGCATAAAGTAGGGAGTTTAATCATTTGATTCTGCACAATTTTTGCAACTGCTCAACTGCTTATTGGCTATACCAGAGTGCTTATTTGGTCTTATAAAGTTGTTTCAAGCTTGAATTAGTATGCTTATCTGTATTTGAGCTTTTGGTGGAATTTGGTGTTGAAGTGCTTATATTAAGTGCTTATTTCAAACAGCTTTTTGCACAAACTGCTAATTAGGGGTCAGAAAAGTTCTATTTTCATTTTTCTTAGATTCTAAATATCATTTTGGATTTTCCTGCAAAATTTCATAATTTTCCAAATCAGTTTGTTATTTTTAATCATTTAATTACTTTCTTTTAGTTTTTAATTCATAAAAAATAAATAGAAAATCAAAAAAATATAATTCTTTTTTCTAAAATTTTCTTTTAATATTTAGAATTTAGGAAAATTATCTTCATAATTTTAGGACTTATAATTTAGAATTTCACTTTTTAGATACGTTTTTAAAAATCATAACGTACGTTTTTAAGTTTAAATTTCGTTTTAGATATCGTGTGCTTAGATTGCTTGTACCCTTAGCTTGATAACTTGTTTTTATTAGTTATTTCATATTCGTAGCATTAAATCCCAAAATATCACTCTTTTTACACTATTCACTTCACAAATTCGACACCGTTACGACAACTCGACTTCAACCTTCGTTGGGATTACGACCCGGGGAAATACATTCGTTGTAATTCCTTTGGAAAAATAAATACCTAATTGGTTGAAAAACATCAATTAAATGGCGCCGCTTCCGGGGAAGGCTTGAGAAGAGTTTGAATTTCGTTCGTTGAATCGTGTTTTGAAGACCCTTCCTCGGAAGTTCCTTGTTTTTATAAAAAGAAAAATACAAAAAGAAAATAAATAAAACACTTTTCCTAAAGTGTTTTCAAAAATACAAAAATAATATAACCTCACTTTTCTGAAAGTGTTGTAAACCATTCCGAATAAACAACAAAAGAGATCGTTAAGTTAAACGTTACTCGGATTATTTCTTTACTACAACTTTTACACGGGGTTTAAGGAGGTCTTGACATTAAATTGCAGACCGAAAAGAGATCCATTCTTCTCTTCCGCCATGCTGCGCGTAGTTTTGAAAGAAACGAGTACGGTTGATCGAACGATCACCAAAAAGATAATAATTCTAATTTTTCCTTAATAAAAAATCCAAAAATATTTTCTTTTTCAAAATTTTTGTTTTTGTTTTTGTTTTTGAATTTTGATTTCTTTTTGGTGTATGCGCACCCGCTCTTCTTCTTCTCCCAATCTTCTTTCACCTCTCTCAAATCCCGAGAGAATTATCCGTCACATTCACCGTGTTGATTTCCCAACCGTTGAGGAAATGAACAACAACGATCAACCCCCGCCGATGGGTGGTGAAGATCATATGCCAGCTCCCGATCTTCGAACGATGAAGGAGTTGTGCCAACCTACAATGCTTGGACGTGGTGGCCCGATTGCCCCCCTCAATATTCAAGCCACAGATTTTGGACTTAAACATCACATGATCCAACAAGTCCAAAATTCTTGCCAATTCCAAGGTTTGCCGGGTGACGATGCAAACAAGCATCTTGACAAATTCATAACCGTCACCCAAAGTATGAAACACAATGGGGTCACCGATGACGCCCTTCGCTTATATCTCTTCCCATATTCCTTGACGCATCATGCCACCGCATGGTTTGATCGTCTTCCCAAGAACTCCATTCACAATTTTGATGAGATGGTTTCAAAGTTCTTGGCGAAATATTTCCCACCGTCGATGGTGACGAAATTAAGGAATGAGATTAGCAATTTCCATCAGCTTCCCGATGAATCCTTATTTGAAGCATGGGAATGCTATAAGCTTTCGATTGATCGGTGTCCTAACCATAATATGTTATTGGTCACTATTATAGACACATTTTATAATGGTTTGACATTACGACACCGTGATACGATAAATGCTACAGCCGGAGGTACTTTCATGAAAAGACGTCCAGAAGAGTGCTATGATCTCATTGAAAACATGACTACCCATCATAATTATTGTTATTCCTCTGCCGAGAGGAATGAGTCAACTAGAGCTGACACTTCTTCTTCTACCTCCGAGATAGCTGCTCTCTCTAAACAGATGAATGATATGTCCACTGCTATCTTAAGAATACATCAAAGTTTGAATCAAAACAACAACAATCAGCAAGTCAATGTTGTCAATCAAAGTTGTGAAACTTGTGGTGGTCCACATCCGTATTTCGATTGCCCAGCCTCTGGTGGCTACACACAAGAGAATTTGTATGCTGCTACGGGAAATTTCAATGCGGGAGGTAACGGTTTCCAACCACAAGGAGACCGTAATCTTCTCAGCTACCGTTCTAACAATTATCTTGGACCACCCGGTTTCAATTCAAATCAAAATCAAAATGTGCCAAATAGAAATAATCATAATCAAAATAGGGTGAATCATGGTAACCAAAACCAAGGAAATTACAATCAAGGTCAAAATCATGGTTACCAGAATCAAGGAAATTTTAACCAGGGAAATTTTCAAAATCAGGGAAATTTTCAAAACAACAACCAGGGTTTTAATCAAAACAATCGAGGGCAAAATCTTAATCAAAATCAAGGCTTTAATCAAAACCAATCGCCCTCGGATGAGTTGTTGAAACAACTAGTTCTTCAAAGTCAAAATCAACAAAAATTTAACAAAACCAGGAAGAAACAACTAGGATGTTGGTTAATCAGATTTCAGAAATCAAAAAGTCTTTAAATGATCGACCCTCGGGCTCTGGAACTCTTCCAAGCAATACGATCGCTAACCCAAGGGGCGATGTTAAGGCGATCACTACAAGGAGTGGTGTATCATATGATGGACCCATGGCTCCGAATACCTCTTCTTCTCTTCCTCCCAAGGTAGCCGACCGTCAGGCCGAGGTGACAAAGGACACGAAACTTCCTACTAACAACGAAAGTACCGAAGACATCCAACCTCCGGTTGTCCAGCCGTCTGAAACAAAGATTGTTCTTGAGCCAAAAGAAGCTCCCGTAAAAGCCAAACTTCCGTATCTTTCAAGATTGAATGATCAAAAGCTCCGCGAAAAAGCTTCAAATCAAATGGAGAAATTCTTTCAAATCTTCCAAGATTTACATTTTGATATAAGCTTCGCGGATGCTTTACTTCTGATGCCTAAGTTTGCTTCTACCATCAAAGGTTTATTGAGTAATAAGGAAAAATTATTTGAACTGGCAAAAACTCCTCTGAACGAGAATTGCTCAGCGGTTCTCCTTAAAAAGCTCCCCGAAAAGCTTGGAGATCCCGGAAAATTTCTCATTCCATGTGAATTTCCGGGGATGGTTGAATGCTACGCCTTGGCCGATCTTGGTGCAAGCATCAACCTAATGCCGCTGTCCGTATGGAAAAAACTTTCTCTGCCCGAACTCACCCCCACTTGCATGACCCTCGAGCTTGCGGACTTGTCAAGGTGGGGAAGTTCCATTTCCCCGTCGATTTTTTGGTGGTTGATTTCGATGCCGACCCCCGGGTTCCTCTAATTCTTGGAAGGTCATTCCTGAGGACCGGGCGAGCTCTGATTGATGTTTATGGTGAAGAAATAACACTGCGGGTTGATAATGAAAAAGTCACGTTTAACATTAATCAGAACTCGAAATCTCAAACCACCAAATGCAACGTTGCTACGGTTGATCAAAAATCTGATCCCTTAATTGCTTCCAAAAGAATTGATTCGACACTTTCAGGATTCACGGTTAAGAGTATTTCAAATAAACGTGCTAAGCTCAAAGCCATGAAAATTACCCCTGGTTCGAGCAAATGGTTTGAGAGTTGTGCTACGGAAGTTAAGAGTGTTCTTGATTATGATGAACAAGAATCGGAGACCACAACGGAAGTGGTGAAAATTGCTAGCTCTAAAAGCACACCACTTGTCCCACCTCCAGAACCGGTTTATCATATTGAGATTGTCGATTCTGTAAATGAAATTAAATTCGCTTCAAATAACAATTCTATTTCATCTCCAGAATCCGTCATTTCCGGCTCTTCCCCTTCTCTCACACCGGTTGAGAGAAGTAATATCACTATGGAAGAGCTCGAGGTTTTCTTCAATGATGATCCGATTTCATCAGAGAATGAAGAAAGTAGTCTGGGGGAGATATCCCTTTGATTGAAAAGATGATATCCGATGAACCATCTCTTTCTCTCCCCCCAATGGATGTTTATGTTGATAAGCCGTTAGATCCTCTGGAGCCCGAGCTCAAGGAGTCTTTACCAGAGTATGAGAGCTTTAACTTTGAGGAGATTAGTGGCAATCCCACTTCTCATCCCGAGTATTCTCTCTCGGCTTACGAATCATTTAGTTTTGATTTCACAGAAGAGACGAGTAGTGGCAGTACCACTTCTCATGCTGATTTCTCTCTTCCAGAATATGATTCGTTTACCTTTGATCTTGATCATGAGGAGTTCTCCGATGGACTCACTCACATCATATCTCCGCCGGAGTATGATCACTTCTACTTTGATCTAGACAATGATGTTTTGTGTGACCCGGGGGGAGGCATTCTCAATCATGAGAATTTGCTTATTGATGATTTAATCCCGACCCTCCCACCCGAGTCATTTCTTGAACAAAAGAACTTAAATGATGAGATTCATAATATGAAAATTATGAAGTCTCCTTTTGATGATGATGACCTAATCATGATTGTTATCATGACCTTCTTCCCTTTCATCACATATGATGTGACTTCTCTTCTCCGTCACTCATTTGGGAGTGAGGATACAATCTTTGACCCCGGTATCATCATTTATGGTTATTCTTTCTTAAAACCGTGGGTATCTCATCAGAGTGGAACTTTCATATGCTTCAATGTTTATCCAAACATCTTGAATGAAAGTCCGATTGAGAGTATCTTTTCCACATTCTCTCCCAAGAACAATTAAATTCGGGGCGAGTCAAGCTATACGACTCGATAAAAAAAACAAGCGCTTTGTGGGAGGCACCCCATGCTTATCCATCTATCTTCTTATCTTTTTACTAATAAGTGTCGTGAGGAGGGCTACCTCTTCCATTTGTCGTGTTTCAGTGTTTTTTGTGATGTGTCCAGGAATTGCCTGATGATTGAAGACTCTCGTGCTCATAGTTTGGTTCTCTCCACTCGAGTTTCATCATTCGTTGCTTATCCGATATCCTTAATCTTATCGTTTTACGTTTATCTTTGGAATAATTAATAAACGGCCTTAGATTTAGTTAGGAGAACCCTTACCTTTATGACATTGAGGAAAATGACTCGTTTTAGTCTGGGGGTGATCTTTCGATTTGATTTTTGCCTTGAATTTTTTACGTTTACTCTCGCAACCCCGTTTTTCCTCAAAAAATCCAAAAAAATGAGAAAATTTAAAAATTTTGTGCAAGAATATAATAAATTTTGACATTTTGTTGACTTTCCGCTGGTGAGAGTAGGAATAAAATTTTGACTTGATCGGGCGTGTTGAGCCCTAGCTTGTCCCCTTAACCATTTGGCTAAGCATTCGCGGATCTTATTATTTAAGATTTTAAATTTGCGAAGAACGAGAAATGATAGAGTTGTTTATAAGTTGGATGCTAAGCGTGGAGTAGTTGGTTTTCTTTAGAGCTCATCGAAGTTACTTGTGGCCTTTTGCACCCACAAAATTGTTTCACCATATATAATTTTAAGAATAATTAAAGATGTTAGGTTTTGCCGATAATTAGTTCTTGGTCTTCTTAAAAGAATCCTTGTTTTAAAAATTGGGTACATATCAAGGTTACTTAATAAATACGTTTAATAATAATAAGTTAAGTGCTCTAAGCTACGGATTCGAGATCGGGCCTTGGATCCTTATTTTCGGAAGGCGTTTAGGTCTTGGCTACCCTCTTACACCGGCCCTTGGACCTCTAGTTCAGGAATGTGTGAGGTCTTGGTCTAACCACCTTGGATCCTCATTTCAGGAATGTCTAGAGTCTTGGAGCACTCCGTTGTAACGGCCCTTGGATCCTTTATCCCGAAAGGTGTAAGTTCTTGGAACTAAACCGTGAAGCTCCGTTGTTTAGGGTACGCAAGTGAAAAGTTAGTAATAAAAAAGAAAACAAATGGTGATGAATAAAAAAGAAAAAATGCAAAAGTCAAAAATATAAATAAAAACCTTGATGTGGACTTCATTTTCAAAGCAACGGTTCTCGAGAGAAGATTGAAAACTACTTAGCGACTTAATTTAGTATCTTTATCGGACTAAAAACCTATCAAAACGAGAAAATATGAAGCAATTCATTTTTCACCAAAAATAAAATAAATAGAGGAAATTAGGAAAATGGGAGCAAGAGGTAACTACACGAGTAACTTCCATGGGTATCAAAACACGATTCAACGAACGAAATTCAAACTCTTCTCAAGCCTTCCCCGGCAGCGGCGCCATTTAATTGATGTTTTTCAACCAATTAGGTATTTATTTTTTCAAAGGAATTACAACGAATGTATTTCCCCGGGTCGTAGTCCCAACGAAGGTTGAAGTCGAGTTGTCGTAACGGTGCCGAATTTGTGAAGTGAATAGTTTAAAAAGAGTAATATTTTGGGATTTTATGATACGAATATGAAATAAATAATAAAAACAAGTTATCAAGCTAATGGTACAAGCAATCTAAGCACACGATATCTAAAACGAAATTTAAACTTAAAAACATACGTTATGATTTTTAAAAACGTATCTAAAAAGTGAAATTCTAAATTATAAGTCCTAAAATTATGAAGATAATTTTCCTAAATTCTAAATATTAAAAGAAAATTTTAGAAAAAAGAATTATATTTTTTTGATTTTTTATTTATTTTTTATGAATTAAAAACTAAAAGAAAGTAATTAAATGATTAAAAATAACAAACTGATTTGGAAAATTATGAAATTTTGCAGGAAAATCCAAAATGATATTTAGAATCTAAGAAAAATGAAAATAGAACTTTTCTGACCCCTAATAAGCAGTTTGTGCAAAAAGCTGTTTGAAATAAGCACTTAATATAAGCACTTCAACACCAAATTCCACCAAAAGCTCAAATACAGATAAGCATACTAATTCAAGCTTGAAACAACTTTATAAGACCAAATAAGCACTCTGGTATAGCCAATAAGCAGTTGAGCAGTTGCAAAAATTGTGCAGAAGCAAATGATTAAACTCCCTACTTTAAGCCACTCTAAAAGCTAGACAAAAGCTAGTCAGAGGAAACCAAAAGCTGAATCATGAAGCTAATACCACAGACTACTCCTAAACTGAAAATGCCTAAATTTTATAATCAATTGCTACTTCAATTGAGGCAAAGAACAGATGATGAAAGAAGCAAAAACTGATGCAGGCTAGAATCAGTCTAATGGGAAAACTTGCAGACCAAAATTAAGCTATTTAATAAGCTACCAAGTGAAATCCAAGTTTAGAAATCTAAAACCAGTACTATAAACTACTAGAGAACCAAAATTCAAGCAATTAGAACAAGTGAATAAGCAGCTATTGATCAAGCAAAAAGCTGAGAAGAGCAGACTTGGGTGTGCAGGTCTGCAACTATTCTGATGCAGCAGGTTGAGTTTTTTGGACTTAACTCTTTCAATTCCACATGAATCAATACCTACTCTTGGAACTTCACTTTAACTATTGAATGGAACTAACTTTGCCAAAAAAAATGGATCAAATAAGCTTCAGCTTATACTGAGCTTATAAGAGCAGTTATTGATCTCAAATTGCACCTATGAACTACATAACCTCAAAAGCAATCAAATCAACTTAAAATCTAACCACAACAGCTTATCTATCCTTGACTAAGCTTAATCAAACTTAAACTAATTGCAAGTGAACACTACTGAGCTTATATGATCAAAACAGCCACTATTCCAAACATTCCCTTAAAAACTGATTTGAACTTTTGAACTACAAATCACTGATTTAGGCTATGAATCTGTTTGTCTACTGATTACCTAACTTACTTATGAACTAATTGAACAACTTATAATTAAGAAATAAGCACTAAACAAGCAATAAGCAAATGCACAGTTATACTAAATATGAAAATGAAGTGAAGCTTACAAGTGGACCTTATGTGTGAATCAGATCTGATCCAACCGAATACTAGTACCAGGCTTATCCAATAAGCCAATAACAATACCACAGCTTATCCAGATCAGCTTCTCCTTTCCAATAGCTTGTTGGAACAGTAGAGTTGACTTCAGTTGACTTTTTTTCACTTTTGGGACTAAAGCAGTTTTGATACTTAACTAACACTCACAAATAGCTAAAAAGCTTATGTGAGCTTGTTCTAACTTAGAAATAGCTTTTTGAAGATGATTTTAATATTTTAATATTTTTGAATGATTTTTCTTTCTTTTTTTTTTCTTTTTTTTTTTGTGTTTTTGAATTTTTGAAATAACTTGAACAATGATGAAAGAGAGAGTTTATGAAAAGCTAAAGAAGTTTATAATAAACTACTGAAACAGATTAAAAGCTAAACAAAACAACTTAAATGAAGATTATAGTGAACAAGCAAAAGAGCAAAACTAATATTTCATTAAAAACTGGATTACACTATTTTAAAACTTGAGATTACAATCAGAAAACAAAATGACATCATAACACTAACTGAAAAACTACTTGAAAATCTAAGGAGAGGGATCCTCTATTTATAGCCAATTGGTGAAGCTTCTAGGGCTACCATGTCATCGATCCACACCCCTTTGTGCTACTTTGAGTTGATTTCAGCCTTCAGATCATCCCTTGGTCATCACTCAATCATCCTCAGCCTTTGGATCATCACACCACATATCATCAGCCAATCAGAGACCTTCATTTGCGTTGGGATTGCTGACATGTCAGAATCCTTCTAGAAATGCGTGAAAAGTAAAATTGTACCCTTAATTGCTGTTAATTTCTGGGCGGGGTAATTAGGGTTCTTCATATGGGTAAATTGGGGAGAAAAGTGGCTGTTAACTTTTTTTTATCATTGTTTGACTGAAAGTTAATAGTGGTGTTGACCGGGGTGTGTGGATCGGGTGTGTGGGTTAGGTTTCGGGTTGTCGGTTTATGGAGGTGGGCTTGTGGATTATTTTTGGGCTGGTGGGTTTCTTTTATTGTGTTGGGTTTTTGGATTGGATTTAATATAAAATCCGGTTGGTTTAAGTATAGAATTTAGGATTATAGGTTTAGGTAAAGTTCAAGGACCAAAGGTGTATATTCTGAAACTCCAAGGACTTCTTCTGCCATTCTTCAAATTTGTGATCCAAAGGCTTGTCTTGTAACTCTTTGATTTTTTAAGGACTTGTTTGACATATTTTCTTCCCGGCTTCGGCTTTTGACACTATTCCAAATCTCGTGCTTGTTTTCTCGATTTTTTGCTTGATTTTGTCCATATTTCATGATATCCGTACCTGCATAGAAACAAACACAAAAACACAAATATCTTTGGCATTTTGGTTAGTTTTTGGTCGTTTTGGTCTTAATTTGATCAAGAAAAAGTATGTGTTTAAGCACATACCAAAATTCCCCCAGACTAAGATATTGCAGTGTCCTCACGCAATGTTATAAAAACACGTTTTCGAAACCAAAAATTTCCAATCTCTTTTTACTAACTTTGAGAAGTAGCAAAATTTTCAAAAGAGATTAAGAAATCTTAAGTTCTAAAAACTCCCCGATTTTTCTTTTTATTTTATTTTTGTATTTTTCTCATAATCATGTGACGGTTTTGTTGACAATCTTTATCTATCAATAACTTTTAGGGTTAACGAGTAGGAAGCACGACTCATAAAGAAGTGACCATACGGATAAGATTCGTCATCCTTGATTTTTCACGAGTCCCCAAACTAAGCTTAAAAACAAAATCAGTTAGACATGGTGAACCAATTACCATTTGTTGTGTGCACAGATAACACACTGAGCTCCAAATCACCATATAGTCTAAAACATATTAACTCCTTGGTGCTTTTCATCCAAAACCTGCAAGTGTTAGTCCAAAAACAAAGAAACAAGCCACAAAGAACTTTTCTCACAATATAAAAGTATATGACTAACATTTCACTCAAAAAGAAAAATTAATTTCCTTGTGGAACCCAAGCCAAAACAGACTTAGGCTTTCCTCTTGCATCAACATAATTCATTCTTTTCAAAACAATTTTAGCACCATTGGGTTTGATGGGTCTCCAAACCCAACATGCTGATGCATTCACTCCAGTACCCATATTTCCCTTCGCAGTGTTTTTATTAACACCAGTACCAATTACTCTGCTAGCAGTTGGAACTGCTGGCTTGGTAGTTGTTACCTTGGGTTTCCAAACTTGGTTTTTCACTACTTCTCTGTGATAAAAGGTTCTGTTTCCAATCTTTTGTGCTGGTTTAAAAACTATTTGTGCACCTTGAATTGTTGGCCTTGGGTGAACAGGTCTAATAGGTCTGACAGTTTGAACTGCTGGTCTATCAGTATGAACTTCTCTTGGTCCAGACCTCAAAAGAACTGACCTTGGTATCATCTTAGCATTTGTAGGGTGAGAGGGAGGTCTTACTGAGTTCACCCTAGGGGTTGAATACCTGGTTACCCATTTATCACAAAAGGCTGCAAGATGGTCAAAGCTTTCCTATAGCAGACAAAATCATCACCTAGTTGGTGAGATTTGAGGTCATTCCAATTCCTTTGGTTACCTCTGGGCTTGTTTGTGGTTCTATACATTTCTGCATACCTAACTGTTGGTCTAAAAGGTTTAGCATTTGATCTAGGCCTAACAGTCTCAGTTTTAACCATCTTTGGAACTTTTGGTTCCTCCACCTTAACACTAATAGGCTTAACTTCAGCCTGATCATCCTCATCATCAGAAGTCTAGTCCTCAATGGTTGGAGCATCTGAGTCCTTAGCTGAGGACACCTTATCCTCAGAAAGTGAGGCATCACTTGCACTCTCATACACAGGTTTATCAACTACATTCTCTTTAGGTTGAGGACCATACTTAAGCTCAGGTAGTTGAAATTCAGGAAGTCCTGTGTGTTCTAGGTCTATGTCTGGTGGTGTTGGAATTCCTCTATAGGGAGGTGGAACTGACTTATAACCTAGGCCTGACTTAGCTTTATTGAGGATCTGACACTCAACAATCTTACTAACACCCTGAGTTGCAAATTCTAGTGTGTCAACAGTCATTTGAATGTTCTGATTTGCTTTCTTAGCCTGATCCAGCTCATGTTTTAACACACTAATCTCATTTTCTCTAAACATTAAATCTCTCTTAAGTATAGCTACAGTATCACTAAAAGTAGACTCATTTTCCTTATAGTGAACTATCTGTTCTTCTAATACAACCAAACCTCTCTTATGATTTGCTAAATTAAAAGCAGTCTGGTTTAGCTCTATTCTCTGATTATCATATTGTTTTCTAAGTGTTTCTAATTCTTTTAATGCATCACATGATTTAGAACATTTAGAAATTTGTACCTCAGAGTCTGAGAATGCCATCTTCTTCTTAATCGAATTCGTCTGGATCTTCTAAATCAAAGTATCAGGAACCTGGCTCTGATACCACTTGACCGGATCTACACACACTCCTTGTGTTAGATAGATACTTTGAATGATGTCTAGTCTAGCACGCGGAATTTACTAGCTAGCACTTAGAAGATTTATTTGTTTGTGTTTTGTATGAATTGAATGTAACATTGAATGAACAATGAAAACAATAATTCAACTTCAACGATTCAATATTATTAATGAATAATACGAGTGATCTCCTATCACTAGGGTTTTACAACCTTGAATCTTAAACAAAAACTCGATATCTATATCTCCCTTAACCTTCACCTAGGAGATCCTTTTATAGACTAAGGATTCCTTTACAAGATAACTATCACCTAATCGTATAAGATATACACAATATCTTTTCTATAATTATCTTTTACAAAAACATAAACCGTACTAACTTCTTCATATAACCGTACTAACTGTTCTTGTCTTCAAAACTCATCAGCAGTACTAACTTCCACATTCAGCCGTACTAACTGCTTAAGCTTAATTCCTAACAACCGGGGATCGCTCACGGCTCAAGAATTTCGTGAAAAAGTTTATCGGGACAGTTAGATTTGGGAACGACCATTTTGGGGCAATTATAGGTTATGGAGATTACATTTTTGGTGACAGTGTAATTTCCCGGGTATACTACGTGGAAGGACTTGGGCACAATTTGTTTTCTGTTGGTCAATTTTGTGATTCTGATCTTGAAGTTGCTTTCAGAAAACACACATGTTTTGTCAGAGAGTTGGATGGTATTGATCTTCTGAAAGGCAGTCGTGGGAGTAATCTATACACCATCTCTATTGAAGAAATGATGAGGTCCTCTCCTATTTGCTTGCTTTCAAAGGCCTCAAAGACCAAATCTTGGCTTTGGCACCGTCGTTTAAATCACTTAAACTTCAGAACCATAAATGACCTTTCTCGCAAGGATCTTGTACGAGGCATGCCCAGATTAAAGTTTGAGAAAGATCATCTTTGTTCTGCCTGACAACTGGGCAAAAGCAAGAAATGTACTCACAAACCCAAAACTGTCAACACCATTACGGAAGCTCTTCACACCCTTTATATGGATCTGTGCGGACTAATGAGAGTTCAGAGTATTAATGGGAAGAAGTATATTCTTGTGGTGGTCGACGACTACTCTTGGTTTACATGGGTAAAGTTTTTAAGAACCAAGGACGAAACTCCAGAGGTTATCATCAAACTTATCAAACAGCTGCAAGTGAGACTCAACAAAACTGTCAGAATCATTCGTACAGACAATGGAACTGAGTTTGTTAACCAACAATTCAGTCAATTTTATGAAAGTATTGGCATAACTCACTAGAAAAGTGTTCCACGCACTCCTCAGCAGAACGGCATTGTTGAAAGAAGAAACTGTACTCTTGTGGAAGCTACACGCACTACTAGAAAAACAGCTATTCTTGACGCGCAATGCGCGTCATAAAGGGGTCAGATGACGCGCAAAAGCGCGTCAAGGATGGACCAGACATAAATTTTCATGACCCGCATTTGGGCGTGATCCTTCTATGACACTCGGTTTATGACCCTCTTTTCTGACGTGCGTTTTTGCGTGTCATAACCTTTTTTTTTCTTTTTTTTTTAAATTAATTTTTTTCAGTTCCTAATTTTCTATTAAATGACAATTAAAAACCTGATAATACAAAATTAAAAACACAAATATCAAAATAACGCATTTCATATATATATATATATATATATATATATATATATATATATATATATATATATATATATATATATATATATATATATATATATAAAACAATGAGGTTAATTCAAGTACTAATTCACGATAAGTCACAAGTTAATTAACGACAAAAATTACATATCGATAGTAATTCACAAGTTAGTTTGACAGCTTCCACATCGACCACTGAGTATACAACAGTATAATGGCCTTTAGCCCAGAATAATGGCCTTCGCTGCGGGAATAACTGAAAAGAGAAGAGATAACTCATCTTGCCTCCGAACATTGATCAGTTAAAAGGACGAGTTCTTGTTCTGGACATTGATCATCTGCTCGTCTACTTCCTTGGTGCTCATCTTGCCTCTGAACATTGCAGATGCAGTAAGGTATCGCCCATGTCGTGGATCAGCTGCACACATCATGTTCTTAGCATCCCACATTTGCTGAGTGAGCTCAGGCACAGTTAAGGCTCGGTATTGCTGAGATCCACGTGATGTCAGTGGAGCAAATCCCACCATGAAGAAATGAAGCCGCGGGAATGGAACAAGGTTCACTGCTAGCTTTCTGAGGTCAGAGTTCAGTTGACACGGGAATCGAAGAAAGCAAGTTACACCAGACATAGTAGCTGATATCAAGTGGTTCAGATCTCCAACTGTTCCAAAAACATCCAAACAAAACCATTCAATCAATCAATCTATGATTTAAGAATACAATTCATACACTTAAATATGAAGCTGCAAGTAAAAATCTTACAGCTTGGAGTAGTGAGCTTGAGGGTCCTGAAACAAATGTCATAAAGCGCTTCATTATCGAGGACCATACCTTCATCAGTGTTTTCAACCAACTGATGAACCGACAACATGGGGCATATGCACATTTCTTCTGAATTTAGCTGTAAATAAACCCGGTGAATGGTTGGGTTGCATTGTTGCCCGTACCATAGTTTATTGGCCTAAATGGCAAATTGCAGTTCGAATAATTTATATGATGGTATTGATTTTGGTCCATAAAGTACTTTTTTTTGGCATCCATTGAAGTATGATTTAGTCATTTAGAAATACGATAAACAGTCAAACACTTAAAATGCATGTCAACTGAAATGTGTAATTACTGATCAAGTCAGTGTGTAAATGATTGTACCTTTTCAAGGTCGTTCATGAGAATGTGACCCATTCCACTTCTACGATATTCTACTCTTGTCCCAACAAGAGGGAGTTCAGCTACCTTCTCTCCAAAAACTCTAGTGACATTCTCAATATATAGATTATCATCCAAATGACCAAAAAACAGGACTAAGAATTTAACTTTAAAAACGTGTCGCACCTTACTGTCGCAGCCGAAATTAGCTCATTATCTTTCTCCAATATAACTGTATAGCATCCCTTGAAGTTCAAACGCTTCAGCTTTGACCTATTGTCAAAATTTTATAATATTACCAAAAGATAACGAACCGTCAAAATCAAGAATGAACAAGTTAATCTCACCATCTACAAAAAATAACATCTTCAACCATATCTCTTCGGGTGAGAGGCTCTATCAGAGGATCAAAGGACTCGTGCATCACTTTGATAACATCCTTTAACTTTTTATGAATTTCCGTTAATTCGTCTATATCTGAAGCATCACGATTCCCACATTCAATCTTCTTGTATTTCAGTAGAGTCCATGTTAAGTCATCCTTCCCTACAGAAACTGGCTTTCCCGAACAACCGTATCAGACACTTTGGGCGACGGGAAAACAGAGAAAGTCAACATGGTACGGTCGGGGTATTCCTCCCTGATCTTTGAAATCAAAAGAGTACCCATTCCCGATCCAGTCCCCCCTCCTAACGAGTGACAAACCTGAAACCCTGCATATACAACAACCAAATCAGAACCAAAACCCCCAATTTACAACTGTAAAAAATACCAAAATCGCTAAAACAAGCAATGCAGACCTACATCCCTAAACACATACTAAAGCTATTCAATTTAAGTAATAATGCCGAAAGCTTTTATAAAAATCGCTATTTTTAATTCCCAATCCCCAATACAAAGCTTCTTATATATAAAGCGCTACATTTAATCCGTAATACGTTAATCAGAATCAAAATCTCCAATACAAAGCTTCTTAGATAAAAATCGCTACTTTTACGCAGATCTATACATACAAACATAAAGCACCAAAACCCCCAATTTAAGCACCACAAAGACCTAAAATCTATTAGAAATATATGATAAAACCCTAACGCGTACAAGGGGTTCGATAAAATGCATATATAACAAGCAAATCCCTAATTTTAAGCATCATATACACAGATCTATACATATAAACCATAAAACCGTAACGCGTATAAGATACCATACCTTGAAGACAATCACAGTTCTCAGCCTCCTTCCTAACAACATCAAGCACAGAATCAATGAGCTCCGCACCCTCAGTATAATGACCCTTAGCCCAGTTATTCCCGCAGCGAAGGCCATTATACTGATCTATCCAACATCAGTATAATGGCCTTTAGCCCAGAATCAATGAGCTCCTCTTTCTTGACCTTGTAGCGGATGGAGATGACTTGGCGAGGTGATGGTGAAGGCGTGGCTGCGTTGTGGTAGTGGTGTCGATTGCTGGTATAGGAGAAGGAAGAGGAGAGAGTTATCTCTTCTCTTTTCTTTTTGTGTTGGTTTGATACAAATGAGAAAACACAGATATATATGACTTTTAACTGATTATGACCCATATGTTATGATGCTTCTGAAAATGAGTCATCCCCAATAGAAAATTTACTCGAAATGACTCTTATTTTATGACTTTGCTCTTTGCACGTCATCTTGTAGTGTGGGTCATAAAAAGTGGGTCAAAGATAGCCCTTTTTCTAGTAGTGACGAACCATGCAAATATTTTCCAAGGCACCGATGTTTCTTTGAAAGCAATTGCTACAGCATGTTACACCCAAAATCGATCCCTGATACATACTATTCACAACAAAACTCCCTATGAGCTGATACATGGCAAGAAACCAGATCTTTCTTTTCTGCGAGTGTTCGGTGCTCTATGCTACCCGACAAATGACAGTCAGGATCTGGGAAAACTAAAACCTAAAGCAGACATAGGATTCTTCGTTGGATATGCACTAGATCGCAAGGGATACAGAATCTACAACAAACGAACCCGAAAAATCATGGAAACTATTCACGTGACATTCGATGAGTTGACTGAGCAAACAGCTCCTGGACAAACTAGTTCTGGACCCGCTCCTAATCTTTTATCACCTGGACCAATCAGTTCAGGTCTTGTACAGAATCCCACTCCTGCAGTTCCTTATGTACCCCCACCAGTGATGAGTTGAAGAAGTTGTTTGATCCGATGTTTGATGAATATTTTGAGCCACCAACGGGTGATACTACAACGGAAGCTCCACCTGTACCTCCAGTTGCTGATGCTCCAGTTCCACAAAATTCAAAGGGTCCATCTGTATCTATTTCAATCAGTCAAGATGCACCATCTGCTAGTCACTCACCATCATCATCAAACATTCATTCTCCTTTGGTACAGCAATGGTCTGCTGTAGATAATTCTTTTGAAGTAAATCCTTTTGCTCCTGCTGATGATGTTCCATTCGAGAATATATTCGCTCCTGAATCTTCTACAGAGACATCTTCTTCAGGGGATCCTAACTCGGCAACATCAGTTCACTACCCTCAACCACATGATCATCTCAGAAAATGGACCAATGATCATCCGATTGACAACATCATTGGAAATCCCTCTCGTCCGGTATCCACACGAAAGCAACTTGCCACCAATGCATTGTGGTGCTTCTTTAGTTATGTACTATACAAAGTCGAAACAAAAGACTTCAAAGATGCTTTGTCTAAAGACTGCTGGTTTACTGCAATGCAAGAAGAAATTCATGAGTTTGATCGACTTGAAGTATGGGAATTAGTGCCTCCTCCAGATTGTGCAATGATTATCGCTCTAAAGTTGATCTTCAAAGTGAAACTCGATGAGCATGGTGATGTTTTGAAAAATAAGGCACGGCTTGTTGCAAAGGGGTATCGACAAGAAGAGGGCATAGACTTCGAAGAATTATTTGCGCCGGTTGCTCGAATTGAAGCTATTAGAATCTTTCTCGCTAATGCTGCTAGTCAGAATATGACAATCTATCAAATGGATGTCAAGACAACATTCTTAAATGGTGATTTGAAAGAGGAAGTCTATGTGAGTCAACCTGAAGGATTTGTGGACCCTGATCGTCCTACTCACGTCTATTGCTTGAAGAAAGCCCTCTATGGCTTAAAGCATGCACCTAGGGGCGTGGTATGATACCTTGTCTAAGTTTCTTCTGGCAAACAGATTCTCCAAAGGTGTTGTTGATCCTATGCTATTCACTAGGAAAACGGGCAAACATCTACTTCACGTTCAGATCTATGTAGATGACATTATCTTTGCCTCCTCTGATCCTAGTGAATGTGATCGATTTTCTAAAGAGATGAGCTATAAGTTCCAAATGTCAATGATGGGACAAATGTCGTTCTTCTTAGGTTTGCAAATTTCTCAAAGTCCCAGAGGCATCTTCATTAATCAATCCAAGTATGCAAATGAAATATTGAAGAAATTTGGATTTGATTCAAGTGATCCTGTTGACACTCTGTAACACCCCGCTAAAGCGGAAACACGGGATGTAACGAGTAAATCAAATAGTATAACATAATACAACATGCCATCATTAATTAAATCAAATAGTATAACATTACAACATTGTTTTGGCCGACATCAGAAAATAAAAATAATTTTGAATTCTTGAAAGATATTTTCCTAACAAATTAATGAAAGCAAAGATGACATGTGAAGACCCTTTATGCAAATGCCTTCATAAAAATGCTTACTGACGATCACCTGAAATGCATGAGAAAACGGGTCAACTATGAAAATAGTTGGTGAATACACAAGTTTTATATAATAAGAAAATCTTTATCTTTAGAGAAAGTCTTCATGGCAAACATCCTGTCAACTCGTCCTGTTACAACTCCCGCCCATACAAGACTTGTAACATACGAGTTCACATACATTTCCATAATAAAAGTAAGTCCAAAGTCTATGAGAAAAAGTCCACAAGGCAAAGATAATGTCAAACCACTCAGTTACATGTCCCGCCCATACAAGACTTGTAACCTGTGTTTTCACAAACCATTGCATAGAAGATTGTATATTTTATAGTCAAGCACATATGGTTAACAAGTTCCCATTAAAAGCACCATGTATATAATAAATCAAGAACGCTCGGTCGATAGGGGAGACTTTATTTTGTTGCTCCATAGACAGGGGAGACTTTGTGTTGCTGCTTCGTTCACATAGGGAGACTTTATATTGCTCCGTTCACATAGGGAGACTTTGTATTGCTCCATTCACATAGGGAGACTTTATATTTAGTGCATACAACACATTAAGTTCAAAACAAGTCATATATTCATAATTAGGTTCAAGAGTTAAAGTCAAGTTCAAAAGTTCAAGTCAAGTTCAAGAGTTCAAAACAAGTTATAAGGTCAAGACAAGTCAAAAGAGTTCAAAATAAGTTAAAGGGTTCAAACCAAGTCATACAAGTTCAAAATAGACTAAGGGTTCAAAATCAAGTCAAAGGGTTCGAATAATAGTGTTCATAAAATAATAATCAATTTAGTTCAAGTATAAATCATGCATTCCACCCCAAAAATATAGTGAAAAATAGTAAAAGAGGGGTTGTGATTACTCACCAGTAACGAAGTAGTGATGGTGATCGGAATATAAGTATGACGGGAAAACGGCGAAAACCACTAAGGACCTATATAGAAAATAAAACACGTTTTAGGCTCGGGGAAATATTAAGTAGCACTTTTACTCAGGTTTTATTTGGTATCTTATATTTATTTAGCCATAATATAAGTTTTTTGTTAGGTTTATAACAAGTCATGGTCAAAAATGTGTTTATATGTGCCTATACAAGTTTGAATACAAAGCTGATTGGATTTTGGTAAAAATACCGTACTAAATGGGCCGCCATTTCTAAACCGTAAAGGATAAAATTATGAACTTTATATGGTTGGAAAGGTATGATTCTGTAATATTTGAAAATCAAGGTCCCACTTAACTGAGAACTTCAGAACATGGGTGAAATTACTAATTTACCCCTGTGTCTCTATGCAGTTACTTCCAGCATCCAAATAAGTTTAGAAAAATGAGTGTATCTTCTTATCTACAGGTCTAATGGACACAAAGCCAGTGGGAAACGTTTTCTATATGTATTAGCTCAAACTTTCATGTTTTTACCAACCTAGGGTTCTTTGCAACATCTTAGAGTAAATGGCCTATCAAATCTGACATGCAATCCTGGACAAGTTTTAGTGTAGATTTTCTCCAAAAATTATCGGGATGAATTAAGATGTAAGGTTTTTGGGGGAATGATCCTAAGACCTGAGGTTAACTCCCAATATTTTTAGTTTAGCTTAAAACCCACTGAGGAAGAAAATGGTGAATCAATTTTGTTGCATAAAATCTGGGACACGTTATGGACCAATCCCAAATGCTACTTTATGTGTGTTGATTGTGTCTAATAACCATGCATATCCAAGATTAATCACCACTACCATTTTATTTGTCCAAGAACTCAAAAATTCCAGGAGCTCAAAGTTTATTTTGTAGATCTAAAATAAATTATTATAACAAAACAATATGAAGAAATCATTAAAAATAGATCAAAACCCATTTAAATCAATCCCTTTCTTGCATCTAATAACCAAATCAAGCCTAACCACCTATCCAAATCCTATATTCCTATGAAATCTTGAATAAATATATTTCAAATCACACGTGCAAGAGTGGTTTTTCTAATCCTTTAAAATTCTAAGAAAAATGATAGAAAAATCATAGAAAAAGAAGGAAATGAAGTTGAAAATGTTAGGAAAACTTACCAAGAATAAAACCAAACGAATGATGCAAGATTTGGGGCTTGAAAAACTTGATGAATGGTGGTGTTTATGTGTTGATTTTTGGCAGCAAGCAAGGAGGAGGGAAGGAGATGGGTAGTTTTATGTTTGGTGAGATTTGCATGTAAGAACTAATGATGAATTTCACATTGAAAATGAAAATGAGTAGTGTTGGAGTATTAAAGGGAGGGGGCCGGTTTTTGGGGTTCCAAGGGTGTATTTTCTTTTATTATTTTGTAAAAATACATTATATACATGTTTTGTACAAGTATCTTAAGTCACGGAGTGAGTTTGAAGGCCAACGGGGCTAAACCGGTAACGTTTTATGCATAGTTTGTGAAAATAAATGTCATAAAGATACTATTTTCATAAAAATGTTAAATTTAACTTAAAATGACCTAATTTGATGTTTCATATATTTCTCGAGCCTTTCGGAGTGTTATAACGTCTTTAAAGCTTAAACCGTGAGCCGAAAACGCGTAAAACATAAAAAGTGCAAAGTTTACGTAATAACGGAAAAATAACAATATGGCTTTTGAAATATGTATGAAGTGAAATAAAAATGTCTAAAACATGTAGACTGAGCACAGTCTAGGGTCGATTCCATTTAATTGTTTATTTAACGACGTACACGAGCTAATCTAACAAGTTCCTCGTAACTGACAATTTCCGCGAAATTGTATATAATAAGTGAAAGAAAGTGGTTAAATAATGACCCAGAAAATACGAATTGTTACAGTCTCCACCCGTTAAGGGAATTCAGTCCCTGAATTTAATTCATTAACAAATGTACATTCTCATGGCTAGATTTGATGAGACAAACTTTTCCATTCTCGAGCGTAGCCCTCAAAAGACCTTTAGGTGTTCGATTCTAATTTAATCTCACAACTCATCAAACAAGAACTGTCATGAGATTAAACTGAATCGATTTGGGTAACAACTTGACTCTTAGCTTGATTTTCGCACCTCATCAAACAAGAACTGTCACTAGATCAAGCTAGGAGACAATTTGTCAGAAAGAAAGAATCTACATCTTTGAAGGAGGTCTTTTGAAAGATTGGCTCGAATTTGGAATTGCTTAAACCAATCAAATCAACGAATAGTGGTGGTTTTAATTAGCGAGAAGGCTATAAATGCAACTAAGGTTTATGACATTAGGTCTCACATTAATCAATACTGCTCCGAACAAGGGAGACTTAAAATTGGGGTGCGAAAATAATTTCTGCCCCAAAATCAGATGGTACTAAAATAAAATGGTTGTAATTATGACAACTTCATCCGTATACGTCCTGCTGAGTGTGACGAGATAGACAGTTCAATTGTAAAAATCGAGTGACTAGATTTAAACGGAGCAAGCATTGTCCATTCTTGAGCAAAATCATTTAAAATATTAAGCTAAGTAGCAACTTTTACTTAATCTCACAACTCATCAAACAAGAACTGTCATGAGATTAAGTTAGGATTTGTTATAAAGCTTAACGTTTTTGAAAATTTAGTTAGAGTTTGGGGGTTGCTCAAGAACGAACAGGTTGATATTTGTGGTATAAGTTAATGAGATTGGCGAATAAGGTCAAAGGTATCGTCAAAGTAAATGAGTCGTTTTGAGGAAAATTAATAAAGGTGACAGGGAGAAGTTTTGTTCAAGAGATTAGATAAATAGGCTTTGAAGAAAGTTTTCAAAATTTTTGGAGAGATAAAATAAATCAGTTCTGAGATATGTGAAGAATTTTTACTGAGTTAAGACATTTAGTAGAAATCAATTGTCTAGCGAGTAAGGAAGGATTAGGTGTTTCATCTCCGGTCTTCATTAAAATTTTAAAATAGTATGCAAGAGATGAAGTATCCAAAAATTTAACTGTTTTTGATGAAGTGGTCAATAGTCTGAAAAGAAATGTATGGTTCAGAGATATGAACAAGAAAATAACGGTATGCTAGCATTATGCTCAGAGCACAAGGATCATCACAAATAACGTCATGATCAATGCAAACAATGTTGTCGCTATGGATGTATATCATATCCTCTTGAATAATAGTATATAGATTCCAACTGTCGTAAGGAACGGGAAGGCGATGTTAAGTAAGTAGTTCTCAGGGGTTTAGAAGTTTCGATCATTGGGATCTGTCGCAAGTAAGGGCCTTGATAAGTAGGTGAATATAAGACGGTAGTCGGTGAAGGTTTGGTAGGACAATGGACTGTAACTAACGTAACCGAAACTGAGAAATGTACAAAGACTTATCGTATCAAAATAGAACAAGGCATGTCATGACAAAAGTACTTAGTACCTATCAAGAATTGTAAAAAAAACATAGCATAACAAAACAAGGCAAGGATGAAAGGAATAAGGTGTACTCAACTCTAAAGATAAATGTCTGCCTATAGGGTTTAATGCACAAGTACGAATGCAAATATGCGATGCGCACACACATGACCGATGCAATTTCAGGTGACTGCCTTTTAAGATCTGACCAAACATGATCCGAGACTACTACTCCTATCATCGCATGATTCTTTCTGAATTAGACATAGGTGATCAGGCTATGTATAATTAAGGAGTAAGGATGCAATGCTCGGACTAGTCAACTCGTATGATGTTCGGTGTTTTAAGAAAATTTTATTTTGGTTATAGTTGCGATTTTTATTTTAGAAAAAACTGGCATTCTCTATAACTTCTAGCTCTGATACCAATCTGTAACACCCCGCTAAAGCGGAAACACGGGATGTAACGAGTAAAGGCACAAGCACAAGATAATAGAACATGCCATCAATAATTAAATCAAATAGTATAACATTACAACATTGTTTTGGCCGACATCGGCTATAAAAATAAGTTTGAATTCTTGAAAGATATTTTCCTGACAAATTAATGAAAGCAAAGATGACATGTGAAGACCCTTTATGCAAATGCCTTCATAAAAACGCTTACTGACAATCACCTGAAACGCATGAGAAAACGGGTCAACTATGAAAATAGTTGGTGAGTACACAAGTTTTATATAATAAGAAAAACTTTATCTTTACAGAAAGTCTTCATGACAAACATCCTGTCAACTCATCCTGTTACAAGTCCCGCCCATACAAGACTTGTAACATACGAGTTCAGATACATTTCCATAATAAAAGAAAGTCCAAAGTCTATGAGAAAAGGTCCACAAGGCAAAGATAATGTCAAACCACTCAGTTACATGTCCCGCCCATACAAGACTTGTAACATGTGTTTTCACAAACCATTGCATAGAAGATTGTACATTTTATAGTTAAGCACATATGGTTAACAAGTTCACATTAAAATCACCATGTATATAATAAATCAAGAACGCTCCATCGACAGAGGAGACTTTATTTTGTTGCTCCGTAGACAGGGGAGACTTTGTGTTGCTGCTCCGTTCACATAGGGAGACTTTATATTGCTCCGTTCACATAGGGAGACATTGTATTGCTCCGTTCACATAGGGAAACTTTATATTTAGTACGTACAACACATTATGTTCAAAACAAGTCATATGTTCATAATTAGGTTCAAGAGTTAAAGTCAAGTTCAAAAGTTCAACTCAAGTTCAAGAGTTCAAAACAAGTTATAAGTTCAAGACAAGTCAAAAGAGTTCAAAATAATTTTAAGGGTTCAAACCAAGTCATACAAGTTCAAAATAGTCTAAGGGTTCAAAATCAAGTCAAAGGGTTCGAATAATAGTGTTCATAAAATAATTATCAATTTAGTTCAAGTATAAATCATGCATTCCACCCCAAAAATATAGTGAAAAATAGTAAAAGAGGGGTTGTGATTACTCACCAGTAACGAAGTAGTGATGGTGACCGGAATATAAGTACGACGGGAAAACTGAGAAAACCACTAAGGACCTATATAGAAAATATAACACGTCTTAGGCTCGGGGAAATATTAAGTAGCACTTTTACTCAGGTTTTATTTGGTATCTTATATTTATTTAGCCATAATATAAGTTTTTCGTAAGGTTTATAACAAGTCACGGGTCAAAAATGGTGTTTATATGTGCCTATACAAGTTTGAATACAAAGCTGATTGGATTTTGGTAAAAATACCGTACTAAACGGGCCGCCATTTCTAAACCATAAAGGATAAAATTATGAACATTATATGGTTGGAAAGTTATGACTCTGTATTATTTGAAAATCAAGGCCTCACCTAACTGAGAACTTCAGAACATAGGTGAAATTACTAATTTACCCCTGTGTCTCTATGCAGTTACTTCCAGCATCCAAATAAGTTTAGCAAAATGAGTGTATCTTTTTAGCTACAGGTCTAATGGACACAAGGCCAGTGGAAAAAGTTTTCTACATCTCTTAGCTCAAACTTTCATATTTTTACCAACCTAGGGTTCTTTGTAACATCTTAGAGTAAATGGCCTATCAAATCTGACATGCAATCCTGGACAAGTTTTAGTGTAGATTTTCTCCAAAAATCATCGGGATGAATTAAGATGTAAGGTTTTCGGGGGAATGATCCTAAGACCTCAGGTTAACTCCTAATATTTTTATTTTAGCTTAAACCCCACTGAGGAAGAAAATGGCGAATCAATTTTGTTGCATAAAATCTGGGACAGGTTATGGACCAATCCCAAATGCTACTTTATGTGTATTGATTGTGTCTAATACCAATGCATGTTGGAGAATGCTCTTGTCATAATAACTAATTATATGGCTAGTCATATGTGAGCCTATGGGGTCACACACATATACACTGAGGTGCCAATTTATATTTCGTGTTTATTGTATTTACGATATATAAATAACCGTAAGTAACCAGGAACCGATATTGGGCTTCTAATGAATAAGTAATGGACTTATTGCATTGGACTAGAAAATCAAATGGGAAGCCCATTTGGGGCCCAATGGTGGCCGGCCTTGATGTTGTAAAAGAAAGGGACTAGTTTGTATTTTATGGAAAATATAATCACCATAATATCCTGATTATTGTGATTAGTAGTTACCTAATATCTCTCCCTCTTCCTCTCATCAAGGACCACGAAATAAAACACACCAAGATCTAGGGTTTTTGTTTTTTCATCAATCTCCATTGAATCTTGTTCATTCAAGGGTGCTTTGATTGGTTACGGGGTGAAGGACTAGCATCCATTGGCATACGGTGACGTGTAGTGTGGATACACATAGAGGTGATCTATTTTGATCACTTGGGTTTCATATTGTGTTCGACATAGGGCTTTTGTTGGTGACTCCCGGATCACGCTACAAAGGTATAAATTATGTATTTATTTATTTGATTGATCATATGGCACTATGGATCCTGTTATGGTGATGTTTATCCGCTGCGTGAATTTATTTAATATGTTATATATGTCATACATCACCTATAGTGGTATCACGAGCCATCATATGTTGTCATATGATCATCTTGTATGCGTAAAAATGGCTAAAAACGTGTTATTTTAATGGATTTAAAAGTGAGATTTTAAAACAGCCCCTAAGGCTTGAATATTATGAATATGTCGACTTTATGAAGGTCTTAAGATCTGGACTTTTTGATCCTATGGCCATTTGTTATGCATACATCAATTGTTTACTTGATCGGTACCCGTAAAATGGCCTAAAAACGTGTTTTTTAAGAGATTTTTAACCCGATTTTAAAACAGCCCATGAGGCTTATTTTTCTGAGTTAAAATGGTGTTAAGAAGGTCCTAATATCAGTGGGTTATGAGTCTATGGCCATTTGTCACGCGTATCATTCGGGGTTTTAATTATTGTTAATTAATTTCTTCGATTCGTTGGCTAACAATTTAATTCTTGTTATATATTTTGTTATCCATGGCAAATACATGCATGTTTGTCCATGGAGTTAGCCAACACCATGTAATAATCTTTATTTGAATGTATTATTATGTGTTCATATGCAAAGCCGATGAAAACCTAGACCACTTGTGCGTTGTGATTGTGATTGTTGGTTGGTTTTTCTTGTTTTGGGGTTTGCCATTGTTTCGGCACTTTTGTAATGTATTTCAATTTTGGTTTTGCCAATGTTTGGGCATTTTACAGTAGATACAAAGTAGATTAGTTGTATTTTACTTTATATGTATTGTAAACAAGAGCTTGGAAGCAAAAGGCGAAAGATTGAAGAGTTGTAGACTGAAAGTTGCTGCTGGACACCTGTTGGGAAAACGTGCTTACCTGCTGATTGGTAAGGTATTTTTTTCTAAATTTTTTGGTGCAGGTCCACAAGACATAGGGCTACAACTTTGTCAACTGGGCCGAATCATGAGGAGGTGATCTTCCTGGGCTTTTGGGCCTTGCAAAACAGAAAAACTGGGCTGACAGAAACTGAAGTTCAAGTGCATAATGGGCCTTTTACTTGCTTATGATTGTCTTGGAGCAAGTGGGAGCCCTCCGTGTGGTTGTGGTTTATGTCCCTAGTTGACTCTTGGTTCTCGTGATGGCTCACGAGACCAAGCATAGGATTTTCATCGGTTGAGGCTTTGCATATTGTGGTTGAATGTTTGGTTGGTTGTTTTTATGTATGTTGTGACTACATGTAAAACGAAAAATGTTTTCTTAAAACTTGAAACTAAACATAAACCATTTTGAACTAAGTCTTATGATTTAGTTTAACTAAGTTTAAATATGATTTGAAACTTAAAAATCATTGTTTTCTAAATAACACTTAAACTAGTTAAGATTGTTTATTTATTGATTTATTGTATTGTCCAAACTTAATTAAAATCCACCTAGGATTTATATTAGTCTTGAAAATGGAAAACTTGACACACATAAATTAAAACAATGATTAGACTTAAGTTAAGAAAAGTTTTTAACTTGTGCTACGAAGAATGAATGCATGCTTCTTTCGTACACGTTTTTGATCCACATCAAAACTATTTACCCGTCAAAATTTAAGTCACGCCGTCCAATTATGAGAACACTTGCAATTACCTTTTAGCATCTGGTCAGACCTAGGCTGAATTGTAACCCAAGGTGACTATTCTCCATGGTCAGACCTAGGATTATTCTCACAGTTTTCAAATTGGATGACTTAATCGAGTAGTGTGGTCAGACCCTTACCCGAGGCAAAGATGGGACTAAACATGCCTACATGACACTAGTTGTTTGACACTAGATGCCATGAGTCCCATAAGGATCTAAGAGTTGTACATGTAATACAATTGGTGATCGTCGCCTACCTATTGAATCCACCATTTCTAGTAGATCAACTGCATTAATGGTCGAACCTCAATGAGGATCTTAGCCTTTTCGTAAATTAATTGTTTTAAATTATAAACATGGGGTAGTTAATTTATAAAAGGATAATTATCGAAAATACTAAAATTGAACTTTGTAAATTCAATTAATGCAACGCATACCGTAAACAAGAGTTTGTTCTTTTCTTGTTAAAAGGACGAACTAAGTCGATCTTTCCTTGTAAGAAAGAGACTTATTCCTATCCTTTTTCTTTATGAGGAAAAGCCATAATAGGAATATTTGAATTTTCCTAATTCTAATCAAACTCAAGGAAAACCTACTCTAGAAATCGTGATGTCTTGTAAAAGTCAAAACGGTTAAGTATGGTTACACATCTTATTCCTTCAACATTGTTTTATAACCCTTGTTTCGGTTTTGAAACATTGAAGAAATATAAGATATTTGGACAACCAAGAACACGTGCACTTGACTTGACCTCTTTGGTCAGACCTTAGGGCCATTTCAACCCATGGCGAATTTTGCTCATTGGTCAGACCTTTGGCGATATTTGCATGTTCTTGCTTGGTCAACCTATTTCGTACTAGCTACCAAACTAAAATGAGTTTAAATAATTAGAAGACGGAAGTATCAATAAACCGCAATGTGGTAAAGGCAATTACTAGCATGATTACCTAGCAGTTTGCCTTAACCCAATATGCCTACTAAGGTCCTACATACCCTTGTGGTAAAGTAGACCAATTATGGAGGAAATGCATGCCTATTTTCAAGTTAAAATAGCAATGATGGCTAGCCCATCATCTATATGTTAGAACTTGATGCACTTTCTTCAATACCTAAGTACATGTTTACTAGTCAAAGTGACTCACATTAGCAATAATGTGTAGATATTCAAAGAAAGATGGAAAGTATCCAATCACTACTCACTCTCCACTAGTGACGTAACACATTGTAATGTTGTCTAATCCAGTGGGAGCTACGTGATTATATTACTGGTGACGTAACACATGTAATGTTGTCTAATCCAGTGGGAGCTGTAAGCTTTATTACTTGCAAGTTGCCCATCTTATTTCCAGATTGTCTTGAAATAATACATTACTTTCCACGTGTTAAGCATCATAGTTTATATAAGAACCATTACATAAGTTTTATATGATAACTTGTCGCGTTCCTGATGTTGCTTCCTGAAATGTTATCTATAAAATTGTTATGCATGATTCATTATTCAAACGATAAAGTTCTACATATTTATATTTTGATTTTTGACTAAAAATCATATGTTATCTTATACATTGTCATATTGCTCATACAAACAAACGAGCGTAGTGTTGTTTGCATGCTCTCACGATGTTGTGCCATGCACAAGTGGGAGAAATCTTAATTGTGTGCAAGGTACAACATATAACAATATGACTAATAGTTTTTCTTGACTGCAAGGTAAGAAACTAAATTCTACTAGGACTTCTACACATAAAATGTATGTTGCCCTAATTAGAACAAATATCAAGATATCATGAAAAGCTACTTCAACATATTCACTGAATTGTTTAGTAAATATGATTATGTTTTCTTGTAAACTCATAATCATGAAGTACAAAATTAACTTGAATATACTATTGAGGCCAAGAGTCGGCGCTCGTAATTACTTTAGTTGAATATGTTTAGGTCTCTTGTAAAGACACAAACATCTATTCCGTTAATTCTTGAAAGACTTATAACGTAAAGTAAGACGTTGATTTGTTATGTCTTCTTGTTAGGACATGTACACTGACGACGAATAATATTAAATGTTTATGTTTTCTAGTCAAAACATACACATGAAGTAAAGTATGCAATAGGCTAAAATTACTATTGATACCATCTGGTTTGACTTGGTTGGTAGATATGTAAGCCCAAAAGTATAAGTTCATCTAATGAGTTGTGTGATAGTCTCACAACATCAGTCCTCATGGAATACCACAACTTTATGATATGTCCATCATGGAAAATCAAACACTATTGATATTGTTTGATCTTTGATAACTTAAACTGTTTTACCTCCAAAGCTATCAAGGTTAGAAATTGGATGTGCCATGTGTACACTCAATATGATTCCAACCCAGAAGGAATTTAAGACACCATTGTATTATGGCATGGGATGAATCTCATTATGTCTTAATTGAAGTTCTGAATTTGTTAACTACTTAAGAGTAAGTAATTAACAAACTAGAGTCAAGAACTAACGGTGTATTTTGGATGTCCCACTTGAAAACAATTTATTGTTACTCAAGATGCTTAGTATCTAGAGACTAGTCTCTACATACAAAAGCAAGTGGGAGTACCTTTAGACCTTGAAGTTGTTCGAGAACTAAATACACAACCTTCTGAGTACACTTGCTAATGTCATACTAAGGTTGAACATGGATATGTTAAACCATAGATTGATATCTCTCATTCATAAATCCACAAGGATACCTCTTGCACCTGAATGATATAGTTTTTTATATCAATGCTAAGAGACATAAGTTAGAGGATCATGGTGAACCTGCTAACTACTGAGATGCATTATCAGATATTGTATCTGATGAGTAGCTCAAAACTATGAATGTTAAGATGCAGCCCTTAAAAGACAATCACTCATGGAGCATGATTGATCACTTACAAATCAGTTAGACTGTGAGGTTAAGAATGAGTTTCTTGATAAGAAGACTCAAAAGGGAAAACTTGTACACAAGTTTAATGCACGACTAGTAAAAGGAGTTTACTCGTACTCAAGTAATTGACTATGACTAAATCCTTCTGCCTAGAAACATTAAATGTATAAAGATGATTAATTGTCATACCTGTTTTCATATAAATGAAATATGACAATAGGATATCAAAACACTTTTCTTGTTGATTACCTTTGCGAGGACGATGAGTAATCAAAAGGGTTTATGAATCCATATAATCTTTATTATGTATACAAGATAAAATAATCCATGTGTGGATTAGATCATGCATCTAGGAGCAAAGATCTTGAGTTAATTATAAAATCATTAACTTGATTTTGATTAATAAGATTACTCCTAAGTACACTGAGAGCAAGTTGGAGCATTTTATTTATTTTCTTAAATCTCATATGTCATTGACATATTAGAAACAATATTCCACCTAAGCTAGACTTTAATCCTTAGCTTGGAATGAAGTTTCTCTTGAGGGATTTATAAAATAAAACATATAACCTTGTTATATATATGTTTATTAGAATAAACATAAGCGGTTATTAAGTCTAAACACAATATGACACATTATTGAGGGGAGTCTCAATGATCAATCTTACTTGATGAGATTGAACACATGATTGAATATCTTAAGTTTGACTGAAGGATTCATCATGTAAGTCATATTAAGTATTGGACTATATATTTATCATTTGCATGAATGCAAGATGAGTTGATAACAACCAATATCTAAGTGAAAGTCGTTAGATAATTGTTAAACGAACATTATATTGGACCTACATAGGACCAAAGATATGTTCAAACGTTTACGGATAATTGAGGAGCTCTGTTTTGTTTGCATACGCTGATGCTTATTTAACTGAGATAATACTCAACCCTAGTCATGGTAGGATGTCATCATGAATGATGACATTGCTGACTAGATGTGCTCGACTGAGAGCATTAATGCGTTATACATTAAAAGAATAAGAATACTTTATAGTTTGAGAAACTATTCAGATGACTATCTAAAGTAGGTGTTTTGCTGGCTTCAAACACCCTATGGAATGTATTGTTGCAGTACTCGTCTTGTACTTGAATGCACACATACAAAGGACAATCATCATTTAAACCTTTTATGAGTTTTAAAATAAGTATTCTCAAAGTTTACTCAGATGACTACTCGTTGTCTTGTACAACATGATTCGATCATGGTGGGAACATCGGATTCCAACCTATGAGTAGTCTTATGCATATCTGTTTTTAGTATTTGGATAATGGAACTGCAAGCAGTCGTATTATATAATGAATTGATATACCTGGTATGATCGTCTTCATTTTATACTACTGTGTTCTATATTTGCATGTTTAATCCATGAATAATTTATTTATTCTAAAATTATCCATTGTCGGTTGACGATACGGGAGTATCATCAAATTAAGACAAATGTGAGCGTGTTGGTGATTTATTTGCCACACTCACATGTTGTTCATTGGGATGAACATTGGATTGACCTAACCTACGAGAATTCACTACATGGATCGTCGTCAATAGTGAATCTCGCAAGAGGTTTTGTCTCTTATCCTCAGACTTGAGATGCAAGCAGGTCTTGCATATGTGGAATTTCATTCCTTGATATGTTTAAACGCTGTTCTGAATAAGGTAGTTATAAAGGCCATTTTCAGGAGTGATATGAAGCATGTGAATGACACGTGTAGTCAAAATGGGATTTGTTCCTCCACTTGCTTTGGAGTTAGATACTATTGGGCCCCTCGATAATTTGAACAGATGTTTGTATGGCCGTACCCAACTGGGATTAAGATGAATCTTAAATCCACTTGGTAATCTAGTTCAATATCTATATCGAGAAACATAATAGTTGAACTATTAGAATGACTTTGGATCCATGTCTAATGTTCAACACGGTATCTGTAACAAAAGGATAGATGACATATAAACCATCTGAAATGAGACGTTTAAGAAACTGCCCTCACATATTTCTAGGGGCATTGGCGTGTTGCTAGACGCTAACCATTGCTTGTATAATTACTTGATTATTATGACGTCACAAGTGGGAGCTGTTGGAGAATGCTCTTGTCATAATAACTAATTATATGGCTAGTCATATGTGAGCCTATGGGGTCACACACATATACACTGAGGTGCCAATTTATATGTCGTGTTTATTGTATTTACGATATATAAATAACCGTAAGTAACCAGGAACCGATATTGGGCTTCTAATGAATAAGTAATGGACTTATTGCATTGGACTAGAAAATCAAATGGGAAGCCCATTTGGGGCCCAATGGTGGCCGGCCTTGATGTTGTAAAAGAAAGGGACTAGTTTGTATTTTATGGAAAATATAATCACCATAATATCCTGATTATTGTGATTAGTAGTTACCTAATATCTCTCCCTCTTCCTCTCATCAAGGACCACGAAATAAAACACACCAAGATCTAGGGTTTTTGTTTTTTCATCAATCTCCATTGAATCTTGTTCATTCAAGGGTGCTTTGATTGGTTACGGGGTGAAGGACTAGCATCCATTGGCATACGGTGACGTGTAGTGTGGATACACATAGAGGTGATCTATTTTGATCACTTGGGTTTCATATTGTGTTCGACATAGGGCTTTTGTTGGTGACTCCCGGATCACGCTACAAAGGTATAAATTATGTGTTTATTTATTTGATTGATCATATGGCACTATGGATCCTGTTATGGTGATGTTTATCCGCTGCGTGAATTTATTTAATATGTTATATATGTCATACATCACCTATATCTAATACCAATGCATGTCCAAGATTAATCATCACTACCATTTTATTAGTCCATGAAATCAAAAATTATAGGAGCTCAAAGTTTATTTTGTAGATCTAAAATCAATTTTTATAACAAAACAATATGAAGAAATCATTAAAAATAGATCAAAACCCATTTAAATCAATCCCTCTCTTGCATCTAATAACCAAATCAAGCCTACCCACCTATCCAAATCCTATATTCCTATAAAATCTTGAATAAATATCTTTCAAATCACACATGCAAGAGTGGTTTTTCTAATCTTTTAAAACTCTAAGAAAAATGATGGAAAAATCATAGAAAAAGAAGGAAATGAAGTTGAAAATGTTAGGAAAACTTACTAAGACTAAATCCAAACGAATGTTGCAAGATTTTGGGCTTGAAAAACTTGATGAATGGTGGTGTTTATGTGTTGATTTTTGGCAGCAAGCAAGGAGGAGGAAAGTATATGGGTAGTTTTATGTTTGGTGAGATTTGCATGTAAGAACTAATGATGAATTTCACATTGAAAATGAGGAGTGATGGAGTATTAAAGGGAGGGGGCCGGTTTTTGGGGGTTCCAAGGGTGTATTTTCTTTTATTATTTTGTAAAATTACATTATATACATGTTTTGTACAAGTATCATAAGTCACGGAGTGAGTTTGAAGGCCAACGGGGCTAAACCGGTAACGTTTTATGCATAGTTTGTGAAAATAAATGTCATAAAGATACTATTTTCATAAAAATGTTAAATTTAACTTAAAATGACCTAATTTGATGTTTCATATATTTCCCGAGCCTTTCGGAGTGTTATAACGTCTTTAAAGCTTAAACCGTGAGCCGAAAACGCGTAAAACGTAAAAAGTGCAAAGTTTACGTAATAATGGAAAAATAACAATATGACTTTTGAAATATGTATGAAGTGAAATAAAAATGTCTAAAACATGTAGACTAAGCATAGTCTAGGGTCGATTCCATTTAATTGTTTATTTAACGACGTATGCGAGCTAATCTAACAAGTTCTTCGTAACTAACAATTTCCGCGAAATTGTATATAATAAGTGAAAGAAAGTGGTTAAATAATGACCCAGAAAATACAAATTGTTACACACTCCTATGGTTGAGAGATCGAAGTTGGATGAAGACCTTTCTGGGATCCCGGTTAATCAAACTAAGTTTCGAAGCATGATTGGATCCCTAATGTATCTCACCGCTAGTAGTCCAGATCTCGTGTTTGCAGTATGCATGTGTGCTCGGTACCAGTCCAAGCCTACCAAAAAGCATCTGGAAGCGGTAAAACGGGTCTTCATATTTCTTCAAGGAACTATTCACATGGGTCTCTGGTATCCTAAGGACACCGCCATGGAACTCACGGCCTATGCAGATGCAGACCATGCGGGGTGTCAAGATACTCATCGGAGTACGTCAGGAGGTGCTCAGTTTTTGGGGGAAAAGCTAGTAAGCTGGTCATCTAAAAGGCAAATGAGTACATCTATATCTTCCATGGAGGCTGAATACATTGCCATGTCCACGTACTGTGCTCAAATCCTATGGATGAGATCCCAACTATCGGACTATGGCTTTGTATACAACAAGATTCCTCTGTATTGTGATAACAAAAGTGCTATCGCTTTTTGCTGCAATAATGTCCAACACTCCCGATCAAAGCACATCGATATTCGGCATCACTTTATAAGGGAACGGGTTGAGAAAGGGATTGTTGAACTTTACTTCGTGAGGACTGAGTTTCAGTTGGCTGATATCTTCACTAAGGCACTCCCGAGAGAACGGTTTCAATTTATTCTCCCGCGACTTGGCATGAAGAGTTTGACTCCAGAAACCCTCAAGGGTCTTCAAGAAGAAAACGAGGAGTAAAGGATTTGCTTCACATATCCTTGTATATATTTGTATATATCTTAAACCAAAAAGAAAATAGAAAAAATATAAAACCTATAAAACCATAAAAATCAGAAAATCACAAAAATACGAAAAATAGTTTCACTTAGGCATGTCTTCTGTTTATCGATAACATTTACGGTCCTAGAAATGTCATTCAATAATGACACGGGTCTTTAAATGAAGCTCGAGCAGAAGTTATATTAAATGGTTAAAACATGTCTCGTCGGCTTGCAGTTACTTCAGACTGTAACCCGTTCCTAATTATGGGGAAAGCACGTCACCAAAAAGAAGGTTGTTCCTCCCACTGGGTGAAGTTCACCCAGGCATGGGTTACTTTATATCCATGTTTCTTCGATTTGATATACGTTTCAGTGCATCAGTTTTCGTACAAGAAGAGAAGTCTTCTTTAAATCACATATACTTTTCCATCTATGATTCTTCAAGAAAGTATTTGTGTTAAACTTGGTGGTACCATGATTTTTGAATATCAATCAGAATTGAACTTTTCATAAAAAATCTATCACTCAATCAATGACTACAGGTATTTAAATAGAAGACGGGTCATCGATTGAGGGGGAGAGTGATGATTTCAAAATTTCATAACATCAAAACATGTCTCTTTGTACATAATAAGCAGTGAATAAAATGTGGTTGTTATGTGTCAGTGTATGATTTTAGTTAAATTCAAATCTTCCAAACCTATCATACCTGACGCTAACATTCTCTCCCTCATAGATTGAGGGGGAGCATCGTAATGTTCCATTATCAGCACATGTTAAACCTGACCACATATTCTCCCATATTTTCTAAACTTATTTAAATCAATTGGGATCACAAAATCTCAAAAGGTTTGAAATTTTTGATCGGGGGAGAGAATGTGATTTAAATATGCAATCTGAAAAAAATGTGATGTATTGGACTTAAATGTAAGCTCTCCCATATGTGCTAAACTCTTTTGTATATCAATGCACATATTGAGGGGGAGCAAATGGTTTGTGGTGACAAAAAAAATGTTGCATCTTTGGTGGTATCTCTTGTGAGCGCGACTCAGACTTCACCAATGAATTGACAAAACAAAAAATGTCATTAATCGAAAGGACATGTCCCGGCCGGGTAATAATTTCAAGCTGGTCTAACTAGTGATGTAAGCGTGTCTTGAAGAGGATGTGTCTGAGTAGAGTGTACCATTTCGAGAAACTTTCTGTAGACTTGACCAGGCCGGGTAATAATTTCAAGCTAGTCTAACTAGTGATGTAAGCGTGTCTCGAATCGGTCATGTTCACTGAAAGTGGATCAATTCAAAAAGTGCAAGCTCTACCCAACATGTGCAAATTTATACTAAAAACATCTGAGCACATGTTAAGGGAGAGCATTTAAAAAGTTCAAAACTCTCAAAGTGTTAGCAAAATGTATTTCTTAATTATAAACACTTTGAGAGATTTTTGAAATAAATGGTTTACGGAAACATAGGATAGTCATGGTGTTATAAGGTGGCTAAGGTTAGGAAAACCGTCCTATGATCCGCCAGAGCCGGAGGGATCTACCCAAGGACAATACCGAATAGTTAGTATTAGAAAGTCCTTAGGTATGACTATGAAAAAAGGAGTAATATGAGAAAGGAGAAAGAAGGGGTTGAAGAATTAAAAAGAAATGTAATGTGAAAGGGTGAAAAGAAATAGCCCTCCAATTATTCAACCTTATGGCAAAAATCGGGTTCAATTCATATGCTACTGGTGGTTACTAAAGTAAAACCGGTATTAAAGACAAGACGTCATGGACCCAGTGACGCTATAACGACCTAAAATTTTTAAATGACATGTGAACTTTAATACATGGACGACATTTGAATATATGAGATATTATTTGAAACTTTGGATGCAAATAATGTGAGAATACGAATCTTAAACTTAAGCTACAAATTAAACGACACAACTAATGTGCTAAGGTAAATACCACACGACATTTATAGTCACAAGTTTTGATAAAGGACGTTCTATTAGATGTGTACACCATAATTGGGACTGAACTTTTATTTTTGTCACACCTTTAACTAAGGCCAAATATAATTTGTTTTGGGATGCAATATCACACGCCTAGTATGTCACCTAAGGTCCAAAATAATTAACTTTTGTACACAACATATAGCATGGGAATTATCTAGGAAAATACAGTTGAATTTGAAGCAAACTTGGCCTCATCCTATCCCTTCTATTCGGCCTAACGGCCAGGTGATTCCCTCCTACTTCCCTCCTATATTAACAGATTTTGCACACATAAAATCACACATAAAGAAACCCTAAAAACAAAACAATTTGGCTGCACTTTTGGAGGGCTTTTGAGTGGTGAAAAAGGATGGTTCGTGAAGGTTAAAAAGGGCTTAACCAGGGTGTGTTGGTCATGGGCTGTTACTGTGGTGAAGGGGGCTTTATTTTGGTTCGAATAGGGTCTTGTTCTGGGTCAATTCTGGTTCCTATTGTTCTTGTTTCTCCCTTTGAATCGACACAAGGTATTATCTAATTATCCTTGTTTGTTTCTCTCGACTTTCACACTCAAAACATGTTTATAAATCATGACCTGGAACTAAGGTGCTGTTTGTTTATTCAGACATTTTATGTCTGAATCTGAATTAGTGGTCCAAAAGTCTAAATCTGAATTATTTTAGTCTGTTTGTTTTTATAAAGTGTCTGAATAAACAAAAAATAATCCTTTCGCTATAAAACAAACCAAAAGACCCTCCATTCATGATTATTAATAAAAAATCAAGACCAAGATGAGGAGATAAGGATTGAAAAGAAGTAGGTGTAAAGTTTAAGCTTTTCAGATGTAATCAGACATATTCAAATGTCTGAATGAATCAGACCCTATTCAGATGTATTCAGACTTCAGATGTCTGAATAAACAAACAGTCTGAATCTGAAAATGTCTGACCGAATCAGACTTCAAACGTATTCAGATCTGAATGAGCCGAAACAAACACAACCTAAATTTTTTAATCGACTAAAAGTATAAGAATGGAACGTAGTTTATCACATAAAATGATGAATTATTAGGTCGATATTAGGTCTGATTGTGCCTTCGAAATCAGTGTGTAAAAGGTGTATTGAATCTGGTTTGAACATGTTTCGATCAATATTAGAACCACAGGAAATCGGTATCTAGTCGTATTAAATGTTGGGATATGTGACTTGTGATATGACGAACTTATATGTGGCAACCTAGGATTTTAATAAGCGGTGCGAGTCAGGATATAAAAGATCTTGAACCTGAGATTTGGACTTATGTCTGATCTCAAATAGATGTATTGAAACCGGGAAAATGAACATAGGAGATAATGAAATAGATGGTACATATATGTGCATAGAGGTGTGAATTATAAGGCTTTTGGAATCAGATTATATTCATGCTTCTAAACATATGTTATACGTAATAAGTAATGAAGATTGCATGTGTGTGTAGATACTAATAGGTCGAGTAATGGGTTGTTTGAATCTGCATATATGGGTGTCGAATGGGCCTTGTTTTGGGTGTGTGTGGGCATGTAAACATAGGTCGATATACAGTAAGTTTGGGGCTGTTCTAATATGATTGCATACCTGTTAAAATGGGTCTATTAGATATGCCAAAAACCTGGTCGTATGTGTATGGAATAATGGTTGAGTGTATGCGTGTATGGGCTGTTATATGTCATGTGCTTGTGAGTCCTTGTGTCGTTTCAAACAGCCTTTGTGTCGATCTAATACATCACTAAACAAAACCTAAAAATCTGTTTTGGAATGGACTTTAATGAGGCGTATAAATATGTAATCATAGGCTGTTATAGTCATGTGAAACTATGATTTTATGTGATGTATTTCATGGTGTGTTTAGGCTATTCTTGGTCACGATAAGGATGTGCGTGCCTTGTTATTCTTATGTCTTCATGGTGTGTATGGGAAAGGTTTTAAACTGGTCATAAATGGGAATAAATAAAGAAGGACAAGCGTATATATATGCGTCTCGTTATCTGATGGTGTTGCATGCTATATGTTAAATTTTGTGTATATATATAGGGTGTAATATGGCTGTTGGAATCTAAATTACATGCATGTTCAATGAGAGTCAAAATCTATATAAAGAGTGCGTGTAAACAAGATCTAAAAACTATAGGCATTGCGTTGTTTTGCTTTATTATCACGTGGTGTGTTGCATGTGAATGGTAGTGAGTTGAAAAGGAGTCATTAAATAAGTTTATGAACTGTCAAAATGGTGTGTATCTGCGTGAGTTTTGGTGAGTCAAATGGGACCTAAAAACTTGTTTACAATCTGAATTAAAAGGTTAAAATGACTTGGTTAAACATTGGTCTCAATTGGTGTAGTTTGAATTTTGTTTGGTCTCGTTAAAATGTGTACCTAGAAGAGGATTGGATAACTTTATTTCATTCGAATTTTTAGAATAAAAGGAGTGTCTCGGTATGCTTTGGAGGTCGAGAAGGGAGGGGTAAAAATGGTTTCATGTCTTGTCTGATTTATAAGCTTAAAAGGTGTAGCTCGTTAAGAGTTTTAGGACTTGTGTGGCTCGGTATTATTTTGGAGTCAAGAGGGTACGAGTCTGAGTGTGTTGTTTAAAGCTTAATTAATCCGAGATGTGTTCAAATGTTCATTAAAATTTGGTTTACCCTAAGTTAGTTATTAATTAAATTAAATACACGATAAACCTTAACCTTTGATAATTGTCATAAATGAACCTTAAACTTTCGTAATTTACACATTTAACCCTAAACCATAATAAGTTGACATAATAAACCCTAAACTACGAAATTGGTTATATTAAACCTTTAAGTTTATTTAATTGTCATTTGTAACCCTAAAGTATCAAAGTTACTAATTCGGAAAAGTTACTAAAAATTGAAAGTTTCTAAAAATGGAAAGAAACCCTAATCTGGATAACTATAAGTACTAAACTTATAATATGAACTTATAAGTAATACGTGATCATTAAATTGTATAGGTTCGGTGAAGAAGGAGTGATTCCCTATTTCAGTGTGCTTTCCTATTTTGTTGGTTGCTTTGCATAAGGTACAGATATTCTACCCTTTCTCAGTAAGGGTTCTGATCTCATGACTTCTCGATCCTTGACTTTGATTTGTTTACTTTGCCATGATCCCATTTGATATAAGCCATTGCTATGATCCCCTTGATATGATTCAGTTGCTATCCATTCTGTTATGATGATCTGTTTATTATCTCCTTGATTGAGATTCTGTTCAGTTGATATGCCTTTGTTGATTATGTTATGATTGCTTATTATGGATAGTTTTGTTCTGTTATGTTCTGTTGCCCGAGCTAACTAGCCATGGAGGTACCATGGCCATGTCATTGAGGCACCAATGGCATGACACTTTCTGTGGAGGTGTGATTGATCCACGGCGTTCCCTTCTGTTATGATTATATGATTATGGCGCATGTGGCCATTCTGTTATACGTATGTATAGTCTCGTACTTGCATATGTATTCTGTTTTGCAGGGAGCGTATGGATGCATCCTAGGTATATGTTTGGAATGATTATGATGTGATTTTAGTGATTGGTTTGTGCGTGCCATGCACCCCATTTCACTTCTGGTACATTGGAATCTGTAGCTCCTTGTACAACTTATGATTTGATGGATATGTATATGTGATTATGTGGTCTATTCGAGTGGCTCGTTTAGACAGGCTCGTGGCTATCTGTTAGGTATCTTTGGTCAGTTCGAGTGGCTCGTTTGGACGCATTCGTTGCCGTATCTATTACTTGACTCTTAGAGCTATTCTGACTCATGATATTTATGCATTTGATTCATTTGATTCATATTCGCCTACTTGTGCTTATTACTTTTTCTGCTTTGTATATATATCTGTTCACTAGGCTTTTTAAACTCAGCCACGTTTTCTTTTCCATGCGGCAGGTAATAAGCGGGATGCTGGGCAAGAGTGATAAGAGTAGGAGTTAGAAGACCTACCTTATTTAGTTTCCCCATTTTCTTGGATATGTTTTGGACTTATGTTTGATATTTTGTTTCATTTCATTTCATTTGAATATTGCTTAGACTTTTGGGAGCTTGTAATTTGTAAGTCATGATGTTCTTGACTTTGCTTTTATTATGAAGTCTTCCGCTTGCGCTTATTTTGTATGTTCTGATAGACACCATAATGTGGCATCTTAACCAAGGGCGGGTTAGGGTGTTACAGACGCACTGCACTAAACCTTCTAGCCACTCAAGTTCTTTTAAAAGAACTTGTTTCATTCTCACAGGGAACCCTGCATAATCTATCGACCGCTCATTACGAGTTATGTTGATATTGAAACAGAAGACACCGCTCCAGTCTCCGACTACCAAAATTGCACTTATCGAGTCTAGATCCGCGAGATACATCATAAGATCTCATAGGAACACATGTTACTACTACACTGGTTGTTCAACATTAAGGACACCAGTTGTAAACTTATGAGTCCTACGCAGATCTTAGCAATCTACCAGAACATTTATGAGGGAATTTACAAATGTAATTCTCAGTGATTGAATGGAAATTCCTGCCAGGGTCAACATCAAACAGCCTTGAAAGCAGGTCACTTCGGTAATTCCTTGTGGATTACGCTTAGTGGTCGTGGCGGTTTCAAACAGTCTACAGTTGTGGAGTGAACTCCAACGACTCACCTAATCGTTGATGTACTTCGGTAGATCTTGTATGCCCTCTCGAGAGTATCCGATTTAGGAACGGTCTTGTCAAGGATTCGAGAAAGTTTTCACACTATGCTGTTAACAATCTCGAAGTCCGAACCTGCAAGTACCAGACGTTTTATTGTTAACTGTCGTATGCAGGAATCCCTGGCGGTTGCAGCTGATTGCCGAAATGATGCCGATCCATCACCCCATGCTTACACTTCACCATCATAATCAAAGAAATCATGATGCTTGAAAGACCTTCAACACTGCTTCCACAACTTTGATGTTGAAAATCATGATCCAGAAAAGTGTGAGCATGTCGGTTCAAAGTGGACAACATCACATGGAGACGATACTGCAAAAGGATGACTTGAAGACATTCATTGGATGATGACCTCAAAGAATCCTCAAAAATCATCCAAGACAAAAGATTAGTCATCAAGAGTTCACTGCTGAATGTACAAAGATTAATGACTTTGAAGAATCAAAGACTACGAGCTAGGAAGTCAAATTCATATAATAGAATGCTAGAATTCAAAGTGTTATTTCCGGGGTGACCTCCCTTAGGGGGAGATTGTTAGGAATACAAATGTTCATATGAAGACTCGGTCACCCCGAGTAATCATTAGCATTAAATAGCTCGTAGCATTATTAGTAATAGTTTAGTTATTATTGTATTCATGGAGTGGGTCGGGTCTTTACCCACTGTCAACTCACTCCATAGCCCACTCGGGGCACATATGCTAGTAGTATAAATACCCCTTCCCATGTGTGGGAAGGGTTGGAACTTCCTTCACCTTAATCTAATACATTTTCATTTCTCTCTCTAAGTTCCCAACTCCTCTCTTTCTCTCTCTAAGTGTTCGGCCAAATCACCATTACAAGTGTGTTATATGCTACACCCATTTTTGGATTGCAAAAACAGAGCATAGATATAGAAGCATAAAAAAAATTCATAAATCAACCATATCTAATTGTGAAGTATAGCAAAATTTAGCTCTATATTCTATGGAAAATTTGTCCATAGAATGTCAAACTTGTCCAATTACTTTTTAGTAATCTGAGAGCTCGAAACCAATAAGTCATTGCAATATGATATGTAAAAGCCTATAAAGAGACTAAAAACACTTTTCATTCGAGAGCATTGAATGAAGCATACAAAGATATGACGCACAACGTTGCTTGTTCGTTTACTTTCATTGAAATGTCCACAATCATAACCAACCTTGGAAGAAGCATGTATATGAATATAGCTTTAAATACTTGGTATTAGCTATAAATAAATTAGAAACTATAGCTATGACGTCATAAATCAGTATTTAGTGTAGCGAAAGGGTACTGAAAAAATTATACATAAGCAAAAATCTGTTTTAACGATGTCACCGAAACCTTCGTTTAATTGATAGCATAAACTCTTCAGTTATGAACAAATAGAATAAGCGAATTTTCATTCAAATGTATCCAAAATATAAATAGTCAAAATGGGCCAAAAATGTATAAAGTTCATGAGTGTACCTCAAGTAGCAGTAACAATTGGAAGTCCAAATTACAAAATTCTAGCAGCCGCTTGTCTTGCCATTATAGATTAAGTAAATTGTTTTAAACAAAACAATGTAATGAACATAGAAAAGTTTACCTTTAAATAAGTAATTGGCATATATGACTCTCTAGTCTCTACCATTCTATTAAAGCATTAGCTTGAATATATGGTTGGGACCATTCTAAGTTTCTATTAAAGCATTAGTTGTCCCGTCATATAGTTTGAGGTTAGACGGCATCTTGTGTTTAGGGGCCGAGAACTCTATGATCCTTCTTGTAAACGGACATTTTATTATCTCCTTGAATGGTTTGCTTAAATCGTCATTGGCCACAGTCTTCCCCTTGTCATTCAGTGGCCTTGCAACATACTCTTCCTCCGTATCCGTAAAGTCGTCTTCGAAGTTTAACAACATAGGTTTTATCAGATTGCGGTTGCCTTGCTGTTTTAGTAACTCCTTGAGAGCCGATATGTGGCCCTCCATAACGGTTTGAGTGTCCGGGGGGTTCTGACCTCCCCCTCCGGATCCTTCGGCTTTCCCGAAGCGTATGATCGGGGTGATTGGGGTGGGACCACTCATTCTGAGCTTGAGGTAGATCGAACAGTTGGTCCCACAGATAGCGCCAATTTGTTGAAGTAAAAACCTGCAACTCCTTCGGAGATGGAGTCAGACCTTCCGAACAAGGTCTTGCTGAGGTTCCGAAGTACCTACACACAAGAGACACTCACATTAGGCTCGCCACGGGTGTTATCCCAGGACCAAGCTCCGGCGTGATGATAAGTATCAAGTAATCCGAAAGGTATAAGTAATGATTTAGAGTAAATGTGAAAGGTAAAAGTTAGTTGAGAGTAGTAAATGAGCTGGGTATTTATACTACCCAGCCACAGTACCTGAAACAGCGGCGGCGGATTTCCCGAGTATGTGTCGCAGACACAATCCCGTAAATCCTGGGGCGGCGGCGGCGGTGGCTGCTACTACCATCTGTCCAAAAGGTAACGCCACCCGTCCTGTTGTTTGAGGTTACGCTAGCCGGATGAGTTAGGTATTCTTCGAGCTTTCTTCCGAATGGCGCCATGTCGTCCGGACGGCCGGACAAGATAGGTTGTCCGGACACATACGCCAACATAACACATAATTTTTATGGTCTCATAATATGATTTGATGATAAATTGATCAGTAGTGTAATTTTGTCTATTTTTATTTGACAATCGGCTTGATAAGATCTTTATTGTGCGTTATCGACTTGGGTTAACATACTTTGTAGATGGCGATAACAATTTTGTCTCAAACGGATAACCAAGAAACAATAGAGTTTGTCGTTATATGTCCGTACCAAACACAAGAAAACAGTTTCATGCCAATCCCAACACTTCATTCCCTATTCTTACCAAACAAAAGAACACCTTAATTGTTTGTGAGTCATTATCTTTCTCTTCAATTTCATTCTTTGTTGTGTTTCCGTCTTTTACGATTCAGTCATATCAAACGTGCCCTTAAAAGGTGAGCAAATTGCAAACCATAAACTTGATTACCAAGAAATGTTGAGAATTTTATGCCTTCAAAAAAACAAAAGAAATGTCCCTAGACCAAGGTTTTTAATATCGATATCCTATTATAATTGTTTTTATCTTTGCAAGATCGTAATTGTAAGATCGGATCGGGGTCTTAAGATCCTGATATATTGTCATTTTCTTAATAAGCGTTGTAAAATTATAAAAATTTACATATTATTTTTTGGGTAAAGGGCCTCCATCCGGTAAAATAAAATTTACATATTATTATACTACGTATATCATATATAGTGAAAATATAGGTCAGAATTATGATTATGAAATATTTAATACAATTAGTCACTAATTTTCATATTTTACAAAACTTAATAAATAAATTTGTAGTTTTTTAGCTTGTAATTCGAAAAAAGTAAGATCAGATCAATCAGGATTTTAAGATTTTATGGTCAAAATCATGATCATATTCAAAAATCCTGCGTATGATTTAGATATTTTGGTTTTTCAGTACTCTTAATCATAAAATTTTAAGATTAGGATCGATATCTTAGCGAATTTTTTACCACGGTGCATGTAGCAGCCTCTACGTTTTCAAAATATGTGCCTCTACTTTTTCAAAATATTTTAAGCTTTTCACCTAATCCATTTGAAATTCATTCAAGATCGGTTTTAAATAGTACTCCGTGTTGAACAATTTAGTGTTTAAATATATGTCCAGTTGCGTGGTAACATGCGACCATATAGATAGGGTCGGATTTGGGTCCCTCTGTTAGTCACCCTATGTTTTTTTCAAAGGCTGTTGTCACCCTATGTATTTCTATCTGAATTTCAATCTTGTACTATATCTGTTTTCTATTTCCCTTAAAAAAAAAACTTAAATCACATATCAGTTTTGCTTTTTTAGTCGTTAAATTTGTTATTAGGCCGATTTTGATCGAATTGTTTTACAGAATGCTAAACACATACGCACTCCGTAATCTAGTACGGAGTACTTGATCCCACAATCTTTATGTTGACGGACAACCTACCTGCAAGCTTATAAAGCCTCCTAATTGATGTTTATCAAGTAGGAAATACAGTTATACAAGCTAAGTACCATAGGGAGAAACATAATACCAAAACAACAAGACAAAAGAGAAAATATGGACAAAAGAATTTTACGCATAATGCTTGTTTTTGTTTTCTTAGTCGTCAAGTAATTAAAATGTGGTTAAACTATTTAAATTACCAATTTCAAATGAGTCTTTTATAATAATCTATGTTTTTCAGGATGCTTTTAGTTTTACCAAATAAAATATCAATTATAAAAGTGACAAAATCCTTTTAAATACGATTTTATACGAGTTTGATTAATCAGCGACTTATTTGAACATTCAAAAACAATTTACTGGTATATGTTGTACTCAACATGCATGCATACCTATATTTGAATAGCTTTACTTAGTATGTCAATTATTTATAAAAACATTTGGTGGGTATGAATATGACAAGTCAAAAAGTATGAAATATTATAAAAATCTCTATTTTTTAATCAACTATAATAAATCGCGTAAGCAAAGCAAACCACTCCATTAATTAGGTCTTGTCGATCGCTTACATTTCTTGGTAATTTAATGCCAAAATTAAACTACGATTAACTAGCCACTCACCTGTTTAACCTTGTACGAGCTAGATGTAACAATTTTTTGACGCATATATAATTTAATAGATCAATTGAACAGAAGACATTGGGCCTAAAGTCGTCAAAGTATTTCCAAATGCATATACTCGTACTAAATGTCGTAAGCTGTTCTATCAAAATAGTCCGGTTGTAAACTGTAACTGCTGACCGAATGACGGCATATATTATTTCCACCCTTAGGCTGGATGGCAAGGTATGGTGAAGCCATCATCATTTGCTCCACTCACGCATGAACCTCCTTGCCATGGCTGCCATCTCACGCATGATGCACCCCTCCCAAGACGATTTGTGGTGAACGGTTCACCATAAGTGTTACTTGATTTTTATTAATTTTATTTTGTGTGTGAGTTTGTGTAGGGTATTTAGTTGGGTATATTTGTATAAAGTGGATATTTTAATGAAAGGTGAAACTAAAGGTATCATTGCCCACAAAAAGGTGAGTGGGGGTGAAGGGAAGTGAGAGGAGATAGAAAGCTGACGTGGCGCTAAGGTGTAAGGTGACTGAATCACCTCCTTGCCATCCAGCCTTACGTGGAACCATTCTTTGGGTGAGTTTATTTTTTCCTTTAGCTAAAGGTTCATGTGGGTCTCACATTTATATAAGCATCTTAATTGGGAGGACACTATAATTTAAGTCTGTGGATATAGGCTATGTTTGGCACGGAGCTTTTTAGAGTTTTTGGAGCGTTGAGCAATGAGCTTTTTTATTTTTATTGTTCGTTTGGCAAAAGAGCGGTGAGCTTTGCTATTTTTAGGAATGCTCATTTTTTCAATACTTCTTTAAGAAGCTGTGAGTTATGGTTACTGCTCATAGCTACTGCTCACAGCTAACTGCTAACTGCTCACTGCTACTTTTACCAAACACACCCATAGACCAACTAAAAAAAATAGTAAGTCTCATTTAATAAATAAATAAATAAATATATATATATATATATATATATATATATATATATATATATATATATATATATACTAACCCCATAACTAAAAAAGAACCTTACTTTCTTACCATCTTATACTTTTATCCTTATCCATAAATACGATTTGAAGAGTATCCAGCTTCGCTGTATATATCTTGCTAATTAATTTCGTACAATTTATTAAGAAGCTTTTGCTTCATGCATGTAGCAAGAAGCTTCTGTCAGTCAAAAGTATTCAGATTCGGCGGGGTAAGTAGCCCTTCTTTCAAGATAAAGTATGGAACACTTTAATTTAACGAGTAATAGACGAATTAAAATAAATTTATATTCAAATACTCGTATAGTTTATCTATGTATCTGTACATAAGTAAAAAAATTTACCACGTTCGATATAAACTTATTCCACCCAAGTTCCGATTTTGAATTTCTGAGGAACCCATCCGATGTATTATACCACTTAATATAAGACGTATATGCAAAAGTTTAACCGATGTTTCTTTGGCGGATAAAATATGGCTCGGATTTTATTAGTTATTTTTTTAAAGGTGACCAATTTTCTTATTAGCTTACGAATTTAGATCTAGGTTATCTTCTATTGTTCAACAACGAATCGATAATTAACGTAAATATAAAATTTAGCAAACATGTTGATTTAAATTGGCCTACTTCAAATTATTTTTCATAAACGCATGCTCATGCGTGTGGTACAATGTTTGAAAAAAAAAATCTACTTTTCCTTGCTAAGTCCAAACTCGGCGGAGAATCGGTCCAAACTGAATCGAATTGAATCGAAATCAAAAACCATTATTATATAGAACCGAAGCCGAACCAAATATGGTCGGTTCGGTTCGGTTTAATGTCGGTTTGGTTTATACAATTTAAGTGTGTTTTTCTCAGTTTTTGGTCGAACCGAACTGAAACAAAAAACCGTTAGTGTATAGAACCGAAACTGAACCAAATATAATCGATTCGGTTCGATCCAGTCCGGTTCAGCTCAGTTTTCCGATTCGGTTTGGTTTTCGGTCCAATATGCTCGGCCCTAATATTCCAAAGTATATAACTACTCACAAAATTTCAAAATACTTACGCATGAGTACATGACCAAGTCGCCCACTAACAAATACAATAATACTACTTTCTTACAAAGATTTCTTGGGTCAATGCTTAATAATATAAAATTATGAATGTTCACAAACAAAAAAAGAAATGCTTAATATCCCTATAAATATTCTTCAAGTTTTCTATACATTCATTCACATCCACACCACCTTCATCATTATTCAAGAATGGCTTCTTCTTCTTCAGCTTCTTTGTTTCTAATTCTATCCTCACTCTTGATCTTCTCCTCTCTTCTTTATGTATCTGAGGCCGATTACTCGGCACCCATTGTGAAAGGATTGTCATGGGATTATCACCATAAGACATGTCACAAGGTCGAAAAGATTGTTAGAAAACATCTTAAGAAAGTATTTAAGGAAGATATTGGTCAAGCTGCTGGCTTGCTTCGTCTTCACTTTCACGATTGCTTTGTTCAGGTATATAGTTAGCACATTCTTTATGTTTTGTTACAGCTTAGTTGTTTTACTAGGTAAAATACTATAAACTCGTAAATAAGCTTACAATAAGTGATGTTAAGCATAATGGTTATTTGCTCACGTAAATTTGTTCTACGTTTATTGATTATGCATTTGCTAAATTCGCGTAGGGTTGTGACGGGTCAGTGCTGCTGGATGGATCACACGGTGGTCCAAGTGAGCAAACCGCACCACCAAACCAAAGTCTAAGGAAACAGGCTTTCACAATCATCGAAGATCTTCGAGGCCTAATCCATAGAGAATGCGGGAGAGTGGTGTCTTGCACTGATATTGTAGCTATTGCGGCTCGTGATGCTGTTCATTTGGTACATAAAACATCTAAATAAACCACGCAAAATGCATATAATTAAATCGCATAGCGTATGAACTTCTTTTACGTACATCTATTAATTTATTCAAAGTACACAAAAATAATCGTGTTTCGTTTGTACACTTTTATAGTCAGGTGGACCCGACTACGATGTTCCTTTGGGTAGAAAGGATGGACTCACATTTGCCACGCAAAACGCAACCTTAGCCAACCTTCCCGCACCAACAAGCAACGCGAGCACCATCCTCTCGGCCCTTGCAACCAAAAACCTCACTCCTACCGATGTAGTAGCCCTTTCTGGCGGTCACACCATCGGTATTAGTCACTGCACATCCTTCACGCCTCGTCTCTACCCAGCCCAAGACCCCACAATGGAGAAAACCTTTGCTCATGGACTTAAAGAAGTTTGTCCCACAAACACAACCGATGCCACAACCGTCATGGACATTCTTTCTCCAATCAAGTTTGATAACAAGTATTTTGTCGATTTGATGAACCGACAAGGTCTTTTTACCTCGGACCAAGATTTGTACACGCATAAAGAGACTAAACCAATTGTTGAAAGTTTTGCACATGATGAGAAGTTGTTCTTTGAGAAATTTGTGAAAGCCATGATCAAAATGGGACAAATGGAAGTGTTGACAGGCGGCAAAGGTGAAATTCGTGCACATTGCTCGATTAGGAATCCTGATAACAAGGCGTATTTCTCGTATTTGGTTGAAGAAGATGAGCAGTCCTACCTCGAGTCAAGGCAGAACTACGTTGATGCATGATATGAATTATGAATGTTAACATTGTCTATTTTACAAGCTTGTCATTTTGAACATTTTTGTTTTCAATAAGGTTTAATTAATACGGTTTGGAAATGTATGTGTATTATCTTTTGATGTTCTTGAGTATGCCTTCTAATTTTAACTTTTAAATAATATAGTCACACTTCATGTTGAAATGTCTATTTTCGTGTTTGTAAATCTTTTAAAAAAACAAATCGTAATAATTCAAGAGTTGGTATATGGGGTTTTATAGTTTTTCAAACAGAGAACAAAACTTGATGTAATGGGATTGGCCATATTATGAATCACCATTGAAATGAGCGTACCTTGTAGATTTAATTACATGTCTTTGGTAGAAATGATGGTGTGGTTTCGTTTATTTTGACTTTTCGGAACAGTAGACTTTGACTCGGTAATTATATTGTCACTGTGACATGGATAAACACAATGTTTTTTTTTTTTTTTAGAAAGGCGGATAAACACAATGTTTATCACGGTAACAAGATTTTTTTTGCCCACTTGATAATTAAGTATCTACTTTTTTTTCTCATTTTAATGTTTATAATTATAAATGATATGCAAATTTTGTTCTCGCTAGAGGCGTAAATGAGCGGAGTTGAGCTGAGTACTGACAAAGCTCGAGCTTGACTCGAATACTAAAACTTGTCTCGAGCTCGGTCGAGCTTTATATTTCGAGCTCGAGCTCGACTCGTCATATAAAACTCGTGCTCGAAACTTGACTCGAGCTCGATTATTTCCAAATTTTATGCTTGAACTCGATGAATACTCAGAATATCAAGCTCGGCTCCACTCGATTTGTATGAAAATTAAGTAAATTTATGTATATAAAAGGGTAAAAGTGTAATTTAATCGAAGCTCGTTAAAGCTCGCGAGCTTCACGAGCCGGGTATTTTGGAGCTCGAACTTGACTCGAAAATATACTTGAGTAGCTCAAACTCGAGCTCGACTAGTATAAATCGAGTCGATTTCGAGTAGTTTACGAGTTGATCTCAAATAATTCGCGAGTTGTCTCATCTCGTTTACACTCCTAGTTCTCACTACCTGATAATTACCTGGTAATGGTCACTATGACGTCCACCACTAACCGAACAAAGCAACTTTCTTTTTCCTTTCCTTTTTCTTATTTAAGAAGCACTACAAAAATTTAGACGACTACCCACGGACCAATTATGTGGGTAAATGACCAAAATCCGTGGGTAATTGTTAAATACCCACGAACTACCCACACATATATAAACATGGGTAAAACCTTCGAGGCTAATTGTTTTCCCACAACATTTTGCGTCCGTGGTAAAGTTACCCACAACAATTTTTGTGGGCGATCGATTTAAGTTCATGGGTAAAATTCTCATGGGATTTTATAAATACCAGGACAATACCCTTAAATTTAATCATGGGTAACTAATTGGTAAAAATTCACAAAGAAAATCGTGTCTAATTTTGAGGGGAAATATTATCAATGAACTTGTAATTGTTCATGGGTAAATTCATGAATATATTACCCACGATGTATTCTATGATAAATGGTGACTGAATGTTTACACATCTAAGAGCAAGGGGTGTCGCCTTCGTCATGCCTCGCCGTGCTTATGTGGCACCATCGCCATGCCTCGCCGTGACACCGGCCTGCTTCGCTGTGTCTCGCCATCAACCAGCTCCTCGTGCAGACGGCGAAGCAATTTCCCTAACATGTGGGGCCATTTTATAATATCAAACGTTTTTATTTTTAGTTTTCTTGCTTTTTTTTCTTTTGATTTTTTCTAATAGTGTTTGTGAAGTGTGTTTGTGTTTAGTGAACTGTGTGTGTTGCGTCTGAGGAAGAAGAAAGGGTTAACAAGTTGAGATACATTAAGCATCGAATGGAAATTACATTAAACATCGAATACAAACTACAATACGGTAATGAAACTACAAATTAATTAAAGGAATCATCTGAGTTCCAACCGTCTTCACTCGAAGAGGACCTAAACTCGCCAGCATAATACTTTCCTTCCATGATGTCAAACCAGTTCTTCCTAAGATGCTCTGCATCCCTGGCTTCCTACTCCATACGAGCACCTTCCTCTTGTAGTTCTCGTTGTTCTGTTTCTCTCCTGACTTCCTCATCTTGCTCAAGAAGTCGGAGTTCATCCTCAGTGAGTCCTAATGGATTGGGTTGTTGTTCCACAACCGGTGGAGTGTTTACCGGTTCATTTTTCGGTCGGAAAACCGAAAGATATCTTCCGGTGGAGTGTTCACTGTTTCATTTGGAGGACTGAGGAATTGTTGTGAGAAGTCGTAGTGACTGGCGAATTGTTGTGAGAAATCTTGGCGAGGACATGGGAATTGTTGGGAGAAATCTTTGCGAGACATTGAATTTTGAATGTTGAGTTTTGATTTTGAATTTCGATTTTGAATGTGTTTGTGTGTGAGAAGTCTGTGAATATGAATGGGTATTTATAGGCTAGTTTTGAAATTTGAATTTCAATTTTAAATTTTAAATATATCCCGCCCGTTGATATTTGAATTTGAATTTTAAATTTTTAAATATATCTCGCCCGTTGAGATTTGAATTTGAATTTTAAATTTTAAATATATCTCGCCCGTTGAAATTTGAAATATATCCCGCTCGTATTTTAATTTGAATTTTGATTTTGAATTTGAAAGTTCAAACGGCTATAAATAACATACCGTAATACACTATTTTTCACACACTTGTATATCTAACTTCAAACATTTGAAATGAATACTCGTTGGTCAAAAGAAGAAGAAAACTTGCTAGCTGAAGTTTTGGTTGCAGTTTCCCAAGACCTAGACAACAACAATGAATACTCCTTTTGGAATCAGGTTGTAGACATGTTCAACAATCAGACTGATTGTGAAAACCCTAAAATCCGAAACATGCAAAATGACCAAAATGCCCTTGCAATTTTAAAATTTGATTTAAAAGCTTATAAAGTGCCAAATTAAATCCCAAACTTCTGGAGACGAACAAGATATGAAGTAAATTAATTTTTACTATTACATATTAATATTTTGTAAAGTACAAGAATTATGAAACACACAAATATTACATGGAGGCCAAGTATTTCATTTAAATTACTTAAATTATAATTATTATTATTTAAAACATACATAACTTACAAATAATTAGGGAATTAATGCAAAATTGAAACCCATTGATTTTGGGTCAAAGATGGACCGAAATTTCTGCCATTTCTTTCCCCCTAGCTCGGCCCTTTCCTCCCTTATTAAGTCACCATATTATTTCTTTCTAAAAAACCTAACCGAAATAATTAAAACACACACAATAATGCACCCACAAGCCATACGATTTTCTAGAGGAGGTTTAGCATTTTTATGGGGTTCTTCATCATCAAGAATAGCTACGAAAAATAGGAATTGGGTCTGTGGTTTGCGGGTTTGATCCAGATCGCGTTTTCTTGCCATTTATTTCATCCGAGAGGTATAATTCGCCCATTATGTTTCTACACGATCTAAAATTCATCCAATAATTTTCTTATGTTCCTTACAACCTATAAGACTCAGGAAAAATGTTTAATTCGAAGCATGCATAATTTTTATATCGTTTTGAATTATGTGGATTAAAACACACGTTATTTCCAAAATATGTGCTACGTATTTTTCTGGGTGCCATGGTTAATTTATTTAGACCATATGTGATATATAAGGTCTTGGAAAAATGAGAAAACGAATTATTGAAGCCTAAACAAGTCGTGGTGAATTATGGTCTTAAAAACGAACCTTAAATCTAAAATAAATGTATACAATCGAACAAGGGCTGGTGATTAATTTTTATAGACTCCTTATGATCAGGTTAACATAAGAAAAATATGTATTCGAATTATCATGGCCTAAAAGAATTATTTTCGAATTATGTTTAAAACCGGGTTTAGAAATTATTTTGGGAAAAATGTGGAACTAATCAATCTAGGGTTTTTTACTTTTGAATTAGGGTTTGTTAATGAGTATTAATTGACATGTAATGATGGCTTAATTATTTGGAGTGATTAGGGCTTGATTCGATTTAAAACAAAGGTCATACGATTTCTTTTAAAAAGGTGTAAGGATCGAATTGTCATTTTTAAAACCTATGGGTTACTTTTGAAACTTTATAAACTTTGTGGGATGTCGTATAATAATTATTAGAGGAACCTTTTATGTAAAATAAATGTTTAAGGGTTTATTTTGAATTATATATAAATTTTATAATCGGTTTTAAAATTAAGTAAACTAGAGGGACTAAACTTGTAATTTTGGGAATCATATGGGTCATTCGTGTATTAAATCATATTTAAAGTACCTTGTGTCATTTTGGATAATTTAAGGGGCTATTGTTATTAATTAAGGATTGATTTTATGAAAATAAGGACTAAATATGTAACTATTATAACTTGAGGGACTTGATTTGTAAAACTTATATTTTGAGGGTTCCAAGTCATACCATATTATAAAATAAGGATGCAATGTGTAGTTTGTAAAACTAAAGGGCTTAACATGTTAATATGAATAAATAAAGGATTAATATGTAACTTTATTAAGTAAAGGGACTAAACATGTAAAGTATGAAGCCTCAGGGGTATAAAGTGTAAACTTGGATAAAATAACCTTAACTTGACCTAATTAATGATTATGGAAACATTACTAAATATAGAAACTTACTATATATGGAAACTTTCTAAAAATGGAAAGCCGGCTAAAATGAGAAATCTGAATTAAATAAGTTATTAATAATAAGCCGATCATTAATTCGTGTAGATTCGCTGAAGAAGGAGTTTATTCCGATCCTTATGTTTCTAGTGTGTGTTTTCCTGGCGGTTTAAGGTACAGATATTCTGAACCTTCTCACAGGTTTCTCATGATCTCTTTTACTTTCTGATCTGTCGGTCTCTGTAGTAATGCCATTGCTATGATTCCCTTTACTTGAACCTTCTTGACATGATGCTTGATTTCTGAGTTCCTTTGATAAACTGAACCCTATTTTAATTCCTTTGATACCTGACATGACCCGATCTTCTTCTTATGACCTGAATCATGCAAACCCCTGAATACCCTGAAGATTCATTTTGACATTAAAACTGGAATTGGAACTTTCCTTGATGATATGAAAATGTTTTTGAGAAAAGCTTTTGAATACAATGTCATACCAATTTTAATATGAAACTGCACTAAAGATTTTATGAAAATATCTTTTAAGGACTATCTTTATAAAAAGGGTTTTACTAAACATCATTTATGAAAGTCACTGAAAGATTATTTTTAAATATAAGCTTAATATGAAACCTTTGAATTAAGATCTTTTCTAGGAATCTAAACTTTCTGATATTGACCTTTCTAATATTGAATCTTCTGGTACTAAACCTACTGTTACTGAACCTACTGCTACTGAATCTACTGTTACTGAACCTACTGATACTGAACCCACTGATACTGAACCTACTGATACTGAACCTTTCTTATATTGAACCTACTGATATTGCCCCTTCTGTTACTGAATCATCTGATATGAACTTTTTGATATACTGAAATGGATATTGACCTATGAAACTAAGCTGAATACTGAATACTGATACTTGACCACTGACCCACAGTTTGATACTACGAGCCATAACTAGTCATGAGGGTTTCATGACCATGTCATTGATGCACCGATGGCATGACTCTAGGGCAGGAGAGTGATGACCTGTTCCGTCCCTTTTATGTATTTATTTGGTGTGTTGGGAGGTTTATGGCCACCAGGGGCGTATGGATGCATCCTAGAACTGTTACTGTACTGTACTGATTACTGATTACTGATTACTGAATACTGATTACTGTTATTACTGGTGACTGATGGTGTGTGCGATACACGTCTTTCACATACTGGGAGCTAGCTACTCCATTTACTGATTGAGGACTCCCCTCATATTTACTGATTACTGAGAGGTCTCCCCTCTATACGGCTACATGATTATACTGATTACTGTTTCTGATTACTGATACTGGGCTCGTAGAGGATTACTGTTTCCTACACCTTGTACCCTTGTACTCCTTATTACTGTTTCCTTTTCTTATGCCATAACCCTGATTGATTCGTATTTCCATTACTGTTCACTATACTTTATTACTGCTTTGTTACCGTTATATCTGTTCACTGGGCTTTTTAAGCTCAGCCGCACGTTTTCTTTTCGTGTGCGGCAGGTTATAAGCAGGACGACGGGTTTGGGTATGAGTGAAGAGACCATTGGACTTAGAAGACTGCACTGTGATAGCTATTTTGTTATAGAGATGATTAGAAGAATTTAGATTTTTGAACTTAGTATTTATTCCTTTATAAATTTTGTATTTCCTTGTAATTTCTTGTAACCTTTGTATTCCTTTGTATTATTGAAGATGTATGCTTGTGTATGTTTCTGATATGTCACCATTATTGTGACATCTCTACCCTTGTCGGGTCGGGGTGTTACAATTTATGGTATCAGAGAGACAGGCTGCGACTCGTAATACATTTACCCTTGACCTGTGTAAGTTAGACCACTAATTTTCCACTGTAGGCGCTCATAAGATAACCTGTAAGAATCTGCTTTAGGATTTCCCTATAGGAACTTAAGTTCTGACCGGTGAGGAATGGGTAGACTATAAGGCGTTTGTTTAAGTGTTTTGCTTCCGCATCACTCTGATTCGTGCCCTGCTTTTGATTTAAGTTTGTTAAGATCACTTTTAGAAATTGAAAGCTTATGCTTTGCACTACCCAAAATTTGAGAATTAAATAAAGCTGGAAGGCATTGAGAACTGCATTATATGGCCTGACACTATTTGATCCTTGCCTGCAGAATCCGACTCTGACCCCTGATCCTTCTGTTAATCATTTTGATGCCTCTTCGGGCATTCTGAAAATCTCCTTGGCAATGACGTACTTGACACCTTCTGTTATTTGTCTTCTGCTTTTGATAAGCATTTGATTCCTTCTGTTAATTGTCTCTTGCTTTTGGATAAGCATCTATGAATCTTCTGACGCTATTTGATTTCGTCTTACCCGTCTCTATTCCTATGAGAAGTTTTGTGGTGTTTAACCACGAGTATAAGAATATTTTCCTCTCATTTTGAACGATAAGATTTGCCTTGTTGATCTGTCTTTCTTTGGACTGTTAACTCTAATGTTATTCTGATAAAGGATTGGTTGTTTGACAACTATCCTCCTATGTCTCACCTTTGACGTTTGAAGCAATTTTGAACTCCCTACCATGATTACCGATTGTTAAACTCTGGACTATCATTATTACTCTGAAGACTCGTGTGTTATGTTCGCGATTATGAAGTTTTCCTTGAACCCATTTCGTACAACAATGAACGAACCTTATCTTGAGAAATACTTGGCACCCTGAATTTTCTGAACACGATTTCTGATTGAACTACCAAATTTTCTACCGGAGTGAGAAGTAAGTTTGCTTAAGTGTATTTTCTAGGAGTATTTCAGTTTTGTTCGCGATAGAGAAGAATGATGACAGGAGACATGTATTGATTCTGGAAGCTGAACCGTATTGCTATTTGGAACCCTTATTTCTTCACCCTGAAACGACTTTGTATCTATTCAATTTCAGAGCGCGAAGTTTCCTTCAGATGGAAATATGAATTGAAGTTATTCTTGAGATCTCTGTCCACATTTGTAACGACTGATATAAAGATTTGTGACGCTAATAGTATTAGCTAAAGCTCTGACTATTCTGTAAATTTCATGAATGAATGTGTTCTCGTGAGTATTTGGGCAAATGGTCATTGTATGTCTTAATAGTACATTCGGAGACGAAGAAGAACATGAAAATCATTTTTGCACTTTGTAAGAAATTGACGATCACTTGTGCATTCTGAGAGATTGATGTCTGTTGAGACAACGGTTTTTTTCTTGATTGAGAATATCCCTTTTAAATCCCGCAAATTTTGAAACCATCACCGAATGGTCAAGACCGATAACAAAATGGTAAACTGAAATCTTTTGAACCTTGCATCAGAATTCTGAAGACGTTTACAACTTGCGTTACCCTTGATAAATTTCGTGACCAGAAAGAAACAACCTAGTCCGATTGAGAACGGAGTTTTTGGAAAGCTGAAATAGAAATTTGTTTCCATACCCTAGGCGGAATAAATTTTAAGACATTTCAGAAAGAGGCTCGGTTATCCTCCCTTGCAACACAGAAGGTTTTGCGTATGCATCAAGACAACTAGAAACGCATCAGAAGAATTACTTCGCTACCTGACCTGGAGTTGACAACAGCGGTGACTACCCTGAAGAGAGAAGACATTCCTTACAAGTGTTGGCGATACAGAAGGAAGATGGCGACCGGAAGCTGACGAAGACGTACAGTCTCACTTCCCTGTTCATCTTGGTTGTACTAAGATGAATTGAGAGCGGAAGCAGACTGGATGATGAAGAGATTTAAAGAATCGTGCAAGAAATCCACAACACTCCATCACCCTCCAAGAAGAACTGCAGGAGGCTCGACGAACCAGACACAAGTTTTCGATTTTGGTTTCACTTCCCGACTAATGGACAAACGAAGACATATTAACCGGACTTGAAGAGAGTAGATGTGTTAGGATTTATTTTAAAGTGATGGTCATTCGTCATTGTAATAGTTTAATTAATGTGTCGTTGTTTGAGTTAGTTAAGTTAATCAATGGGCTTGGACTTAAGCTAATAGGTTATGTTTAGTGTTTAAAAGAGCCCATGTAAAAGCCCACCCAAGTCCAAGCCCATCCATCTCTCAAAACTATAAATACCCTTCACCCTCCTCATTTGAGGGTGTTGCTTCTAAGGGTATTACATCTTGTATCTCATTCTTTCTATCTCAATCTAATCTCTAAGAAGTGACCATCCCATCTCCATCTTTCTCTTCTATAATTCTCATATTGTTGTGTATGATAAAGGATCAATATTAAGTATTAACAAGATGTTTTGAATGAACGGATTTCTGAATCAGACCTTTTATGTTTGGAAGAATTGATTCTGTGAAGACCAAAGTTATTGGCAATTAGTTTTCATTTCCGTTGACCCCTTGAACTTTGTTACATCGTGATAATATCCGCTAATGATTTAAGTTTCCTAGAAGCATTTCAGCCCCGTGCTTATTTTCGTATGTTCGATGATGGCTTTGTTCTGAGGAAGTTTGGCAAACTGTGGAAAATCTGATACTTGTGACGGCGTGCCTTACTCTGCTTGGCAATCTGAGATTCCGATACCCTTGCGAATAGTTTTGGTCTGCCCTCTTATTTATGTCTTTGATATTTTGGCTCTGAGACTGTAGAAGTACTAGGTGGATTAAGATAGGTTGTTATACTCACGACTCGAGATAAAGTATGATCATCATGAAGGCATATTATGTGGTGCTAGTATTATGACGCCTGATCAACGTGATAATACTTACACCATATAACGTGCACTCATTGTGGCCATAGGATATCTTGGGGGAGTACCTAAGAAGTTTAGAATCTGATCTCCGTTGGTTTGTCCGTGATTAGTGAGACATTAGGTTCATTCTACCTATGCGTATACTCTGTTTCCATTTACTAGATATCTGGATGAGTTTGGACTCTCGTTCTGCATTCTGTTGACCTCAGTTATAAATCTTGAACTCTTTGTAGAGCTCTCTACTGATAATACAGTTAATCTGATTTAAAGTTCTGTTGTATTCCATATGAGCATTTCAGAAGGTGCACCTATCATCCATTTCATATTGTATGGTGCTTTTGATCTGAATCAACCTATCTGTCTCCTTCTGAAGAATCTGAACTCACTTTGTTTTGATCGAGTCATGAGAAACCATTTGTTTTGAAGAGCCTTTTTGGAAGAACCTTCCCGGGCGTGAGGATTGTTCGTGACGATCTTTTTCCGATTTACTACGACTTTGCTTAGCCTTGCGACTTCAAATTTCGAGGACGAAATTTTTCTATTAGAGGGGAAGAGTTGTAAAACCCTAAAATCCGAAACATGCAAAATGACCAAAATGCCCTTGCAATTTTAAAATTTGATTTAAAAGCTTATAAAGTGCCAAATTAAATCCCAAACTTCTGGAGACGAACAAGATATGAAGTAAATTAATTTTTACTATTACATATTAATATTTTGTAAAGTACAAGAATTATGAAACACACAAATATTACATGGAGGCCAAGTATTTCATTTAAATTACTTAAATTATAATTATTATTATTTAAAACATACATAACTTACAAATAATTAGGGAATTAATGCAAAATTGAAACCCATTGATTTTGGGTCAAAGATGGACCGAAATTTCTGCCATTTCTTTCCCCCTAGCTCGGCCCTTTCCTCCCTTATTAAGTCACCATATTATTTCTTTCTAAAAAACCTAACCGAAATAATTAAAACACACACAATAATGCACCCACAAGCCATACGATTTTCTAGAGGAGGTTTAGCATTTTTATGGGGTTCTTCATCATCAAGAATAGCTACGAAAAATAGGAATTGGGTCTGTGGTTTGCGGGTTTGATCCAGATCGCGTTTTCTTGCCATTTATTTCATCCGAGAGGTATAATTCGCCCATTATGTTTCTACATGATCTAAAATTCATCCAATAATTTTCTTATGTTCCTTACAACCTATAAGACTCAGGAAAAATGTTTAATTCGAAGCATGCATAATTTTTATATCGTTTTGAATTATGTGGATTAAAACACACGTTATTTCCAAAATATGTGCTACGTATTTTTCTGGGTGCCATGGTTAATTTATTTAGACCATATGTGATATATAAGGTCTGGGAAAAATGAGAAAACAAATTATTGAAGCCTAAAAAAGTCATGGTGAATTATGGTCTTAAAAACGAACCTTAAATCTAAAATAAATGTATACGATCGAACAAGGGCTGGTGATTAATTTTTATAGACTCCTTATGATCAGGTTAACATAAGAAAAATATGTATTCGAATTATCATGGCCTAAAAGAATTATTTTCGAATTATGTTTAAAACCGGGTTTAGAAATTATTTTGGGAAAAATGTGGAACTAATCAATCTAGGGTTTTTTACTTTTGAATTAGGGTTTTTTAATGAGTATTAATTGACATGTAATGATGCCTTAATTATTTGGAGTGATTAGGGCTTGATTCGATTTAAAACAAAGGTCATACGATTTCTTTTAAAAAGGTGTAAGGATCGAATTGTCATTTTTAAAACCTATGGGTTACTTTTGAAACTTTATAAACTTTGTGGGATGTCGTATAATAATTATTAGAGGAACCTTTTATGTAAAATAAATGTTTAAGGGTTTATTTTGAATTATATATAAATTTTATAATCGGTTTTAAAATTAAGTAAACTAGAGGGACTAAACTTGTAATTTTGGGAATCATATGGGTCATTCGTGTATTAAATCATATTTAAAGTACCTTGTGTCATTTTGGATAATTTAAGGGGCTATTGTTATTAATTAAGGATTGATTTTATGAAAATAAGGACTAAATATGTAACTATTATAACTTGAGGGACTTGATTTGTAAAACTTATATTTTGAGGGTTCCAAGTCATACCATATTATAAAATAAGGATGCAATGTGTAGTTTGTAAAACTAAAGGGCTTAACATGTTAATATGAATAAATAAAGGATTAATATGTAACTTTATTAAGTAAAGGGACTAAACATGTAAAGTATGAAGCCTCAGGGGTATAAAGTGTAAACTTGGATAAAATAACCTTAACTTGACCTAATTAATGATTATGGAAACATTACTAAATATAGAAACTTACTATATATGGAAACTTTCTAAAAATGGAAAGCCGGCTAAAATGAGAAATCTGAATTGAATAAGTTATTAATAATAAGCCGATCATTAATTCGTGTAGATTCGCTGAAGAAGGAGTTTATTCCGATCCTTATGTTTCTAGTGTGTGTTTTCCTGGCGGTTTAAGGTACAGATATTCTGAACCTTCTCACAGGTTTCTCATGATCTCTTTTACTTTCTGATCTGTCGGTCTCTGTAGTAATGCCATTGCTATGATTCCCTTTACTTGAACCTTCTTGACATGATGCTTGATTTCTGAGTTCCTTTGATAAACTGAACCCTATTTTAATTCCTTTGATACCTGACATGACCCGATCTTCTTCTTATGACCTGAATCATGCAAACCCCTGAATACCCTGAAGATTCATTTTGACATTAAAACTGGAATTGGAACTTTCCTTGATGATATGAAAATGTTTTTGAGAAAAGCTTTTGAATACAATGTCATACCAATTTTAAATTGAAACTGCACTAAAGATTTTATGAAAATATCTTTTAAGGACTATCTTTATAAAAAGGGTTTTACTAAACATCATTTATGAAAGTCACTGAAAGATTATTTTTAAATATAAGCTTAATATGAAACCTTTGAATTAAGATCTTTTCTAGGAATCTAAACTTTCTGATATTGACCTTTCTAATATTGAATCTTCTGGTACTAAACCTACTGTTACTGAACCTACTGCTACTGAATCTACTGTTACTGAACCTACTGATACTGAACCCACTGATACTGAACCTACTGATACTGAACCTTTCTTATATTGAACCTACTGATATTGCCCCTTCTGTTACTGAACCATCTGATATGAACTTTTTGATATACTGAAATGGATATTGACCTATGAAACTAAGCTGAATACTGAATACTGATACTTGACCACTGACCCACAGTTTGATACTACGAGCCATAACTAGTCATGAGGGTTTCATGACCATGTCATTGATGCACCGATGGCATGACTCTAGGGCAGGAGAGTGATGACCTGTTCCGTCCCTTTTATGTATTTATTTGGTGTGTTGGGAGGTTTATGGCCACCAGGGGCGTATGGATGCATCCTAGAACTGTTACTGTACTGTACTGATTACTGATTACTGATTACTGAATACTGATTACTGTTATTACTGGTGACTGATGGTGTGTGCGATACACGTCTTTCACATACTGGGAGCTAGCTACTCCATTTACTGATTGAGGACTCCCCTCATATTTACTGATTACTGAGAGGTCTCCCCTCTATACGGCTACATGATTATACTGATTACTGTTTCTGATTACTGATACTGGGCTCGTAGAGGATTACTGTTTCCTACACCTTGTACCCTTGTACTCCTTATTACTGTTTCCTTTTCTTATGCCATAACCCTGATTGATTCGTATTTCCATTACTGTTCACTATACTTTATTACTGCTTTGTTACCGTTATATCTGTTCACTGGGCTTTTTAAGCTCAGCCGCACGTTTTCTTTTCGTGTGCGGCAGGTTATAAGCAGGACGACGGGTTTGGGTATGAGTGAAGAGACCATTGGACTTAGAAGACTACACTGTGATAGCTATTTTGTTATAGAGATGATTAGAAGAATTTAGATTTTTGAACTTAGTATTTATTCCTTTGTAAATTTTGTATTTCCTTGTAATTTCTTGTAACCTTTGTATTCCTTTGTATTATTGAAGATGTATGCTTGTGTATGTTTCTGATATGTCACCATTATTGTGACATCTCTACCCTTGTCGGGTCGGGGTGTTACACTGATGGTGACAATCGTAACAAAAATATGGTCACGGGTAAATGGACAAGACTTAGCAGTGAATGTAAAAAATTCAACGCTATTTACAAACATTTGCAGCGTACAAGTGGGAAAAATGACAATGAAATTCTCAAGAATGCAAAGACCATTTTTGAACAACGATTTGGGGGGAGAAGCTTCCAATATGTTCACGTGTGGGAGGTTTTGAGAAACCACCCCAAATGGGATGAATGAAATGGTTAACGGTGTTGTATGATTTGTTTTCCGTATCGTGTTTATCTTTTCCCGTATCGTGTTTATCTTTTTCCGTATCGTTGGATGATTTGTGTTTTCGTATCGTAGTGTGATTTGTGTTTTAAATTTCGTATTGTTTTTTTTTTCGTGTATTTATTTTATGTTTCATATTTTTTAATATGTTGTAATGTATTTTTATTTTTAATGAAATGAATTTAGTTTATTTGAATATTTGAATAAAAAAATAAAAATAGGATAAGGGGGTTGTAAAGGGTGGTATATCATGGTAACGTGACACCCCGGGAGACCCAAATGAGGACTTTGGGTTGCCCATTACACCTAGTGCTCTAATATGCTAAATCCCATGTATATTACCATTACTACTAACTGAGTGTATTGTATAAAACATTAAAGAAAGACCGGTATACATACAGAATCACAAACTAAATCAATAATCGGATGAAGTTACAATCTACAAAATGGTTCACCCACAATTTATATTAAACATAAACAGCAAAAATTACATTGCTATAACTCAACCTATAACTCTACACGATACCTAATGCTCTAACACTTGAAAGTTCTAATATCATTATAATACATCAAAGATGATGCCTATCTTATACAAATCATAACTAGTCATTTACGAATACTCTTTATGTTTTACATATCGAGGTGACAAGGTACATCCAAAGCTGTCATTGTGGGGTGCACAAACATGATGAGTATGTCTTCTTTGTGTGGTCTTTACATGGAACCTTCAACTGCAAAAATAAAAGATCTGTAAAATGAATAAAAAACATGAGAATGGACTATAACATGAACAAAGTTGACAACAAAATCAAAAAGGGATTGCGTTAAGAACTAGATTTACAAAATTAATGATAATATTCATGATTAAACCTGAAATTATCATATAGCCTGCTCGACCATCCAAACAAAAGTGAACCTTATGAGCATATATATCATTGTCGGAATCCATTAAATATCAAGCAAAGGAGAAAAACAAAGACTAGCCTTCTTCATGATATACACTGTTATTTGAACTAACCAGAATAGATCGATACCGTAGAGGCGAAGGGCACTAGAGTGTGTGGGACGAGATGTAAAAGGACAGTTGCAAAGGGTAGTAGGAAGGTGTGGTTGTGTGGAGGGGTTGAGATGAAAATGGGGATTCAGTTAATGAGAGTATATCTTATACGTATAGGATTGAATTTTCAATTTTTTTTTTTTTATTTATTTATTTTATTTTTTTGGAAGGTGACTTTCATTTTTTGGTTGGAGTCACAACCTGCCACTTTGGCAGGCCCTCATCCACCACATGCCCAGACTATGTTGTCTGAACCGGATCCACGCTGGGCGTAGTGGGGACTACAAACGGCATCCGCCCGAAAACCGTATCGCCTCCACACGACTTCCTCGCTGGAGTAACGGCCGGATGAAAACCGGGGGCGGCTCGGATTTGAACCTGCGCAACATTGGCTTACAAGGCGCCTATTCTCAGCGCCAAATTTTTGTGGGTTTTTAAATGTAATTTTGAGGATAAGATTAGCAATGAATATAAATTAAGAATAAAGTCTTTTTTGTAAAAAGGAATTTGTAAATGGGTTGCTCATTGTACATTGTTGACGGTGTAAATAAATGGAAACTTTGAGTATATTAAATTAAAAATGCATCTTTTATGAAAAAATAAAGTTTGAGCATATTAAACTACTAAGTAAATACTATTAATTACATGTTAAATAAATTTTTTACACTTTAAAAGGTGACTAGTGGGCATCCGTTAACAAATCCCTTTTATAAACCTTTTAAAAGGTTTTACTATAGTGAATACTCTTATAACCAAGTTTGTTTCGGTTAGGTTAATCAACGCTAATAACATATTGGTGAAATTAATAAGGAGCTAGTTTTGGATTAACTTATTAGTCAAACCCACATCGAGATTTTGTTTAGTTATCTACATAATGTCGTGTGGGACACTCGCGATAGTAGCGCTTCATTAGAGGAACGGAGGAACTTAAAATCGACGGTGTGGTTAAGGTAGCAGAGTTGGAATAGGCGATGGTAGTCGTTGGCGTTGATAATCAGTAATTATCTCAACGGTAGTCTTAAATTTTACACGAACCTCCAACAAACTTAAGAGCTCTAGGTGTCATAACATCATTAACAACAAAAGGTGTTGCCCACCTCAGCGTCACCTCATGATTCTCAATTTTCACACCAATACACTAAAAGACCCCATCACTTATAACACCATTAACATCAACTTTTTGAAACCCGCCATTTTTATTTTCTTTTCCATTTTTTCAAAAAAAACTAATATTTCATTCATTGAATTAAAATACAAATTACAGTACGAAAACAAACAAAACAAAGAAAAAAAATAACATATGAAAATTAAATAAAAATCAAAAAAAAAATTAAAGAAGACAACTAACTGCAGTGCAAGTTATATTTTTTCTTTATTTCTTCTTTTTACATGTTGATGATGTAGGCATCGTCATCCGACAAATCCTTGGTGTTAATCGCAAGAAACTTCATTTCTTCCAATTTCATTATTGTCCGGTCTTTCTCCTTCGTCACCTCGTACGCCGATTGAGTAGCTTCCCATTTAAGTTGAAACTCATTTTGTATAACATCTCCAAATTCCAATGGATTACTGCCGGTAGTACTCGACGTGGTTTTTTTTTCTTTCTTTTTTCTTTTTTTTATTTGTTTTTGTGGGACGTGGTTTGCGGATGTACTAAACACCAGTAGATTCCTTGATTTTACCTTCACACACAAACCGCTCATAAAAAATTATACAAAAACAATACTACATGAGTATTAACCTACAAATTAGACATCATAATTTACTCGCAACAAGAAACCCATTAATACATAATTTGTGTATACATTTTAAGTCACAATGAAAGATTACCTACACCAAAATACCACTGGAGCATTAGTACAATGGGTGGAGCTCTCATACTTGAGTTAATTGACCCAGATTCGAGTCTCATCCTTGGCATTTGCTTCAAATAGGCACCCGCCTCCGCAAAACCTATGGGCACATGGAGAGACTTTGTGTGGAATAAGAGATCGGGGGTCGAGTCTCAACTCGTTTCACTCCAGGTGGTGCTCCTCTGGCCCAAGAGAGTTGTCGGAGCTATTCCTTGTGGGGTGGACAATGACTAGTGCCAAAGGGCACCCGAGATCAGGGTGTTCCCGCCAGTTTACACCTTTTATGAATTACCTACACCAAAATTTCCTTTCACATAGGACGTGGGTAAATTAAGTTTCATATAGATACCCACAAATTATTTAGAGACATACTATACGACATCCTTAGTTACCCTTAAATTTCCATAACATGTTAAACACAAGATTAACCAAACAAACTTGTTGCGGGTAAAACCGTGAGTATGTATGGTTAAACACAAATTACTCATAGAAAGGTATCTATAGAAAAAACCACAAAAAGTGTCGTGTGTAAAGCCATGTGTATATATTTATGTTGGGTCCGTCAGTATCCAAGCGTCTTGAAAACAGGATTTGAATACAAATTAAGCCAAGTGTTAATCAACCATAAACAATCTCAAGTCACTGAGTGAACAGTCACTCAGTGAGTCATCTTCAGGATGCTTAAGGCGAGTCTAAGAAGAAGGATTCACCACTCAGAAAGGCGGAACTCCCTGAGTAGGACTTAAGCCAAAGAAGAAGATGATGGGTTCAGTGAGTCATGACAAGAACTCACTGAACCCCCAATCTCCTCAACAACAATAAATGATTGAAGACTGAAGAATCTGAAGTCTGAAAGAAAAGCAGGATTAGGCGAGAAGAGTTTGAAAAGATAAGGAAAAGTCTTATCAGGCCAGAAGCAATCCTTCCCTAAAACGGCTTAAAGTCAAGAAGTGTCATAGCTGACACTCAGAAAGACTTTTAGCTTATTCCCATTGGTTCTTGGAAATGACAAATACTGTTGCAGTTGTCAGACACGCTAGGTTATTCATTTTGTATTTTTTAATCATGGGTGCTCTTTTATACTTGTGTATAAATAGGAACAGAAGGGAGAAAAGTGGGTTAAGTTTTGTGCATTAAAAGCTTAGACTTTCACAAAACCATTTTTCTCCTCCAAAGAGCAACCACATCCCTAAGATAGCTCAGTGGGTCTTTATTGTTGTCACTCAAGAATAACTTGAGTTTAGAGAGGAGAACACACCATACATTGTCTATTGAATCCCAAGTGTTTATTCCGCAAACACTTGGGTAATAGATTCTTTTGATTGATTTCTAATAAGAATTTAAACGTTGAAAAAACTTGTGTTTTTATATTTACGTTTTACTTATTTGTTTAAATTAATCATTACGTTAATTCAGTCATAGAACACAATTAGATTAACTTTGTAGTTATTTATATTTGTGTAACGGGAACAACAAGTGGTATCAGAGCCTCTGGTTTATAAAATCTTTTCAAAAACTAAGAGTGCTCAAGGTTTTTAAAACCAAGATCCTACTATGGCTGATATTAATGTGCCCCAGCTTGTCGATAAAAGGGGTGGTAGCTTTTCAGCTGTTGCTCCCAGACTCGAAGCTGAAAAAATTAGCAAGTGGAAAAAGCGAATGTTTTGCTACTTGACTGGTGTGGAACCATACTACATCACTTGTATCAATGAAGGTCCGTATGTCCCTAAGACTGCTAAGGGGTTACACAAACCTGAAGCTCAGTGGACTATAGATGAGAGAAGGGTGGTCAATCAAGACCAACGCCTGAAAAGCATAATTATATCTTATCTTCCGGACGATATAATAGAATCAGTCATTAACTATTCTATAGTCAAACAAACTTGGGTTGACTTGATTAATAGCTTTGAAGGTCCCTCAGATACCAAGGAAAACAGGATCATGGACCTGAAACTTTAGTACAACACTTTCAGAGCAGAGGACTCTAAAAGTCTCTCTCAGACATATACCAGATACAAGACCCTGATAAATGAATTGTCAAATGATGGTGTAGTTTTGTCTAAGCATGAGATCAATATTGGCTTTGTCAACAGTCTCCCTGAGAAGTGGCTAAACTTCTCACAAGGCCTCAGGAATGCTAATCACATTCAAACCCTTGAGCTCCCTGAGATCTATGGGAAGTTTGTCTATGAGGACAACTTAATCTCTAGGAGATACCCTAACTCAAAGAAAGCTCTTGAGACCAAAAAGGCCCTGACTTCCTCACCCATGTCAACTGCATTTTATTCTAATGGTGTTGTGCATGATTTTCAAGAGGATTCTGATGATGAGATTGATGAAAGAACTAGTGATGAGTACCTAAATGATTTACACTTGGAATTCCAAGAAAGGGTACTCCTTGCTAATTCAAAATGTTTTATCAAAAGAAATCAGTCAAACTTTTCAAAAGCTAAAGCAAATGAAACCACTGAATGTTTCAAATGTGGTAAAAATAGTCATTTTGCTAAAGACTGTTATTCAAAAACCATCTCAGAACCCTCTTATAAATTTTCTGGAAACAGTTCTTCTTCAGGGACTAGCAAGTTTCAACCTAAAATGCTTCAGTCGACCCAACATTTTCAAAACAATAATGTTCAAAAGGGTCAAAAAGATTTTGAGGCTAAATATAGGAAAGCTAAGGCTAAACTTGCCCTCCTTGAAGCTAATCCCTCAATGTCTTAGGCTGCTCAAACTTCCAAACCTGTTCAGACAAAGAACAAGGTTCTTGTAGCCGAATAATGCGTGGTTTTGCAACCTTACAATAGGTTTTACCTCTCGAGGGATCTCAAGAGGCTTACAACCCCACCAGGCAGTGTACCTGACCGATGTAGTATAGTGTAGTGGTAAGTACGGGGGATTGATCGTTCTCCACAGGGAATAGTGTCGTTAGGATTGAAAAACTATTCTAATAGGTCTAAGGGTGAGGGAAGATTCTTTTTGTATTTTTTATGTTTTTATGAAACCAAGTAAAATCTCGAGTTTGAAGGAGTGGGCGGAATTAGTTGCTAGTCAACTAACCCAAATTACTACGAATGCAAATAAAATAAAATAACTGAAAATGAAAAGAGTTGTGAAACTTATGTGGAGAGAAGTGTGTTTACTTAGATTTCCTTACTCCCTAACTATCTTTTACCGGTTGATTAGTGTGTATTAATTGCGTGGATGACGGGTGTATTCCTTAATACCAATCGTGGGGTGGCGTACGTACTTCCCCAACTCTACAAGCTCCTACTTCACTCCTATGTCGAGCCGGCTAGGAAGCTCCTAACATGGGATCACTAGAATTCGCTCATGCATTAAATACAACCATAAAAACCTTAGTACGCATTGGTTCATGTTTCTTAAGACGTTCAAGCAAGTTCCCGAATAGGAAGTTAGCCAGTTTTCTTAAGCCTAACATCGATGAACAATCATCCAATACAACTAATAACACACTAATAACCAATAATCAATAGCTAGGTTTGATTAGATCTAAGCAAACACAAGATAAATCTAGCCTAGCATGTTAATCAAAAGACAAGAACAAGATATAATCAAACAACGCATAGACATATTGATTGATTAAATGATAACTTATCTTCAATTAAACATGGGAGATCCAAGGGTATGAAAACCCTTAAAAATGGCAGAAATTCGTCTTTAGGGTTTCTCCTCACAAAGTTGCACACTAATGACAAAAAATTGCAAAACTATATATAGAGTTTAAGGGCTGACGGAGTCACGTTATAGGACTTGACGCCGTCACCTCGCCGTGTCTAGGGTTCCCGGATGGCCTTCTTGACGCCGTCCCTCTTTAGACCTCCAAAATCCGCTCTGGCTTATCAAATCTTGACGCCGTCAGAATATGGCTTGACGCCGTCCCTCTTTAAGTTAAACCGTGATGGCCTTGATCACTTCAAAGGGTGACGCCGTCAGACTTTCCCTTGTGAAATTCTCTGGCATATCATGAATAATTTTCATATCCACCTTTTTTGCCAAGACATGACGCCGTCAAGAACAATACTTGACGCCGTCGAAGGTACTTTTCAGCATAATTTTGAGACTTTGTCGTTTTCTTCACTTTTATGCTCCAAAAACGTCCAAAATGCTTCCTTTTCCAGATTTCTTCTCCAAAGTACCTAAAATGACAAAAGGAACGATTTAGGGCAATATTTGATCAAATAAATACGATTTAGGGGTTAAATGACCCCCTAAAAGCGGTACACTTTTCGCTTCATCAAATACCCTTACACTTGAGATTTGCTTGTCCTCAAGCAAATGCGCTTTTATTCTAATCAAAATACAAGTTAGGGGTCATTTAACGCTAATATAAAAGTAATTACAACAAATAGTCGTTCCACTTTAATCATAATAAGCACGGAGATTACATACTAGCACCTCACAAGTAGTGTTTAGATACTCACATCTCTCAGGTGTCATCAAAATAAATCTCATAAATGAAAACGGATAATATCTCTCACTACCTGTCATAGCAAATAGATTACCATAGGCTTGGGAAAGGATCGAAAACCTCCTCCACTAGGCGTAAGCACCTAAGATAAACTATCAAAGAGGGCTTTTAAATAGGTTATAACGTGAGGTGTAGGGATATGATAAACACGGTTTTGTTGGATAAGGGATATTTTACTGGTGGCGAGTTAAAGATCTTGATTAATTACATGTACAATATGGCGTTGCTAAGCCAAGACTAGACTCGACTTAACCTAAAAACAAAATAACAAAAACATAAGACAAACATAAAATGAAACGGGATGGTAGTCCGTATGTTTTTTCTATTTTTCTTTTTCTCATTTTTTTGTATTTTTCTTGATTTTTTTTTTTTTTTTTTTTCATACACTCTTGCCCTACCATCCAAAATAATACATCATAGGGGCGTTGCATCCCCCTTACACTTGAACTTTTACATAACTTTACAAATAACTATTCTAATGACTCGAATTAAGATAATCGAAACACTTGGAGTACTTTTAAAATATTTAGCGCATATGGGGGTAATAAATGATGTTCTTCCCCATTACTCCATTATACTAGTACTTTACCCATGAGTCCCAATCGTCCCAAAACAATATGTACAAGGATATGACTCGACTTAGCAACCATGTAATCAATTAGATAATTAACTTGGGTTTAAACAAATGTTGTCACAATAATGCACTAAAAATGAGTGCATACAAGGTGGGCTAAGGCGATTTGGGTGTACATTTTAGTGGGGTGTAAACAAATTCTTCCTTTAAGTAAAATGCTTAAAGGTCGAAACGAAAAGATAGGCTCTGAGGGGTGTACTAGGGGTATCGTGTACTAAAAATGAGTACAACGCAAAGGGTGTGGGAGAATTACTTGACCAATGTAGCCAAAGTAATTATAACAAAAAACACAGGTGTAAAACAATGGGTTAATCCTAATGCCTCTTATCATGTAGTAAATCTAACTACACGAATGTAGTCTCACTTGTGGCCTCGGAATGGTCCTAACGCAAGTTCTAGAATCTAAGTGCTACCGGTACACACATCATAGCATAAATGCTTTTCCTACCAATTCTAGGGGCGAACCTCACATATTTGGGGGTGGAAAAATTTTTTAGTGGTACGGTTTTTGTGCTAGTCATATAACTCCTATCCGTGAGACGCTTATTAGAACTAAAGTTTCACTTCTATATGTTGTAAAAAATTTTAAATTTGGCACTAAAATTGCCCTAACAGGTATTTCTCTCAGTTTTATTACACATCTACCATTAAACAAACAAAAATCAAGCGTAATTGTATTCTCTAAAGTATCGTATTTTACCCCCCCCCTTACACTTAAGATGAACATTGTCCCCAATGTTCAAATAACAAGATGTAAAAGTAAAAAGGTAAAAGAATGAAATCAAATACTCCCCTGATTCGCTTGGTGGATAATGAAGTAACATGGTTAGATCTTCTTCCAAGAGAATGTAGAAGCTCCAAGGCTAATGCATCGCCATAAGCTTGATTCCACATACATTTCCTTGTCCAAAATATCCTGTTAAACCTGAGAAAACAAACACGAAAACCTGCATAACATCGGCGGGATAAATTCTATATATAAGGATATAATGCTTGTGGAATGATAATTTTGCAGATTCCTGGAGATTATAAGTTAGAGATTTAATAAAAACTTTTTATGAAAACAAAACTTTCAAAAATTTCAGAAAATTACACCTGACGCCGTCAGGTTGTAAATCCTGACGCCGTCAGAAATGATCTGACAGAATTCTCATGTTAAGTTTCCGGAAAATTTCTGGAAAAACCTATACCTTACTTCCTGGAAATCCTACAAAATATCATTATGACTCGATACAAGCATTTGACTCAAACAAATACTAATATGTATGTTAATTTATTATTATTACGATTCATGTTCATTTGTTCTAATAAACCGATTTGGATTTCCCTTACACTTAACTTTTGCAAAATACCTTTATATGTAGTTAAGACGAAGTTAAAAACAAAATAAAGCATTTTCACAATTTAGTTTTTAATCATGAATCAATAATAATAAAAATTGAACACACATACGGAAACAAATAAAATCAAATAACTAAACAAATAAATAAACACACAAAACAAATAAAGCTTGGGTTGCCTCCCAAGAAGCGCTTTTCTTTATTAACGAGTCTTGTAGCTAGACTCAAAGTCCTTCTACCCTATGTAAGTGAGCTCGTCATCGAGGACATCTTTAGGGTTAATCTTGGATTGAAGTTTCCTATTGGTCCGCTTAGTACAATATATCCTTTCAAACTTCTCTCCATCCGGGTCATACAATGTCACCTTAATATGCCATGACCCATCTCCATCTTTGGGTGGTTTGTCCTAATCCCACTTATGATCATCGTCCTCACGAATCCACTTATTCATCCCTAGGTTAATTGGCAAAACTCCTAGGAAATCAATCATCTTCCTAAAAACTAGAGGGTCTTCAAATGGATCCAATTCGGTGTCCCTAGCCAAGAGTTGTTCTACCGCATGTGTTCGGTTCACAAAGTCCTCTTCTAGGTAAAATGGGCGTTGGGGTCCTATGAAGTCTCTATCGATCCAAGGTCCATATCTAGATGGTCTCCTATTTAATTCTAACCAATGGGGTGTTGGTTCCCCACTAGTATCATAGGCATGTTTCTTAACATCATAGACTGACCAAGTATCACCTTCTCCTACCGCTATCTTAGATTCCTTACAATCAATCATAGCACTAGCGGTTCCAGAAATCCTCTACCTATCAACAAGGGGCATGTAGGGTCGCTAACCATATCAAGGACGTGGAAATCGGCTAAAATGGTTAGTTTTCCTATGTGTACTAACACGTCCTTGACTACTCCAACCGGGTAAGCAACACTTCCATCCGCTAAACCTATTATCACCTCGGTCTCTTCAAGTTTTCCTAGTTTTAGAGAGGTGTAGAGAGGTAACGGAAGTAGGTTAAGGCTTGATCCAAGATCGGCTAATGTGTCATAAGCCTCCGAATTACCGATCTTGCAAGGTAGAACAAATAAGCCCGGATCATCTAACTTCTTAGGTAGCTTATTTTGAACAAAGGCGGTCCCTTTTTCGCCTAACTTGAGCTTCTTCTCATCCAACACTTCAATAACCGGACTTTCAAGGTGGAGCTCCTTGAATTCTTCGTCAAGGTTTTGAGTGGGAGGTGTTTCAACTACGACTTGGGTTTGTTTGAAACACGAGCTCATGGAATTGACCGAATAATATTGTGGACAAGAACTAGGAGACGAAACCGACGAGATGGCGTTGACGTTTAGTTTGGGTTCTTGACTGTGTTGCTAGGGAGTGCTCCCATTTCTCGGTCATTGAGGGCTTTCAACAAAGTGTCAATCTTATTGGTCATCTCGCTTTGTTTTTGTTTGAAATCGGCTTCAAACTTGGCCAAACGAGCTTCTTGAGATGCCATAAATTGAGACATCAATCCTTCAAAGTTATTGGTACTACCATTGTTGGAAGGATTGTTGTTGAAAGTACGGTTCGAGTTGGAACCGCTTGATTGGAAACGATTAGGTGGGTTGGAAGAATTGGTTTGTTGTGTGTTTTGGTTTTGTTTCCACCTAAGGTTTGGGTGATTTTTCCATGAGGGGTTGTATGAATCACCGTAGTGGTTTTGCTCGGGTTTGAAAGTGTACCACTTGTCTCCCGCTCCGTCGGTACGCGAGGATGCGTAGTCCGCAAAAGCTTGTTCGGGGAGTTTCATGCAATCACGAGTGTCGTGGGGACCACTACATAATTCACATGAAGAAGTGATTTTGTTCACTTGGCTTGAAGGTTTAGGAGCCTCGTAGGATTTCATAAGAAACTTGACTTGGTCTTCAAGTTCTATGATCCTACGGTCGGAAGTGCTTGAATTGTTTGAAGGCAAAGATATTGCCTTGACCGTTTTATTCAAATCACGGGATCACTCCAACTTTCGTTGTCATAAAGAGCAAGATCTTCTAGGAGAGCCCATGATTCTTCCGCACTTAGATCACGTAGCTTACCACCGGCCGATTGGTCAATGGTTTGCCTCGTGGAGAGATTGATATGGTCATAGAAGATTTGGACTTGGAGCCAAAGTTCTATGCCATGGTGAGGGACTTTTCGGGGTAAGTCCTTGAATCGAGTCCATGCCTCGTAGAGGGTTTCGCCTTGACGTTGTTGGAACATCAAGATATCATTCCTTAGCTTGGTAGTTCTTCCCGGTGGGAAAAACTGAGCAAGGAAGCGAGTGGTGAGATCATCCCAAGAGGTGATGGATCCTGCGGGTAGACGTTCTAGACATTGACTAGCTTGGTCCCGCAGAGAGAATTGAAAGAGACGCAGTCGGGTCGTCTCTCGAGTGGCAACATCAAGGTCTATGGAATCAACGATTTTGAGAAAGTCCTTGAGATGTTGATTAGGATCTTCAGAACGAAGTCCATGGAATGCGCATCCGCTTTGCACCAACCGGATGGTGTCGGATCGCAAGGGTGTGACATTGGCTCCTTGAGTGAGCTCAATGGTGTTTCGATAGCCATGGTGGCTAGGACGAGAGTAGTCTCTTAAGGTACGGGCTCTAGGAGTGGGTGTTGTTGTGGTGGTGGGTTGTTGGGATCAAGGATATTACCACCTTCCATGATGTCGGATGGTAATGGTTACGAACAAAGAAACGAAGAAAAAAGATAGACTAAAGAAAACCTAGAAAAAAAAATAAAAATCTCACTAGAAAGGAATCTAGTGAGTAGACCTAATAAAATAAAAATTCAACCTAAACAATAACTATTCCCCGGCAGCGGCGCCAAAAACTTGATGCGTGGTTTTGCAACCTTACAACAGGTTTTACCTCTCGAGGGATCTCAAGAGGCTTACAACCCCACCAGGCAGTGTACCTGACCGATGTAGTATAGTGTAGTGGTAAGTACGGGGGATTGATCGTTCTCCACAGGGAATAGTGTCGTTAGGATTGAAAAACTATTCTAATAGGTCTAAGGGTGAGGGAAGATTCTTTTTGTATTTTTTATGTTTTTATGAAAGCAAGTAAAATCTCGGGTTTGAAGGAGTGGGCGGAATTAGTTGCTAGTCAACTAACCCAAATTACTACGAATGCAAATAAAATAAAATAACTGAAAATGAAAAGAGTTGTGAAACTTATGTGGAGAGAAGTGTGTTTACTTAGATTTCCTTACTCCCTAACTATCTTTTACCGGTTGATTAGTGTGTATTAATTGCGTGGATGACGGGTGTATTCCTTAATACCAATCGTGGGGTGGCGTACGTACTTCCCCAACTCTACAAGCTCCTACTTCACTCCTATGTCGAGCCGGCTAGGAAGCTCCTAACATGGGATCACTAGAATTCGCTCATGCATTAAATACAACCATAAAAACCTTAGTACGCATTGGTTCATGTTTCTTAAGACGTTCAAGCAAGTTACCGAATAGGAAGTTAGCCAGTTTTCTTAAGCCTAACATCGATGAACAATCATCCAATACAACTAATAACACACTAATAACCAATAATCAATAGCTAGGTTTCATTAGATCTAAGCAAACACAAGATAAATCTAGCCTAGCATGTTAATCAAAAGACAAGAACAAGATATAATCAAACAACACATAGACATATTGATTGATTAAATGATAACTTATCTTCAATTAAACATGGGAGATCCAAGGGTATGAAAACCCTTAAAAATGGCAGAAATTCGTCTTTAGGGTTTCTCCTCACAAAGTTGCACACTAATGACAAAAAATTGCAAAACTATATATAGAGTTTAAGGGCTGACGGCGTCACGTTATAGGACTTGACACCGTCACCTCGCCGTGTCTAGGGTTCCCGGATGGCCTTCTTGACGCCGTCCCTCTTTAGACCTCCAAAATCCACTCTGGCTTATCAAATCTTGACGCCGTCAGAATATGGCTTGACGCCGTCCCTCTTTAAGTTAAGCCGTGATGGCCTTGATCACTTCAAAGGGTGACGCCGTCAGACTTTCCCTTGTGAAATTCTCTGGCTTATCATGAGTAATTTTCATATCCACCTTTTTTGCCAAGACATGACGCCGTCAAGAACAATACTTGACACCGTCGAAGGTACTTTTCAGCATAATTTTGAGACTTTGTCGTTTTCTTCACTTTTATGCTCCAAAAATGTCCAAAATGCTTCCTTTTCCAGATTTCTTCTCCAAAGTACCTAAAATGACAAAAGGAACGATTTAGGGCAATATTTGATCAAATAAATACGATTTAGGGCTTAAATGACCCCCTAAAAGCGGTACACTTTTCGCTTCATCACCGAAGCATATGACTAGGATGAAGAAGAGGTCTCCTCAGAAGATGAGGAAATTAGAGTAAGTTGTTGATCCCAGTTGAGCTATTTATCTTGTTAATTATCTTAGATGTTAATCTAAAACAATAAGTATAGAAACTGTTCTTGAAACAATATTAAACACTATGCGGAATCTAATGTTTAATCTTAAGAAGAATAATCAATCAAACACAATCGAATTCTCTCAACAAACACTTCAATATATTAATACAGTTACTCAAAAGTAACAGGGTTACAAAAACCTTGAAGTGATTCGACTCTAACAATGATACTTCTATGATACGTACCAAACTCTAACCCTAGATCCTCCTTTTATAGACTAAGGAGTCCTAGTCGGTTACAATAGCTTTCTATACAAGATAAATCTTTTCGTATCTATTCAATAATTATCCAAACATACTATACATAATTATCTAATAAGCAGTAGAATACTAACTCTAGCAGTAGAATCTTTATGCCTAGCAGTAGTATCTACTTAGCGTATTTCCTTGATCTTTTCAGCAATTCTAGCAGTAGTATAAAATACACCAGCAGTAGTATGATTAAGCCCAGCAATAGAATAACACTTAGTAAATTTTCCATTTAGCACCATAAGACGTAGTATCCAATCTGAGCAGCAGCATCTCAAAACTCAACAATCCTCCCCTAAACTTGATATTTTCCTTCAAAATCATCAAGTTTCTTTTAAGCCTTAAACCATCACCAGGAGGATGCTTCCAAATACTTACTTCTTCTTTTTCATCTTATTCCTATAATCTTCCCCATACAGTTGTCTTTGCATTTTTTATAAGATCAATAACCATTTGATCCCAATGATCAATTAGAAGTTTAATTTTTCCATTCACCAGCATATCAAGTGTAGTTCTAGCTAAAGGATACTCCTTTTCTACCAACATGTAAATTGGAAGTCCTCCCTTCACTATTATGTTATGAACTCCACATGATTGAAACAATCTCCACACAGTAACTTGAGTAGCTTTCTTCTGATCAACCCAAACTGTTTCTTCAACACAAACTTCATACATGATTCTTAGATCTCCCCAGATAACACGATCCAACTCATTTTGTGGCCTTGAATCTCCAAATTTATCTTTGAATAATTTCCACAAATTTCCAAATCTTCACTATCAAGGTTTCTGAGCATTTGAGGAAATGTCAAAAACCTTTGTGATTTTCCACCAGCTCTGAGTATCTCCCACCAAGGAGTTTTCCATCATAACCAGCTGTCCATCCAATTATAGGAACTTTAGAATTTAAAGGAACATGATCAACATATATATCATCATCATTATCTACAACTTTAGTCATCTGTTGTAAATCCTTTATTTCCTGTTCATTATCATTTTCCTTCTGAGATTGTTCTGAATGCACTTTTTCTTCACTCTCAGATTCTGACTCAGATTCCTGCTCAACTGCTTTAGACTTATCAACCTTCCTCTTCTTTTTCCTTCCAACAGATTTCAACACTCTGCCAGTTCTTTTAATTCCAATACCAGAACCCTCTTTCTCTTCTTCCTTCACAACATTTTCTTTTACCTTCTTTTCTTCCACCTTTTCTTTTTCAACCTCAGTCTCCACCTTCTTAAACCTCTTAAACTTTTCCTTTTCAAGCTCAGACCCCATAGACATAAAACTATCAAATTCTCTTTTAGCTTGTTCATACATCTTTTGAATTGATTCATCCAGGTACCAATGTAGCTGTTTAAGAGTATATCCCTTCATGTTTTTCAAGTAATACTCTTGAAATTTTTTGACTTGTTTAACAGTTGGTTGTTTGAGCAACTTCTTTTTCTTTCTCTCAGCAAGATACCATTTCCTTCTTTGTTCTTTGTACTTCTTCATCCATTTTTCTCTTTCTTCCATTGTTTGTGTTTGTGTATCTTGTTGTTCCTTCTTAATCAAGTTAGAGAGCTCAACATCTGCATCACATTCAATCCTCTCCTCATCCCAAGCATCAAGAAACTCCTTTATCTTAGCCTCATCCTCAGCATGTTTTCTTTGTCTTTTAAGTTCTGCTTGATTTTCTTCCTCATACTCAGCTTGATATTTCCTTGCAGCTTCTTTATTAAACTTTTCTTGAAGCTCTCTTGGCCAGAACTCAAAAGGAACATCAGGGTAAGGTTCAGGCTCTTCTATCATTTTGCCTTTGCCTTTTCCAGAATATGTATGTGATTGAGTAGGTTTCTTGCTTGGAATGGGTTCTCTAATGGTAACTCCTTTCACAGGAACCTTTGGAGGTGGAGGTGGAGGTGTTGGTGTTGTTTGCTTTGATGTTGGTTGAGGTTGTGATTGTGGTTGTTGTTCAGGTTCTGGTTGTGATTTAGGTTGTTGTGGTGGTTGTGGTTGTTTTGGTGTTGATGATTTTGTAGCCTTAAGTTGTAACATCACCTTAGCCAAGCTAACATCATCATCCAACTCTTCAACAGTAGAAACTCCCTGAGTCTCAGCAGTAGGAACTTTAACACCAGTAGTAGAATGAATTACCTCAGCAGTAGAATCATCCTTGTCCACTTTTGTGCTATCACCAGCAGCAGATTCAATTTGAACACTAGCAGCAGCATCACCCAAACCTTTAATAGTTTCCACCATTACTTCTGTGTGTTTAATCAGCTGCTCTTCATTCAAAGTTTTTAATTTGTCCCTAATCTGCTCCTTTTTGTCCTTTTCAAGCACCAGTTCATTACCTGATTTGTCTTTAACCACAAATTCCTCATTATCACCACTATCAATATCCATATCAACATTATCATTTCCCTCATTACCAGCAACACCTTCATCATTCAACTTCTCAGCCTCCCCTGAATCCTTGATGTCCTCCCTTGATTCCTTGTCTTCATTCCTCCCTTGTTTGGGAGCATCCTCCCCCAAACTTGGTTCAGAATCATCCACCCGTGACATAGATCCAATCTTGTACAATCTTTTAGTTTTGGAAGCCTTTGATCTCTGTAAACCCTCTAGATGCCTAATCCTTTGCTTTAACCTCCTGATGTCTGCACCTTGAGTAGTTTTTACCACAATTAACTCCTTCTTGAGACCAAGAACCTTAATTGACAATGTTGTACATTTTTCCATTAATTCATTTATAAGTTTCATACTATCCTCACCACTTCGACCTGTGTTACCTGGTCCGAGAGGTGGATCACTGGAATTGTCATTTTGTACATTGTGTTGATCCATCAATTCCTCAGTTTTTTTTCTACCCTCATCACTTCGGGATGTATGACCTTCCCTGAAAGGTGAATCATAGGATGTAAACTCAGTATCAAACCCAGTTTGATCATCTGAGCCCCCCATAAATTCCATTTGGCTGGGGTTTCCATCATCTGTTTCTGGTTCATATGAACCTTCAACATTAGATGTTGCCTTGGTTGGGGTCTTAATTATGTTAACACTTTCCTGCCCAGCTACTAAGCCAGAAGCAGTAGTGTTAGCCCCTTCCAACATGTCACCACCTACACTTGTGACAGCCTCATCTGCATCCATCCTAACACTGGCCTGAGGTTGCTCAGTGTTCTTATTGGGTGAATTCCTAGGGGATTTGGTCTTTTCAGGTTGAGGATTTGATGTTTCCAAATTGGGTGTGTGTTGGGAAGTAGTTGTGGTTTCTACTCCTTCACCCTGATTTTGAACTAGTGACAACATATAAGGAAATAAGGGTGTCACAGTTCCAGAAAAATCTTTGCCATCCTTTTTCAAGTATGAAAATAATTTCTTTTGAAGCACAGGACAAAAAAATTTCCTTTCATGTACCTTAAGATTTGAAATTTGGTTATTCAGAATGAGTTGCAAAAACCTTGGATAAATGTAAAATTTTCCAGAAACATTCTTTTTCAAACCTTTGGCCAGACAAATCATAGCAGATGCTTGAGTAGTACTGAACTCATTCCAACCTGATGTTTTAGGACTTAGACAATGGAGAATTGTGTGAATCAAAAATTTCCATTGAGGACAGAGAAGACCTTTATAAAACTTTAAACTTGCATTTTTCTTCTCATACCCCATGGTTTCAAGTTCTTAAAAAATGATAGAATTTTCAAGACAAGTTATTTCCTCATCATTTGCAAAGTGAAGAGCTTCTCTCACAGATGATTCAGAAATAATTACCTTGTGGCCATCTACCTTAGCCTTCAAATATTCTTCCCCATTTTTAGTTTTGATCTTAACAGTAGACCAGAACTTATCAATGTGGGAAACATATATAGTAGGGTTTGCTGTTAATGCATACCTAATGTGGGTAGCATTAAGAAAGTCTATTACTTCAGCAAAACCTTCAGCCTCTTTGGTCTTTTCAAGAAAATCAACTTGATTGTGGCTATCCAAAGAGGTTCTTGATGTCATTGTTAATTAGGGTTTTGATTTTTGGGGTTTTTCAAATCAGATGTTAAAAAGTGTGTTAGGGTTTGAATAAAAGTGAATTTTGGGCGCACAAAGTTAAGTATGAGATCCAATTAGGTTTTTAAGCCCTTCAGATCGAATTAAGTTTTATTCACGCCAAATTTACAAAACCGACCCTACACTTTCAAACCAAACAGTAGAATCCCAGAAGTTACAAAGCGAGCAGCAGAACCCCAGCAGTAGAAAGATTTGCCTAGCAGCAGAAACTTTGTCACTAACAGTAGAATGTCTGCTGATCTTTCCAAACACCTTTTTCCCATCAAATAAGCATTCCCCTTAGACTTTTCCTGCAAAAGATTAGTCCAAAACCACAAAATACAAGAAAGAATATACCACAATAATCACAATTCATAGTTATACTTAGCAGTTGGATAAACAACTAGCAGCAGAACTAAATATAACTAACAGCAGAACTTAGCACAAAGCATAGCAAGCAGCAGAAACAACTTTTTGTCTAATAACAGTACAAATCCTTACAAAACATTTACAAAAACACAAAGAGATAAGAATTTTCAAAAATTGATCATTCCAATACTAGCAATTAAAAATTGAAATCTACCCACATCAAAACATTTTGTGAGCAAATCTGCAACATTGTTGTCAGTATGGATTTTAACTATTTGAATTAGCTTTTTCTCATAACAATCTCTTATAAAGTGATGTCTTCTCTCAATATGTTTTGTTTTAGAGTGAAAAACAGGATTTCTTATAATACACATTGTACTGTTATTATCAATATAAATTTTGGTGTTCATAAAGTTGTACCCATAATCCAACAATTGATTCTGAATCCAGAGCACTTGTCCACAGCAACTAGAAGCAGCAACATACTCAGCTTCAGTTGTAGAATTTGCCACCACAGTCTATTTCTTGCATTGCCATTAAATCAACCTATGTCCAAGAAATTGACAACCTCCAGTAGTTGATTTCCTATCCAAACATGCTCCAGCATAATCACTATCTGAGTATGCCACCAGACCAAAAGGTGAATCTTTTGGATACCAAAGGCCCAACCTAGGTTGACTCCTTAAGTACCTAAAAATCCTCTTCACAGCATTCAAGTTAGACACTTTAGGGGTCACTTGAAATCGGGCACAGGCACACACAGCAAATATAATGTCTGGCCTTGAAGCAGTGAGATACATCAATGAACCAATCATTGATCTGCATAAATGGACATCAACCTCTTCCCCATCTTCATCCTTGATCAGAGGCTTGTTGGACTCCATGGTTGTTTTTGCTGGTTTCACATCAGAAAAGCCAAATTTCTTCAAAATATCAGCCACATACTTGTCTTGACTGATGAATATCCCATCTTCTTTTTTCTTAACTTGAAGCCCCATAAAGAAAGTGAGTTCCCCCATAGAACTCATCTGAAATCTGCTATGCATGAGCTTCTCAAATTCCTCACATAACACCTTGTTTGTAGACCCAAAAATGATATCATCAACATATACTTGTACTAATAAGATATCCTTTTTGTCTTTCTTGATAAACAAAGTCTTGTCAATGGTTCCTCTGCTGAAACCATTGTTCAACAAGTACTTTGATAAGGTGTCATACCAAGCTCTAAGAGCTTGATGTAAACCATATAATGCTTTCTCCACCTTGTAAACCCTATCTGGATAATCTGGATCTTCAAAACCAGGTGGTTGGGAGACGTAAACTTCCTCATTAATCTTCCTATATAAGAAAGCACTCTTCACATCCATTTGATACACTGTGAAGTTCTTGTATGAAGCTTAAGCTAAGAATAGTCTGATAGCCTATATCCTTGCTACAGGTGCAAACACTTCATCATAATCAATGTCTTCCTCTTGAGTGTATCCTTGAGCCACTAATCTTGCTTTGTTTCAGATCACAATTCCTCTCTCATCTCTTTTGCATCTAAAGACCCATTTTGTACCAATTGCCTTTTTCCCCTTAGGCAAATCAACCAAGGTCCATACTTCTTGAAGTTTAAATTGCAGCATGTTAGGAATTAAATATGAGTTGATATTGACAAAAGATGAAAGATGGAGGAGACTTATGAAGAAAAGGATGAATGACCTTAATTGTCAGTTTAGAGTCTTTGTAACCCTAATCCTCTATTATATAAAGAGGATGAGGCGTAGATTTTATAAGTATGTCTTCCACAATGTAGTCATTAAAAGTGTGTATGTGATTTAGGCATCAAGTTCCTACAATGGATGCCTAGGTTTTGTAAGTGTTAGTTGGTAAAGATGATGGCGAAGAAAAACCTTAGCAATAATAATGATAGTTTGATTATTCCGCTGCGTAGTACAGGTTTTATCATTATTGTTGTGTTAATCCTAAATAAAAGGTCTAACAAACCTTGAGCAAAATGATCTCCACAAGTGGTATCAGATCCAGGTTGCTCGTGATCTAGGATCTATAAGGTTTTTCGAAGAAAAGAAAAAAAATTCGAATCTGGAAACAAAGTTCGTAACTTTTTGCAGGTCAGTTTTCAAACGGCGATAACTTTTTCATTAACCGTTGGATAGTGCTGAAATTTTTACTGGAGGTTCTTGACATATCAAGGGAGATTCTGACCTGAGGGATCTTCATTCTGAGCTCTCAATAAAAAGATATGAATTTTCTAAAAGTCTGCTGCAGAAAAGGAAGTAAGTCGAATTTTGAAGGTTTTCTTGTTACTCAATTCTTGAATTTGGTTCAATACTTGTTAATTCATCATGGAAGTTGGATATATGTTGTTTGTTATCAATTATTCATGAAAGAAAGCAGTGTTTGGATGGATTTTATGATCGGTTTCTTTGGATTTCATGTTACTTAATCCTTCTGATGTTCACATGGTTCCTGGTCATTGAATGAGCTGCATATTAGGGTTTTTAAAACTCTAGATTGGTTGTGTTTCTAACTATTCGATCCATAGCAGTTGGTACTGCCCATGCTTCACGTTTGTACTGGTGGTTATTCAATTAGTACTGCTCATTGCCAGTTTGCACTGCTCGCGGACGATTTAGTATTGCTTCTGTGATTGTTTGTACTGCCCATGCATACAACCTCATACTGCTCGTATATCCTATGTGTGTTGAGGTTAATTTCAATGATGAACTGGATATATATAATACGTGAAGTAGCTGGTATGTGACAAGGTCGATTTACATGCATGCTACTGATTATTTTTTCGTAGATGGAAGATATACGTGAAGAAACAACTAGTTGTCGACTATATATATATATATCATTATCTCATGCTCATGATTTGATTGGATGCAAGAAGCTAATAGGTCGGTGTACATGCGCATGCAATGATCCTATTTCAATATTGTTTGCACGATAATATTAACACTTTTAATACTACATCATGGGACGGTGCTAGTATTTCCTTTTATTTACATGCTACTGTGATAGTATGCACATGGGTCAGTTTGTTTATTTTGGCATGAGATTATTAACGACTTGAGGGGAAGTATATGATTATCGATTTGGAACATGGTGGTTCCAACACACACACACAGGAGGATTTTTCAATTTGGTTATTGGATTTTATTTTCGGTTCTTAAAGTTTTATGGCTCGTTTTTATTTTTATTGGCGAAGTGGATTCGTTGTTACTCATTTGACGATGAAGTGGAATTTTTCAAGTTTGTGTTTTATTATATCTTAAAGTGGGTGTAACACACTTTAAAGATAACTTGTTCGTTCGTTCAAGTGACTACGGATTGACAAACACTTGAAGGAGTTACATTATTGTGCTCAGTGTTTATTGTCAAGAGATTGCGATCTCCTTATACGTTAAGTATACGTTCGAAGTCGTATTTAGTATAAGATATAGGACACAAGGTTGGTTTATTCTACTTCAGCATCGAATTGGTAATGATTGATTTTCTTCTTCAATACATACAGCCTAAAGAATTGGAGATTCAAATGGTTAACATATGGGTTTCAGGGGAAGCTTAATGTTTAAATGTTTACCATTTCTTTGCTACATCGAGGTAAAGATTTTTACTACTGCTTTTGTTATTACTACGGCTGGTTTTGATTTCTACTGTTTCAAGTTCATTTATAGTGCGGAAAACTTAATGGTGGGTAATTTAAGACATTGGAAAGATGGATTGGACGTGTAATATTGATTCGTGGTTGTAAAGATCAAAGTTGCATATTTTTGTTCCCTATTTGATGATAACAAAAAGGGGAAGAAGAATATTTAGAAGATTGCAGCTTGAAGATCCTTGATGATATGCATGGATTAAGGGGAAGACGACATCTTTCATACATGGTTTTGTCATATCAACTAGGGGAAGATTGTTAGGAATTAAATATGAGTTGATATTGACAAAAGATGAAAGATGGAGGAGACTTATGAAGACAAAGATGAATGACCTTAATTGTCAGTTTAGAGTCTTTGTAACCCTAATCCTCTATTATATAAAGAGGATGAGGCGTAGGTTTTATAAGTATGTCTTCCACAATGTAGTCATTAAAAGTGTGTGTGTGATCTAGGCATCAAGTTCCTACAATGGATGCCTAGGTTTTGTAAGTGTTAGTTGGTAAAGATGATGGCGAAGAAAAACCTTAGCAATAATAATGATAGTTTGATTATTCCGCTGCGTAGTACATGTTTAATCATTATTGTTGTGTTAATCCTAGATAAAAGGTCTAACAAACCTTGAGCAAAACGATCTCCACACAGCAACTCCTCTTGCATAGCTTCCACCCAACTTTCATCTTGTAAAGCTTTATGAGCAGTCTTGGGTTCCAATTATGACAAAAAACAAGCAAACATACAATTCTGTAGATCCTTGTGGCTATTTCTCTGATGAAGAGATTGAGCAAATAACCCTTGATCAAACAAATCTCTGAAACCTTTTGTTTTACTTCTTGTTTGAACAGCAGAATGAACATCTCCAATAATTTGCTCATTTGGATGATCCTTGTGTATTCTTGTGGTTGGAATAGGACTGACTGGAATTGCATTTTCCATATTGGTTAAGTCAGCCTCTGCACCAAACACATCCAGAACTTCATCATCAGTATCTTCATAGATGTTGACCAAACCAGGTATATTGGGATCATCTGGATAGTCATCATCAGCAAAAGATCTTCCATCTGTGTCAGCAGTAGAAAATCTTGGTGCAGCAGTAGGATCAAAAGGCTTAGCAGTAGTCTCTTTTTGGTTAGCAGTAGAATCAAAGTTACTACTGCTAGTCTTGTTCTGCACTTCATCAACAACTTGTGGTCCTTCATTAACCACCTTTTTAGCATCAGAAGGTTTAACACCACCTTCTACATCTTCATGAACAACCTCTTTCATTTCTCTTTGGCTGTGAAAGTTTGATTAAGCTTCCATTTCTCAATTAAGACAAACTCCTTTGCAGATTCATCCACCTTAGAATTAGCTTGTGTACCTGCAGACTTGTTAGTTGTACCTGCAATCACTGGCTCATAATTCATACTTTTGGTTAATGAATCAATGTCAAACAGCCATTCAGGTCCACTCCCTGCAACATTAGATGTTGTTTCACTAAACCTAACATGCAGGTTTTCTTCTATATGCCTAGTTCTTTTATTGAATACCCTAAAAGCTTTACTATTGGTAGAGTATCCAACAAAGAAACCTTCATCTGCTTTCTCATCAAACTTGCCTAGGTTATCAATGGTATTTAAGATAGTAACAGGACACCCAAATCGGTTAAAATCAAGTCGTTATTTATTTCCAAAGAATACAGCGGAAGTTGTATTCCCGGGTCGTTATCCCCAACGAAGGCGTGAATGGAATTTTGTGATCTCGGTTTGTGAATACGTGTTTTGAATGGTTAAACAAAGATGAGAGTTTGGGTTTCTAAGCTAAGATACGTGAACATAAATTAAAAAACGATTAAATATCTAAGAAAAACGACAATCTAAAGTGCACCAAATTAAAAACGTAAACGAAAGCTAAAAACGTAACTAAACGATAAATGACAAAATGATGAAATATTAAACCTACGGATTCCAAATTAATTTTCTTACGTCCTAAATAACAGAAGAAAATTTTACAAAAAAGAATTACATTTTTTTCTAATTAAAATTTAATTAAACATGATTTAAAAATAATTTTTGAAAAGAAAAATACATAAAATTCTTAAAACTGATTCTAAAAATAGGCAAAGTACGGAAGAACAGGGGTAAATAAAAACTTTTGCACATTATAACATAAAAACACTAATAGCGGAGTTGGATGAGTTGTTGGGTTTGTGAGCCTACTGACCTGGGTTCGAAACCCAGGTATTACAGATTTTGCTTTTAATTTTTTTTCTTGGTTTTTCTTTTTAATTCTTATCAAACAAGTGATACTAAGCAGATTTCTAAACTAAAAAGATCAATACGAGCCATGAGCTACTCTAATAAATTGCAAACTTAACTTAATAGATAACAAGAAAAGCAAAGATAAGCAGACAATAAGCACAACATAAGTTCAAAATAAGCTAACAGCAGCTAAACTAGATGATCTAAAGTGAGCTACAATCCTAACTAACCAATACTCACAACTGATTTAGACTAAAACTTTTAAGCCGAAACCTATTGAGACTAAAATTAAGCTACTCCAAATACCAAAGTTCAGACCATAGACAAACTATCTTTCAAATCCACTTTTCAAACTTAGCAACTCATTCATTTAAACTAAAAACTCCAACAAACAGCCTATATGAACTATATCTATAACTATCATCAATCATCACAAAAGCAATAAAAGCAGAAAGCAAATAGCAGTGAACAAACTAAAAAAAATAAACAACACAAAAACTGGATTTAAATTAGAATACGAGTAAATTACAACTGAAAAATAAAATACAAAGTACCTTTGAAAATAAATGCTAAAAATAACCCTCTACTGCTTAAACTAAAATTACAAAAATAAACTACAACTAAAAATAGAACATACCGAATCTAAAGCTAAAATAAAACCTACTTTTCTTCTCACTACTACTCGACTACTTATACAAAAAAAAAAGAAGAAAAAATAATAATAAAAAAAAAGAATAAACTACATCTTTCTGTCTTCTTCTTTTTCTTGATCTTCACATCTTTTATCTAAGCCGTTGGATTGGTTCTCTCCCCTCGGATTGCTGAGGTGGAGGGGATACCCGTGAGAAGATTTGGGGAAAAGGAGAGGGAGACAAGATTGTTGGGTGAGGGTACGAAAGGTGATGGTGATGGCACCTTGGTTTGTGTTGGCGGGAAGACTGGGAAAAGAGGTGAGTGGGAAGAAGGAAGGATAGCGGCTGAGGGTAGGGGATTAGGGTTTTTGACTTAACTCAATTTGGGGGTTGACTGGGGAAAGGGTATTTAAATTATGACGGGTCGGGTTAAGGTGATAATGGGTTGGAACCGGGTTTAGTTTAGGTGGGTCGTGGGTTTAATTGTAGTGGGCTTCGTTTAGTTTAGTGGGCTGTGTGAGGTTTAGGGGATTGGCTGGGTTGGTTTAAGTGGATCGGTGGATCTAAGTGATAATGGGATGGGGTGGATAAGGTAAAGGTTTAGTTGGGCTGTTGATTGTGTGGATCCGGTTGTGTTTAGTTAGGATAATTTTAGTTTAAAACACAAGGACCATATTTGTAAATCATGAAAGGTCGGGGACCATTTCTGCCAAGCTTATTATTTCAAGGACCAAAAATTTATTTTTTTATTATTTTTTATTTTTTTATTTTTTTTTTTTCAAGCTTGAGGGACTAGACTTGCCATTTGCAAATTTTATTTGTTTTTCAAACGTTTTCAATCATTTTGCATATGGAATACAAAAACACATCTCAAAGATATTTTTAACATTTTTTGATCGTTTTAAAGTGTTTTTGGTTGTTTTGACTCGAAAATTGGACGAAAAGATATGTGTAAAACGACACATATCAAATCCCCCACACTGAGCAATTGCTAGTCCCTAGCAATTTTTTTTAAAATTGATGGATGTATCTCTTTACCAGAAGCCATCACCTCTGGAGTAGCCAAATGTTTCAGTTCAAGTAAGAACTATGGTACACTGATAACCATATGATTTTGAGCAAATCATCAGCTGCCAACGGATTTGATTTGTCTTTACCAGAAGCCGTTTGCTTCTGGACTAGCCAACTCTTAGATAAAACAACTTATTATCTTTGGTGAGCTGATGACCAATTATGGTTTTCCAACTGCCTTTACCACAAGCCATAATCTTGCGGGCTAGCCAACTCTTCATCTTTTTAGGATATGGTGAGTCGAATACCATACAATTTTTGGCAAATTGTAAGCCGTAAACGGATTTGATATATCTTTACCAAGAACCGTTTGCTCTTGGATTAGCCAATCCTTTTGTGTGTTAGACATGGTGGACTGATAACCATTTGTTGTGTAAGTGCAAAACACTTACACCAAAAAAAAATTTTGGCCAAAAACGGGGGAATTAGATGGTATAGATACGTGATTAAATTCGTGAGAATTCCCCCCACACTAGAAATGAATATTGTCCTCAATATTCAAAGTACCGGCTGTTATGCCGAAACTGAGAACGTAAAAGGGAAATATTACGGGCCATTTATTTTATTTTTGTGTTTGCAAATTTTTTTTTTTTTTTTTTTTTTTTTTTTTTTTTTTTTTTTTTTTTTTTTTGAAATTTATGTACAACATCGGGGGGCATTTCCCCCACACTAGGGTGGTAGAAAGTAGAAAGAAGTCAGAAATATGGGTGAAAACCCATATGGTGTGCTACTGTTTTTGTTAACCGAGTCGCTAGCTTGACTCGACCCCGAATTCATTTGTCCATGGGGAAGCAAGTGGAAACCAATCTCAATCGGACTTTCATTCAAGATGTTTGGATAAACATTGAAGTACATGAAAGTTCCACTCCGATGAGATATATCCGGCTCTAAAGAATGATGAATGAAGATGCCGGGGTCAAAAACTTTGTCTTCACTCCCAAACGAGTGAATAAAAGGACAATCTACCTTATAAGAAGAAAAAGGTAGAAAAACTCGAACGACATATGTGACGTCAATATAATGGCGATCCTCAAAGGGAAGTGTCACATATGTCGGAGAAAGAAGAATATCGGGATTAAGAACTGAGGTCATATCATCAAGTTTATGAATAATAGAATCTTTGACCTCATCGTTCTCTAACTCTTCATCAAAGAGAGGATTAATGATTGAAAAGTGCTCGTCATCAAATTCAAAAAGAGAATTCGAATAGACTTCGAGACTTTCATTTGAAACGTCCTCATCAGAAAGTGATTCGTCATCACTAGAGGAAAAATCATCATTTGAATTGAAGAGCGGGTTAGAGAAGATCCCGGAAGTATCCTCAGAAATGTCATGAGGATCACAATAAGACCAATCACACTCACTGTAGGATATATCCTCAGACTCACTTGGGATTGGGATAGAGTTCTCAACACTAGACTTTATGAATTCGTCCGATTCCTTTTCAGGAATAGTGTCAAGAAGCTCATCCCCCATAATGAGAGAGTCATCGGAGTCCAAAGTACATGATATGGGTGTGGATTCAGTGGTCTGAAGGGGTTGAATGATAGAATTATTCACAAGAATAATATTCTCCCCTTCCTCATCTTCGTCATCGAGCATGCACCCCTGATTAAACAAGAAACGGTTGTGTGCTGCTCGTTCAATGGCGAGTAAATCTTCCATAGACTCACCATGACGATCATTTGGGTTTTGTTTAATAGCCAGATTTGTAAGTTCAATTCGTATCTCTTGAAGTTCTTGGAATATATCTTCAAGAGATAGTTGAGGCTGGCTTTGAGTGGTTTGATACTGTGGAGGATAAGAATAATCATAATTGTTACAAGGACCATGCTCATAGACAAGCGGGCTCCTCGTTTGACAATCGGAGCTATAGTGAGGACCTCCACAGTACTCACAACAATAATATTGTTGCGATTGATGAAGTGACTGATATGGGTTTTGGTCATAACCAAGATTTTGATCGTTACAAGAAACCTGCTCATAGACAAGCATGTTACTTGTTTGACAATCAAAACTTTGGTGAATACCTCCATAATCAGCACTAGGATCATTTGGCACATTTAAGTTTTGGTAACAGGGTTCTTGCCAAAATGAATCCTGAGGAAGGTTGCAATCCTTTTGAAAATCTGGATACGTATTTGTATCTTCGATTTCAGAATTGCAACACACGCAAAGTTCAGGGACATTCCCACATCCTTTGCAGAAACATCGTCCACAAAGTGAATCATCCCCCAACGGATCTTCACAATATACGTAATATTTGGGTGAAGATGGCTGGGGTTGTGGAGGGTGGTCGGAAGAATCTTGAGAATTATCGACGGAATTAAGCTCTTCTTCGAGAGCTACTTCACACCAATAACAAGATCCACGATCCTTTGGTGCATGATTTCCACACCGCTCACACTTACACTTTGCACAACGAAGAGTGTCAATCAACGGGCTTTTACAATGAAAACAGTGACAGCCCAGTGACGACATAAGAATTAAACATAAATGAGGGTTAAGAAGATAGAATTAAACGGTTTAAGAGGATGAGAAAAAGAATTAAACGAATAGAGGGGATACGAAGAATATTTTTGGATTTTTAGAAATATTTGAAAAATACAAAAGGAAAGAGAAAAATAAATTTTGAAAAATAAAAATCTTTTTGGGTTTTTATAGAAAAATATTTACGAAACACGCAACGACAAACGAGATTTAAAAACTCGCGTCAAGCCTTCCCCGGCAGCGGCGCCAAAATTTGATCGGTTAAAATCAAGTCGTTATTTATTTCCAAAGAATACAGCGGAAGTTGTATTCCCGGGTCGTTATCCCCAACGAAGGCGTGAATGGAATTTTGTGATCTCGGTTTGTGAATACGTGTTTTGAATGGTTAAACAAAGATGAGAGTTTGGGTTTCTAAGCTAAGATACGTGAACATAAATTAAAAAACGATTAAATATCTAAGAAAAACGACAATCTAAAGTGCACCAAATTAAAAACGTAAACGAAAGCTAAAAACGTAACTAAACGATAAATGACAAAATGATGAAATATTAAACCTACGGATTCCAAATTAATTTTCTTACGTCCTAAATAACAGAAGAAAATTTTACAAAAAAGAATTACATTTTTTTCTAATTAAAATTTAATTAAACATGATTTAAAAATAATTTTTGAAAAGAAAAATACATAAAATTCTTAAAACTGATTCTAAAAATAGGCAAAGTACGGAAGAACAGGGGTAAATAAAAACTTTTGCACATTATAACATAAAAACACTAATAGCGGAGTTGGATGAGTTGTTGGGTTTGTGAGCCTACTGACCTGGGTTCGAAACCCAGGTATTACAGATTTTGCTTTTAATTTTTTTTCTTGGTTTTTCTTTTTAATTCTTATCAAACAAGTGATACTAAGCAGATTTCTAAACTAAAAAGATCAATACGAGCCATGAGCTACTCTAATAAATTGCAAACTTAACTTAATAGATAACAAGAAAAGCAAAGATAAGCAGACAATAAGCACAACATAAGTTCAAAATAAGCTAACAGCAGCTAAACTAGATGATCTAAAGTGAGCTACAATCCTAACTAACCAATACTCACAACTGATTTAGACTAAAACTTTTAAGCCGAAACCTATTGAGACTAAAATTAAGCTACTCCAAATACCAAAGTTCAGACCATAGACAAACTATCTTTCAAATCCACTTTTCAAACTTAGCAACTCATTCATTTAAACTAAAAACTCCAACAAACAGCCTATATGAACTATATCTATAACTATCATCAATCATCACAAAAGCAATAAAAGCAGAAAGCAAATAGCAGTGAACAAACTAAAAAAAATAAACAACACAAAAACTGGATTTAAATTAGAATACGAGTAAATTACAACTGAAAAATAAAATACAAAGTACCTTTGAAAATAAAATGCTAAAAATAACCCTCTACTGCTTAAACTAAAATTACAAAAATAAACTACAACTAAAAATAGAACATACCGAATCTAAAGCTAAAATAAAACCTACTTTTCTTCTCACTACTACTCGACTACTTATACAAAAAAAAAAGAAGAAAAAATAATAATAAAAAAAAAGAATAAACTACATCTTTCTGTCTTCTTCTTTTTCTTGATCTTCACATCTTTTATCTAAGCCGTTGGATTGGTTCTCTCCCCTCGGATTGCTGAGGTGGAGGGGATACCCGTGAGAAGATTTGGGGAAAAGGAGAGGGAGACAAGATTGTTGGGTGAGGGTACGAAAGGTGATGGTGATGGCACCTTGGTTTGTGTTGGCGGGAAGACTGGGAAAAGAGGTGAGTGGGAAGAAGGAAGGATAGCGGCTGAGGGTAGGGGATTAGGGTTTTTGACTTAACTCAATTTGGGGGTTGACTGGGGAAAGGGTATTTAAATTATGACGGGTCGGGTTAAGGTGATAATGGGTTGGAACCGGGTTTAGTTTAGGTGGGTCGTGGGTTTAATTGTAGTGGGCTTCGTTTAGTTTAGTGGGCTGTGTGAGGTTTAGGGGATTGGCTGGGTTGGTTTAAGTGGATCGGTGGATCTAAATGATAATGGGATGGGGTGGATAAGGTAAAGGTTTAGTTGGGCTGTTGATTGTGTGGATCCGGTTGTGTTTAGTTAGGATAATTTTAGTTTAAAACACAAGGACCATATTTGTAAATCATGAAAGGTCGGGGACCATTTCTGCCAAGCTTATTATTTCAAGGACCAAAAATTTATTTTTTTATTATTTTTTATTTTTTTATTTTTTTTTTTTCAAGCTTGAGGGACTAGACTTGCCATTTGCAAATTTTATTTGTTTTTCAAACGTTTTCAATCATTTTGCATATGGAATACAAAAACACATCTCAAAGATATTTTTAACATTTTTTGATCGTTTTAAAGTGTTTTTGGTTGTTTTGACTCGAAAATTGGACGAAAAGATATGTGTAAAACGACACATATTTAAGACAGTAACAGGACACCCAAATGGTTTTAAGAAGTCTATCATAGGTTTCCTACCATGCAACAATTCATAAGGGGTCATGTTATGAGGCTTAACTACCTTACTCCTATTTTGCACAAAACAAGCAGTGTTAACTGCTTCAGCCCAAAAAGTAGTGGGTAATTTTGACTCAGACAACATAGTCCTAGCAGCCTCAATTAATTTCCTATTCCACCTCTCAGCTACACCATTTTGTTGAGGAGTTCTAGCCACACTAAACTGTCTTAAAATACCTTTTTTCACACAGAACTGGTTTATCACACTATTCTTAAACTCAATTCCATTGTCACATCTGATTACCTTAACTTTTTGATTAACTATGTTTTCTACTCTTGTTATGAAAGCCTTAAGAATGCCAGAAGTTTCATCCTTAGTTGCTAGAAAAAAAAAACCCAAGTGAATCTACTATAGTCATCTGTGACAACTAGGCAATACATTTTCTTATTCAAACTTTTCACATAAGTTGGCCCAAACAGATCCATATGCAACATATATATGGGCTCAGAAATAGAGTTCACCACTTTGGACTTACAAGAAGCTCTGTGTTGCTTTCCCATCTGACAAGCAATACAGGTTTCAGGATTTTCAAAAACTTTTGAAGGTAAACCTCTGACAAGGTTTCCCTTAACCAATTTATTAATAGTTTTGAAATTTAAATGGCCAAGTCTTCTATGCCAAAGCTTGGATTCATCATTTGTGGCCTTTGCAAATAGGCAAGTTAAATCTATTTTGGGAATTATGTTCTTTATGTCCACACTGTATATATTGTCTGTTCTAGGGACTCTAAGTAGCACAGATTGATCATCAGGTAACTTAAAATCAGGAGATAAGACAAGACATTCAGTGTCTGTAAAAAGAAAAAAATTCTTTTTGTCACACATTTGTGAGACACTAAAAAGATTGAACTTAAGCCCTTTTACAAAGTACACCTTTTCAAAATCCAACTTCCCTGTTCTAATTGTACCTTTACCAACTATCTTTCCACCTTTAGGATCATTACCAAAAGCAACATAGCCACCATCAAAAGCTTCAAAATCTTCAAGGTTGCTTTGGTCTCCAGTCATATGTCCAGAGCATCCACTATCAAAAATGCATTTATCCTTTAGCTCCTCTTGTAGATTGCCCTGCACATAAAGTAAGAGAATTAGTTTCTCTTGGGGACCCAAGCCATCACTGACTTGGATCTACCTTGTGCATCAACATAATCAAATTTCTTCAAATCCATTGATGCACTAATGTGTCTGAGAACATGATCTAAAACCTTGATTTTAGGTTTCCAGACCCAGCAAGCTGAGGCCTTAATAGCATAAAAGTGATTGCCCACAACAGTGTCTGTTATTACTTTTGGCTCAGCAGTAGAATCTGCTTTTTCCTTAGCAGTAGAAACAACTATATTCTTTTGAATAGGCCATTTTGGTGCAGCAGTAGTAATTACCCTAGTAGCACCAGATCTCATTAAAACTTCCCTAGGAACCATGTTTCTCTTAGGATGTGGGTGAGTCTTTTTAGCAAAGTTCTTATGGTTCACCTTAGTGTGTTGGTTCCATACAGGTTTTTGGTAGTAGTAACAATCTTCCTGTAAATGCTCAAAACTACCACAACTATAACAAGCCTTCTTAAGTAATTGAAAATCACTACCTAACTTTTGTGAAATTAGGCTGTTCCAATTTCTTTGGTTTCCCCTAGGCCAGTTATTAAGTTTCCTAGGATATTCTCTAGGTTTCTCATCAAATTCAACAATTTTCCTAGAAATCCTACTACCTAACACAGGTTTTATAAACTCAACCTGTTTAACTTTAGATTCTACTGCTTTAACCTAAGTGACTTTAGATTCAACAATTTTAGGAATTTCTTCTTTTTTAGCCTTAGGTGTTGACTCAACCTGTTCATCTTCACTATCTGACACCCAATCTTCAATGACTAGAGTATCAGACAACTTCTTTTCAACCTTATGTGCCTCTTTATTAATCTCACTAGGTTCACCTATAGGTTTTGCATCTATCTCAGTTATGAAAGACAATTCCTTCCTAAGAGGTGCAAAGGCACTCTTAAGAGGAGTAGCAACCTCAGTATAACCTAAGCCACTTCCTCTTCTCATTAATTGACTTTCAATTGACTTATTGACTAGGTCAGATGCAAATTTTTGTTTCTCTACCCTAACAACATGTTTTTCTTTCTCAGATAAAGCTACTTCTTTAGCTTGTTCTGCCTCTTCTAGCCTTTTATTTAGCACATTAATCTCACTATTTTTCATTAAAAGCTGACCTTCTAGAATGTGAATCTTATCAACATATTCTAGCTCATTTTGCTTAAGAAACTCAAGTTTTTCTTCAATAGATTTTAGACCATATTTATACCCTAAGTTATCAAGTTTAAGTTTTTCAACTTCAGCTCTTAAACTCTCATTCCTAGACTTGAGCTCCTCTACAGTATCTAAGCATGATTTAAATGAACAACTAGACTCATTAGATACCTCAGAATCTGAACCAGATGATGAAGAAGCATAAGCCATCAAAGCAAAGTTGGGTCCTTCCTCAGCTTGGTCACTCCAGTCATACTCTCCCAAGACATCACAGGACACCAAAGCAGCAGTAGTCTTGTTTTCCTCAATAGGAACAATCCTTGTATTCTCTCTGTTCTTCTTGGGTGCTCTGCATTCCCTAGCAAAATGTCCCTTTCTCTGACAATTTTAGCACTCAACTTTTGACTTATCAAACCCCACATTGGTTTGTCCTCCGTACTTGAGTTCCCTACCTGTCTTCTTCAGAAATCTCCTAGCCCTCATGGTCAGCATAGCCATCTGATACTTCAAATCAATCTCCTCAAGATCATCAGGATCAATTTGTTCTAAGTCCTGATCTGTAACAGAAGTACTTGTGGTAAGATCAGCCAAGAATGCACAAATAGCTGCATCACTGATGTTATCACTATTTGAACTAGCAGCAGAAATATTTGCGCCAACAGCAGAAACTACATGACCAGCAGCAGAATAGTTTTCTTGAGAGCTACCTGAACCCTTATTGTTTGAAGACACAAAAGCTAGGTTGTTTGCACTAGAATATGAACTGGATGATCCCTTGACTTCAGATTCATACACCTTTAGATTGTTGTACAAATCATCCAGACTCATTGCTTCAAAATCCTCCTTGTTTCTCCAGACCATAGTATGCATGCTCCATTCAGATGACAAGCTTCTGAGAAACTTGTGATTGATGTCTTCTTGAGGCACTGGAACCTGCATAAGTGCCAACTGACTCACTAGCTTCTGGAGTCTTTCATAAGTAGCATCAATGCTTTCAGAACTTGAGGCCACAAAGGTCTTAAATTGATGCTTCAATAAGTTCTTCCTTGACTTCTTTGTAGCTGCATTCCCACCAAATCTTAATTCAATGGCTTCCATCAAGGACTTAGCATTCTGTATGTGACTAAAACTCAATTGATATTCATTAGGTATCCCCATCATGAGAATATTGTGAGTTTTAATCTCCAATCTTCTCTGATCCTTGTCCTCAGCAGATTTAATGGGTAGAATTGTCCCATCAGCACCTTTTGCTGGTAATGTGTCTCCATTCTGAATGACTTCCCACATGGAGTAGTCAAGCATCTTTATGTACTTCTGAATTCTCATCTTCCACAGCTCATACTCACCAGGCTTGAGCATGGGCACTTTTGAAGCAGCTACCATATGAGTTGATTCGGATTCCATTGCTTATGTAGATGATGAACAGATCTGAGCTTAACACAAATTCTTCTTGATATCAGTTTCTAGCTCACTGGCTCTGATACCACTTGTTGATCCCAGTTGAGCTATTGATCTTCTTAATTATCTTAGATGTTAATCTAAAACAATAAGTATAGAAACTGTTCTTGAAACAATATTAAACACTATGCGGAATCTAATGTTTAATCTTAAGAAGAATAATCAATCAAACACAATCGAATTCTCTCAACAAACACTTCAATATATTAATACGGTTACTCAAAAGTAACAGGGTTACAAAAACCTTGAAGTGATTCGACTCTAACTATGATACGTACCAAACTCTAACCCTAGATTCTCCTTTTATAGACTAAGGAGTCCTAGTCGGTTACAATAGCTTTCTATACAAGATAAATCTTTTCGTATCTATTCTATAATTATCCAAACATACTATACATAATTATCTAATAAGCAGTAGAATACTAACTCTAGCAGTAGAATCTTTGTGCCTAGCAGTAGTATCTACTTAGTGTATTTCTTTGATCTTTTCAGCAATTCTAGGAGTAGTATAAAATACACCAGCAGTAGTATGATTAAGCCCAGCAATATGTAACACCCCCAAATTTGATTTGTGGCAGCGGAAGATTAATCTGGGTGTTACGGTGAGGATCGAAAACAAAATTTTAAGAAAACAGCCTAAGACGGCATTTTTAATATACATAGGTCCATAATACAAATCCAGTTATAAAATATTACATCAGAGTGCTAAGGTTTTATTTAAATAAACATTATTTCAACTGGATTACAACTTATTTTACACCATTTATTGAAGATAGGGTATGCCTGCTCCATGCCTTGCCGTGCTCTCCTAGTTCCCTGAGATACATGCTTAAAAGTCAACATAATGTTGAGTGAAATCATGGAGTTTATAGTTTAAATATCAGTTCAATCACAAGTAAGATTGTATTGGAGATACAATCAGTTTAAAATATTGATATTGCAGTTCATATATTGCCCTAAGTCTCATGACACGCAAACGTTAACAAAGTATCGCCTAAACGAAGGTGCACACCAAATTAATGATGAAAATTTGCCCTCGAGTAATAGGTGATTTTGCCAATTCCTATTTTTCTCAAATATAATGCATCGCGACTAATACGACTAGCAAATAGCATTTCGTCACAGTATTAGTGGGATAGGTCGTCAACCTCTAATAGATCTATTCATTATATTCGCGTTCACCGCAGTGATTAATGGCTCATGATAAAGGGTCTTGTGGCAACATGTGTACTTAGGCATATATCAAGTCAGGTAGCATACAGAAAAATACTTGCGATTTATTTATAGCATGTATCCCCCTCACGGAGTTTAAAAATTATAAAGAGTTTAAAAAGTGAGGCCATGACTCACCTTATGCGTTCCTGGTGATGGTAAAATAATTCAGAGGTGATTATGACAACTTCGATATAAACCTGGTAATTATATAAATATCTGAGAATCTTACTAATTTCTAGTGTATATGTGTATGAGTGGTGGATGATGATTGTTTAACGATCTAATGAAGATGTTATATGCTTATGATGCTCGTACTCTCGTAAGATTATAGTTTCAACAAGTAAAAATCATATTAATATGAAATATTTCTATCGCTATTAACTAATATGCAAATATAATGCAATGTGCATATAAAGTAAAGTTAAGGTGCACAAATGAAAAATAAGATGAGAATGGCAAGTTATAATAGTTGTTCCTTGGTTTTTCCAGATTTTACATTTTCTACCCTAACCGTGGGTCGCGTTACGTCGTTAGTCCTTATTTAGTCCATAGTCCGATAATCGTCCAGTAATTGTCCAATAGTCCATATAAGACTTGAAGTTCAATAATATGTCAATTTCAGTCCTTCCCAACTGTTTTTCACAGCTTCAGTCCCTTGGTTTCCAGGTTTGGCAGTTTTAGTCCTTTTCGGTTAAGTCGCGTTACATTTTTAGTCCTTTTCGCAAATAAATGACGGGAAAAATATTCTGAAAATTTTTATAACTTTATTAAATTTATTTTTACTTATTTCACTTTATTATTTCAGAAAATAAATTATTTTTGCACTAATGGGCCATGTAACGAATTGTAGCATAGCCCGTTAAGCGTTTTAGAGGCGAGGGCGTGAAAATAGTTTCGGGCTTGGATTTAGGCTATTTTTAGGATTCTAAAAATATATTTTATGGGCCTGATGGGCCTTGTTATCGACAATCCTTGTTGGGCTTGGTTATTGGCCCAATCGAAAGTTTTATAATTTTCTGAAAATTGTTTGCTAATACTTAGTGAATGCCGATCAAAAGGTATTATTTTGGGCGTGATGTCGAGCTTATGGGTTCGAACTTAGAGCATGAAAAACATAGTTTGCTAGCTTGTCATTCGAGTGGTATAAAGATATCGATATATTACATATAAGATTTCGAAGATATAATTAAAGTTTTTGGTTGAGTCGCATGGAGTAATTTTTGTGAAAAGTTATACAAAACTTCTTAAATGTTCACCCATTCGAGTAGCATTAAAAAGGAGTTGATTTAGGTGTCGAGGTGGGGTTATGAGAGGGATCTCAAAACACGAAATATGTAGTTCACCATGTGAGCTGTCGAGAAGGCTAAAAATATTTGGGTGTTATATGAACGGTTTCGTATTAAATAAATCATGAAATGGTTCGGTCGGATGAGTTTCAACTAGTAACATTTTAGTCATCTTTCTTTCTATCTCCAACCGGTTTAACATAGTTATTATTTGTGTTCGAGTCGAATTTGAAGGTGTACATGAAGAGATTATATGATTAATTGCAACATAAGTGGGTCGACCAAGTTAATATCGAGCATGTTTTTATTAGTTTTTGATAACTGGTTAAGTTCCAATATCTTGAGTTCGGTTAAAGTGTGCATGTAACTATATGAAATGTTACTAACCACGTTATAACATAATGATGCATGTTTGTTTATATGCTAATATGCGAGGTAGGTCTGTGACTGTATGGTATATATAACGCCAAATAGATACAGTTCGAATGTAGTATGGAGCGTGTGTGCATGCATGGATACTTAATTGATATGTATATTCAAGAAAAAAAAAATGAAGACTTACTTCACCCTTTTTGGAAAGATGGTGAGACAGAACTTGGCTTGTTCGAATGAAACACAAAATGAACAATCTATTTGCTTTGGGACGTCCTATTCCTACCCGATTATGTCCACTGTCGAACAAGAGAAGTTTTAAAATGATGGTATAGTGATAATGAAATAAGGGTGAAAGGGGTTGTGGGGTTCGTATGAAATACAAGGAAAAGCTAGTGAGTTGAAATGGGTTATCATGTGACTTGAGCGGATTGTTTTTGCTCCCTCATACTCGACAGAAAGTAGCTATTGGGGTGTTTAAGGAATGTGTTGACTGTGATGAAAGGTGATGGTGATAGAAGATTGGTATTGAACTAATAGGAGGGTTTATATAAGTGAAATATCTCAAGTGTATTGCTTATGATTGAAGTCACTGTTGTGAGGAGGACACTTGTGTGATAGTTCCCTCAATTGAGTGTGAGAGTTGTTGTAGTTTTGTATGCTAGTTTTTGTATTGTTCTTGTTTCTTTACATTCTCATACGTGTATGTGTTAGTTGTCCACAAATTATATTACTCTTTTACTTTTGCACTTTGTAACGTCTATATTGGGGAGTTTGTATTCTATATATTTTAGTTAGCAAGGTGACAGTTGGTTTGTGGAATTTATCGAATTCATGTTCACAGTTTTGGATCGAGATATTTAGTGGTGGGTTATGAGTTATATTTGACTGTGTGTCATTAAGTGTGAGTCGTGCTAGATATAAATAAGAATGTCGAGTTCTTTTGAAAGAATGGTTAACAAGTAAAGCAAGAAAATAATGAAGGTGGCAAATGAGCTAGTCTTGATGTCGTGGGGTTGATGGGTTATGAATTTGGAGTTGGGTTTTGTGGGTTGCAATGTATAATGGTTGCGTTCTAGTCTTAAAGTTGTGCATGGGCGCTTTTTGTACATATGTTGTGTCGAGCAGTTGGGTGGAAAAGAAGCAAAGAGTGTATCAATTAAACATAAATGGATCGAGTGGCTGTGGTGTTGAATTGGGTGGGCAGTTGGCTTAGTTCGATGGCCTATAGGTTAAGAGATAGTTGTTGGGCCAAGAAAAATTAAGGGTTCGGTTGGGCTTATAGTTTAGGATTAGGATTTGAGTTTGTTGATAGTGTTTGTGTTTTAATTAGGTAGTATTAGGTAGTATTAAGTTTTATTAGTGTAGCGAGATAAAATGATTAGGATTATTTGTCGTTGTTTATATGAAAGTGATGTTGTGTCGGAGAAATATAATCCCTAGCATTGGTGGTTTAAATATATATACGTGTATATATAATGTATGGCCATTAACAATGATCACGAAAAGTTTAAATTTCTAGCAAAAATAGGCATCAGGAAACAATAGTGCGAGATTATTATTAATCACTAAGATTAATTACAAAGGTTTTTCACAGGGTCTTACAGTACTCCTCTCCTCATTCGAATTCCGTCCCGGAATTCCAGTCTAGAATGACTACTAAGAGTGGTTTACGGGGATAGATTGTAGAGATATTTCTTATTTGAACATCAAAGAAGCGACATTCTCACCATATTTATTCATCCCAAGTGAATTAAATTCAAAAGTTTGGTCAACATTTGAATTCATAGCCGACGAATAGTAAAAATAACGGTCAAGCGTAGGAAGTATTTATTACTGAATGTCTAGTGATCTAACGGTCGAGACTAGGGGATTTTTAATGGTAGCAGTTTGAAATTTAATGATAGTGAATAGTAAAATAGCGGGTATTATTTTTACCTACTTTTTCTCTTTACTCTCTCCTTTTTCTTCCACTTTATTCCCTTTTCATCTTTTCACCCTTTTCAATTATTCTCATCATTCAAATTTCATCTTCTCCACTCCATCTCTCATCCGAAAAAAGAAATGCCTCCGATTGCCGTAATCCTTGCAACCATGTTCATCATTTTCGTCGTTGCCGGTTTGGTTCTTCTTCCCGGCGAAGATACCCGGGGCTGGATCGGATACTTGTTGGTTATCGTACCCCTCACAATCCTAGCGATTTTCGCGGATAATTTTTGGAAGTAAAGGTCGAGCGTAGTTGCTTAAAATGTAGCTTTGTTGTGGATCGATGTAATGTGGAATAACTTCTTGTTTAGGTTTATGTTAAGTTGTTATGTTTAATGGTTCGCTTTTGTGTCTTCAGAATAATTAGGGTACTTCATCCTATGGCGGGTCTTGTTATTGTTGGGTTGGTGGTGGTTTTTGTTTCTGTAGTAGGCCAACCGAATGAAGGTTGTATGTTTTATGTTGTGTTTTATGTACTGTTAGCACTTTTGATGTTAATCATCTAGTTATGTATTAATCTCCAAGGTTTCTAATAAAATTCTATGTTGTTTGTGTTTGTCGTAGATTGTTGTGAATTTTTAACGTTTCTAATGTTCGTAATTTCCTTGTCTTCATATAATAGTGAAATGAGGGATGAGTGTAGATCTGACTGGGGTTGATTAAAAAGTAAAGTTTATGAACAGATTATTTTATCTCAAGATTTTGTTGTTGGGATGGAAATTGTTATTAAAATTTCGAAAGGATAACTGTCCCATTTATAACATGATTCTTCCTAAATTATACATAGGTAGCTAAGCTATGTAGAATTTAGGACCAAATAATGTAACTCTGGGTTCAGCATTTATGTTTCTTCAAAGAGTCTTATCTGGTTTAATTGTAATAATTTCGTCACAAAGTCGGGCTGTTTCTAAAAAAAAAATAATAATATTAAATTTCTGTTCATTTTTCGAGGATAAATTAAAATTGTCTAAGATAACATTTGGACATCTTGGATATATACTTAGGTTTTAAGTGAGATTCCATTGTAATATGGTAACCACTTAGTGTTTGATCATGAAAGTATTAATTAAATTCCTGAGATACTATTAGTGTATTGGTTACATAATGATTAATGGTAGAGAGGTGTAATGGAAATGGAAATAGACGTAGGTTTTTATTATCATGAACATATTACAAGGTAGATTTTTCACACGGTAGAAAGATAACCTTTACACTTAGGTTACATCCATCGTACCTAAGGTAAATACAAACAGAAATACAACTTAGATAGTCCTAACTAGAATTTATTTATTTTACAGCAGGAATTCATACATCTGCTTAACCTAGAGGTCATTCCTTGGTACTACTGGGCTCTTTTAACAAGTCTTCATTCTTTTGCATCCATCTTGGCCTTCCAGTTGGCATTGTAGTTTAGGCAATGACTCTTGTAGTGCCCTATTCCACCACATCCGTGGCATTTTATGAATGAATGTTGTTCCTTTCTTTCCATAGTTTTGCAGTCACTTGACTTGTGGCCTGTCTTTCTGCACCTCCCGCATATTGCAGTGCAATCTCCGGTGTGATGCATCTTACATTTTAGGCACAGAGGTTTATTTCCACGGTAGTTGTTTCGGTTGGTAGGGGTGGTGACGTAGTTTCTTTCAGTTTCTGGGTCGAGCCTTTGCTGGCGAAGATAGTCAATGCGGTCTTGTAGATGATTGCGGGTGCAAACATCATTGTGAAACTCACATTCGTTGAGGGTAAAGGGCCTTTGCTTTTGGTTATTTTTCTTAAGTGCAACATCTTGCCTAATTCTTTGGGTACATGTGCGGATGGGCTTGGTTATTTTCCTTGAATTCTTCAGGCTAGTTGGCCTACATCCCATGAAACGTTCACGGTTATGCTTGCAAGGTATAACCTTCTTTCTCTCTTTTCTTGTCATGTCATTTTCGTTTGGACGAACTGTTGAGGTTATCTCTATGACTACTGCAACGATTTTGTTTACCAATTCCTCGATGGTTTTAGGGGTCATGATTGTTGTGGGCACCACACTGTTCATGTCGTTCATTTCCTATGAACATACACGAAACGTTGATTTAGTGTTCACTTTATCGTTAGAATAATTCAAATAGTAAGATATTTGTATATTTATGCTAACAATGTGGTCTTAATACGAAATCAAATCAACTGAGGATCATAAAATACGATGTGTCTAGGTAGCATCGTAAAATAATAATCAACTCTTGACATGTGATCGTTAAGGAACAGTTAGATTTATTCATAACAGTTGAAGTTTAACAACTTCCTCTTCGTTCATCAAGTTCTTTTCTAATTATTCATTCTTAGAATTATATATTTTATTGTTTAGTCGTGATATATTAAATGTATAGTCACAAATAACGTCATAATAAGTTGGAATACAACCATCAAAATTGACATATCTCTAATAACTTGTTCGATTGATTTTTGCAAAACAACCAGTACAAGATCTTTTATTAATGCCTCATTGATTCATGTGGGTTATTTGTTTACCTAGAGATTAACGAAGGGTGAGGTTTTGCATGGCGCTGTGCTCTTACAGCATCATAGTATGGTTTGGTGAGAAGAATTTGTTTACAACAGAAAAGTATAACAGAAGGATAGCTATTATACATTAAAGTTGATTACAAGCTCTGAGAGTTACAGATTTATTGGAAGTACATAAACTACTAACCAAAACTATTTGGTTTATTTAGTATAACAACGATACTTAAGATCAGTTACGTCTCTGACGTAGACGTCTAACTTCTGCCTCAAGATCCAGTTGCGCAGCTTCCATGGCCGAGAAACGTTCTTGGCATGCATTCATCTGATTAGCTAACATGTTTTCCAAGGCCGCAATCTTTTGGCTTTGGGTTCTTGCTGTGTCTCTAGCTATCCATAATACTCTTTCAATGTCTTCAATCCTAATGTGGGTTTGAGTATGGCCTCTACCTAAACAGCGGGTTCTAGCATCCAAGTTTCTAAGTTCTTGTTCATAGTTGTCCTTCATATTACCAATATTCACTCCTAAACCGAACACTTCTCGTCTCTCAGCATCGGTCCTCTTGAACAGGGTATCAATGTTACGGTCGAACCATTCAAATCGCAATGGATGTAACTCTTTTAACTGTTCAGAGTGAGCGTTTAGTATGCTGGCGTGTTGGTGAAGGCGAATCCATATGGAGTCTCGGGTGTTTACATTGTAGTTGGGAGATTTGGGTGAGGATACATTGTTTGGGGCATCTGGCATAGAGAAATCTGAGGTATTGGGTAAAGGAGAATTTAGGTTGATATTTTCCCAAGTCATTTCTTGACGTGAACTTTGTCCAAATTCAAACGTTGGTTGACCACCAATCGGATCTGAATAGGATTCAGTTACTCTTCTAAGTTTCTGGCGTGGAGGTGAGTGAGTAGGTGATGATGAAGATGAGTTTTGAGTAAGTTCTAGGTTAGGTCGGGGTTGTGACATTTGAACATAAGGATCTTCAGTATTTGGTGTAATATGATAGCTAGGTGCTACATGAGTGGTAGGAGTGGTAGTCTTAGTGATATCAACTGGTAGGGAAGACATGTTACTGTAATAATCCATGTATCGTAGTATAAGTAACTTACTAACATCAAGTGGTGTATTATAAGCATATGATGATCTAGCTATGCACAGTAACTATCAAGTATGCAGAGGCTTATATATGATAATCCTAATGTATAACATACCGAGCACGGCAGCAAGCAGGCATGGAGAATTTAAGGTAACATGGTGTATAATTAATTTGTTTGAAAAATGTAGTTATAGTCCAACGTTTAAAAACATTTGGTTCTCTATAACCGAAGCTCTGATGCCAAACTGTAACACCCCCAAATTTGATTTGTGGCAGCGGAAGATTAATCTGGGTGTTACGGTGAGGATCGAAAACAAAATTTTAAGAAAACAGCCTAAGACGGCATTTTTAATATACATAGGTCCATAATACAAATCCAGTTATAAAATATTACATCAGAGTGCTAAGGTTTTATTTAAATAAACATTATTTCAACTGGATTACAACTTATTTTACACCATTTATTGAAGATAGGGTATGCCTGCTCCATGCCTTGCCGTGCTCTCCTAGTTCCCTGAGATACATGCTTAAAAGTCAACATAATGTTGAGTGAAATCATGGAGTTTATAGTTTAAATATCAGTTCAATCACAAGTAAGATTGTATTGGAGATACAATCAGTTTAAAATATTGATATTGCAGTTCATATATTGCCCTAAGTCTCATGACACGCAAACGTTAACAAAGTATCGCCTAAACGAAGGTGCACACCAAATTAATGATGAAAATTTGCCCTCGAGTAATAGGTGATTTTGCCAATTCCTATTTTTCTCAAATATAATGCATCGCGACTAATACGACTAGCAAATAGCATTCCGTCACAGTATTAGTGGGATAGGTCGTCAACCTCTAATAGATCTATTCATTATATTCGCGTTCACCGCAGTGATTAATGGCTCATGATAAAGGGTCTTGTGGCAACATGTGTACTTAGGCATATATCAAGTCAGGTAGCATACAGAAAAATACTTGCGATTTATTTATAGCATGTATCCCCCTCACGGAGTTTAAAAATTATAAAGAGTTTAAAAAGTGAGGCCATGACTCACCTTATGCGTTCCTGGTGATGGTAAAATAATTCAGAGGTGATTATGACAACTTCGATATAAACCTGGTAATTATATAAATATCTGAGAATCTTACTAATTTCTAGTGTATATGTGTATGAGTGGTGGATGATGATTGTTTAACGATCTAATGAAGATGTTATATGCTTATGATGCTCGTACTCTCGTAAGATTATAGTTTCAACAAGTAAAAATCATATTAATATGAAATATTTCTATCGCTATTAACTAATATGCAAATATAATGCAATGTGCATATAAAGTAAAGTTAAGGTGCACAAATGAAAAATAAGATGAGAATGGCAAGTTATAATAGTTGTTCCTTGGTCTTTCCAGATTTTACATTTTCTACCCTAACCGTGGGTCGCGTTACGTCGTTAGTCCTTATTTAGTCCATAGTCCGATAATCGTCCAGTAATTGTCCAATAGTCCATATAAGACTTGAAGTTCAATAATATGTCAATTTCAGTCCTTCCCAACTGTTTTTCACAGCTTCAGTCCCTTGGTTTCCAGGTTTGGCAGTTTTAGTCCTTTTTGGTTAAGTCGCGTTACATTTTTAGTCCTTTTCGCAAATAAATGACGGGAAAAATATTCTGAAAATTTTTATAACTTTATTAAATTTATTTTTACTTATTTCACTTTATTATTTCAGAAAATAAATTATTTTTGCACTAATGGGCCATGTAACGAATTGTAGCATAGCCCGTTAAGCGTTTTAGAGGCGAGGGCGTGAAAATAGTTTCGGGCTTGGATTTAGGCTATTTTTAGGATTCTAAAAATATATTTTATGGGCCTGATGGGCCTTGTTATCGACAATCCTTGTTGGGCTTGGTTATTGGCCCAATCGAAAGTTTTATAATTTTCTGAAAATTGTTTGCTAATACTTAGTGAATGCCGATCAAAAGGTATTATTTTGGGCGTGATGTCGAGCTTATGGGTTCGAACTTAGAGCATGAAAAACATAGTTTGCTAGCTTGTCATTCGAGTGGTATAAAGATATCGATATATTACATATAAGATTTCGAAGATATAATTAAAGTTTTTGGTTGAGTCGCATGGAGTAATTTTTGTGAAAAGTTATACAAAACTTCTTAAATGTTCACCCATTCGAGTAGCATTAAAAAGGAGTTGATTTAGGTGTCGAGGTGGGGTTATGAGAGGGATCTCAAAACACGAAATATGTAGTTCACCATGTGAGCTGTCGAGAAGGCTAAAAATATTTGGGTGTTATATGAACGGTTTCGTATTAAATAAATCATGAAATGGTTCGGTCGGATGAGTTTCAACTAGTAACATTTTAGTCATCTTTCTTTCTATCTCCAACCGGTTTAACATAGTTATTATTTGTGTTCGAGTCGAATTTGAAGGTGTACATGAAGAGATTATATGATTAATTGCAACATAAGTGGGTCGACCAAGTTAATATCGAGCATGTTTTTATTAGTTTTTGATAACTGGTTAAGTTCCAATATCTTGAGTTCGGTTAAAGTGTGCATGTAACTATATGAAATGTTACTAACCACGTTATAACATAATGATGCATGTTTGTTTATATGCTAATATGCGAGGTAGGTCTGTGACTGTATGGTATATATAACGCCAAATAGATACAGTTCGAATGTAGTATGGAGCGTGTGTGCATGCATGGATACTTAATTGATATGTATATTCAAGAAAAAAAAAATGAAGACTTACTTCACCCTTTTTGGAAAGATGGTGAGACAGAACTTGGCTTGTTCGAATGAAACACAAAATGAACAATCTATTTGCTTTGGGACGTCCTATTCCTACCCGATTATGTCCACTGTCGAACAAGAGAAGTTTTAAAATGATGGTATAGTGATAATGAAATAAGGGTGAAAGGGGTTGTGGGGTTCGTATGAAATACAAGGAAAAGCTAGTGAGTTGAAATGGGTTATCATGTGACTTGAGCGGACTGTTTTTGCTCCCTCATACTCGACAGAAAGTAGCTATTGGGGTGTTTAAGGAATGTGTTGACTGTGATGAAAGGTGATGGTGATAGAAGATTGGTATTGAACTAATAGGAGGGTTTATATAAGTGAAATATCTCAAGTGTATTGCTTATGATTGAAGTCACTGTTGTGAGGAGGACACTTGTGTGATAGTTCCCTCAATTGAGTGTGAGAGTTGTTGTAGTTTTGTATGCTAGTTTTTGTATTGTTCTTGTTTCTTTACATTCTCATACGTGTATGTGTTAGTTGTCCACAAATTATATTACTCTTTTACTTTTGCACTTTGTAACGTCTATATTGGGGAGTTTGTATTCTATATATTTTAGTTAGCAAGGTGACAGTTGGTTTGTGGAATTTATCGAATTCATGTTCACAGTTTTGGATCGAGATATTTAGTGGTGGGTTATGAGTTATATTTGACTGTGTGTCATTAAGTGTGAGTCGTGCTAGATATAAATAAGAATGTCGAGTTCTTTTGAAAGAATGGTTAACAAGTAAAGCAAGAAAATAATGAAGGTGGCAAATGAGCTAGTCTTGATGTCGTGGGGTTGATGGGTTATGAATTTGGAGTTGGGTTTTGTGGGTTGCAATGTATAATGGTTGCGTTCTAGTCTTAAAGTTGTGCATGGGCGCTTTTTGTACATATGTTGTGTCGAGCAGTTGGGTGGAAAAGAAGCAAAGAGTGTATCAATTAAACATAAATGGATCGAGTGGCTGTGGTGTTGAATTGGGTGGGCAGTTGGCTTAGTTCGATGGCCTATAGGTTAAGAGATAGTTGTTGGGCCAAGAAAAATTAAGGGTTCGGTTGGGCTTATAGTTTAGGATTAGGATTTGAGTTTGTTGATAGTGTTTGTGTTTTAATTAGGTAGTATTAGGTAGTATTAAGTTTTATTAGTGTAGCGAGATAAAATGATTAGGATTATTTGTCGTTGTTTATATGAAAGTGATGTTGTGTCGGAGAAATATAATCCCTAGCATTGGTGGTTTAAATATATATACGTGTATATATAATGTATGGCCATTAACAATGATCACGAAAAGTTTAAATTTCTAGCAAAAATAGGCATCAGGAAACAATAGTGCGAGATTATTATTAATCACTAAGATTAATTACAAAGGTTTTTCACAGGGTCTTAAGCCCAGCAACAGAATAACACATAGTAAATTTTCCATTTAGCATCATAAGACGTAGTATCCAATCTTAGCAGCAGCATCTCAAAACCCAACATAAGTGCACTGATGGCACTTTCAGAAGGTGATCAGCTGGTTGTTGGAAAAAGCCATGCAAGGAATGGAGATTGGGTCAACATAACCATGAAAAAGGTAAATATTTTACTTTCAATGGATGATGATTCTGATTGGCAATCTTATATGAATTACATTTGTGTAGATCTTAAGTTTGTAGAAGAACAAAGGCTTAATTTGCTTTTAAAATATAAAAATCTTTTGTTAGAATTAAATAAGTGTAGAGATGAGTTGCTTGTACTAAAACAGGCCAAGTTAGAAACTATTACACTACAAATTCAAAACACTGAGATTTTGAAACAAAATCAAGTTCTTCAAAATGAAATTAACAAAGAAAAGACTGTCATTGAAGGCTGGACTAAAAAGAACCCCAAAATCTATGAAACTGTGAGTCTAATTCCTATTGAAAACAACAAAGTTATAGGAATAGACCAACTCGCTGAAACCCCCTGTAACACCCCCAAAATGGGGTCCAGCGGAAGCATACATGTCGCTGGGGTGCTACCAAATTGGTACCATAACACAGAGTAAAGAGAACATATTTTATCTCAACCATTTAAAATAGATTTCATATTGAAAAGTGATTCGTTTACAACATCTCAAAAATAGTGCGGAAATATAAGCCCATAAAAGATTTCAAGTGGTCCCGAATATATCAGAGTCTTTTATGACCATGCCATGCCCTGCCAAGAGCCTCCAATAGCGTGCTTTTGCTTTATACTTGAAAATACATGCTAAAATGTCAACACGAGGTTGGTGAGTTCATAGAGTTTAGTGCACAATGTAAAGCATTTGAATAAGGATTCCCCAGCAAAGGCATTGTAAATCCACTCAGTCTCAAGTCCCGCCCATACAAGACTTGCAACCTGTGCGTTCACAACCCACTGCCAAATAAGATTTGGTTTAGGTAAACAAAAGTAATATATGGACAAAGATTTAAAATTGGTTTGACCAGTACATTCAGTTACGTGACCAATTCATTCGGTTATGTGACAAGTTCATTCTGTCATGTGACCAGTTCATTCTGTCATGTGACCAGTTCATTCTGTCATGTTACCCGTATATTTGGTTATGTGACTCATTTATTATGTCATGTATGTACATAGTAGTTGAGCCGGTTCATTCGGTTAAGTATGCATAATCGTTTAAAGTGCTTGTGTCCATAAGTAATAAGAATTAAGTATGAAACAAGTGAATATACAACGCAATTGAGTGAATAACAAAGTCATAAGTAGAACAAATATTGGTTCACTAAACAAGTAGTATATTCGAGTAAATCAATTATTGCGTTTAGATGTAAAAGAGCATGTATTCTCCCCCGTAGGTTTGAAATGAAATATTAACTTGAAAAACGGGGCTATGAAAACTCACCTGATGCAATAGTAATGATGACAAAAGTGGATACACTGAAATGAGGCACGATCTCTAACGGCAACCTATTATGAATGATATGATCTAATGTAAGTCATGAAATGATGCTACACATGCAAATACGTATGCTACCGATACCACTCGTGAAATTTGGAAATAACGTTTATCGTCGAAAAATATATTTTTGACGTCTTGTTAAGTTATAAAACACTTTTAGTGAAAATACGTTGTAACGATATCCCACGATCTTCGTTTGGTGAATTATTGGAAAACATAGAGTTTTCCGTCATAATTTAATATTTTTCACAACTTATAAAAATGACTAAATCGCCTCGCAAAACTAGTCATAAAACGGTGTACATTGATCGTTAGAAAATAAGCTCGGCGTTTTTAGAAACCTTGTAACAATATCTTGGATTCGTATCTTCGAACTTTTATCCATATGTGTCCCGATCAAAAAGAAAAACGGCTCTCAACATTGTGTCTCGCAAAAACAGTTTTTGGACTTAGAAATATTTTAATGAAAAGCTGATAAAATGTTTGGTGAATCGTCGGTTTTCAAACGCTTGTATCTCGGTCGTTATAATCTCGTTTTCTACGTTCTTTATATCCTCGGCTTCGTCTTACAGTGAACTAATATATTTTTGACATGTCGGATTGTCTAGATCGCGTCCAATGCCTCGTTTTACCCGTAGAAATTCGTGTGACAGCACACAATTTTTCAGAAGATTAGTTTTCGTCTTCAAACTTAAAATTAACGTATCTTTCTCGTCGTAAGGTCGATTTTGGTCATTCCAACGGCCACGGTTTCGTTTTTGAAAGTATTTTCTAAATATGTAAGCCAAAATATCCTATGACCTACTGAGTTTTCCAGAATTCACAAAAATGGACAGAACCTTTTCTATAACTTGTAAAAAATCAATTTTTCTAGTTCAAGGCTTGAATATATCTCTTCCAATCAACACCAAAACTATTCTAACCCTACCATACACCTTCTTAGGGTGTCATGGGTTCCTAATCTTCACCAAAAATAATGGATCTCATAACGTTACTAATAAAATACATTAAACTCACTTTGGTGCCAAAAATTAGTGTTAAGTGGTATATAACATATACATATTTGCATGATTTGCTACTAGAACATCAAAATATAATAAATGAAAGTATGAAAGAGTAGAAAAGTTTACTTGAAGCTTACTTGATGTTTTGATGATTTTTGGAGCAAAATGCTTAAGTAATCTTTGAGGTTTTTATTCTAAAACATTAACTAGGATATAAATGAGACTAGATATACTTGATCTTGTAAATTTTTTGTGAACTCTTACTTGTTTCTTGATCTAGGCCGAACCACCAAATGAGAGGGAGAAGTAGAGAGAATTTTTGCTAGTTGTTTTTGTAATATGAAAGTGTAAATGAAACTTTGTAAATAATATATCTATTAGTAGAAATCTAGGGTCAAAGTACTCAAGTGATTTGGAGAATTAGGGGGGGCATGGGGCGGCATACAAGGAAAAAAGAGAGTGTGTGTGCTAATTAATGAAGTTGTCCCATGGTTGAAAGATCTAGTTAGATATTGATGTGTATTAGGTGTTACCGGGTACCGAGTTAGCTAGAAATAAATCCTGATGGAACAAAATAAAATATGACGAAGTTGTAAAAATTGCAAAATCACATTCCTTGCAAGAATCGGGTGTTCAAATAGTTGTCGTGTTGAAATTACGCAAACCGTCGTAGTTATAAGCGTTTAACGAAAAAAATAGTAAATGATTTCAGAACACCGGGTAAATTAATAATATAATTTTTATATCATTATAATGAGTGTGAAAATATGTTAGGACCATATTCTGGAGTGTCGGATATATTGTTTGTAGTAAAAGACTGATATGTAACATTTATTTAATAAACAACCATACGTTAATTGAAATTTCGCAAACCCGCGAATGACCTAACATGCTGATGATGTTACTGATGATATGTAGACTACTCTAATCTATAAGATGTGTCCTTAATGATGTTTCATGATTACGCAGCTAACCCATAATGGTTACGCGAATTTTGAATACCCGTAAACCTAGTTTACGGAAGGTTGAATGATAACCATGAATAGTGATCTCCCTCCGGGAGTGAATGGTATTTTGTGAATAGTAAAATTTTTGAAAATATCTCAAGGTCGCAAAATGACGTCAAAAATGATGAATAGTGAAATGGTGAATAGTGAATTTTCGAAGTTTGGAAAATGACCTAAAATTACGAGTTGTCATAGTCTTCCACCCTAAAAGGAATTCAGTTAGCGTTGGTCTCTGGAGTGGATTTGGTGAAAAAACGTAGATATTTGAGTCGCATTGCGGTGTTAAAAGATAAAACATTCATTAGATAGGATTTCGTAATAGTACATGAAACTTATACGATAGACTTAAAATGAAACGCAAAAGAATTACAACACTAGAGAGTGCGGTTTATTTTTAAGGCAAGAGTTCTCTTCTTAACCATTGTCATTATCATTGTTGTCTTGACGAGCTTCGCTCTTCAACAAGCTCTTCCTTCATTCTGGTTTCTCAGCTCTGGGCATTCACACTTGAAGTGTCCAATTACTCCACACTCATGGCCGGTTACCGTGACTTTCTGATTCATTACTAGGGTGGGAGCCTTGTAATCCTTGGCTTTGTGTCCGACCTTTTGGCAGTTTCCACATTGAGTGGGATAAGGTCCATTGTGGTGAAACTGACACTTATTGCCGTTGGGTAAAGTCCCTGCATATCCTTTCTTTTCACTTGGTCCCGCAACGTAGGCCCTAACCATTTCATGTTGTTTGTGTGGCGGCCGAACCTGATCGTTTCCTTCGTTGTCATCCTTTTTCCTCTTGTTGTCGTGGTTGCTGTTGTTGTTGTTGTTGTTACGGTCATTGTTGTTGACAGTAGTTCCCTTCTTCACCACTTGTGCCATAAGCTTTTATGTTATTCTGATAGCTTCGTCAAGTGTGTGTGGATCAAAAGCAGTTACATCCCCACTGATGCTGTGTGGTAGTCCACCAATGAAGTTTTCCAATAGCTTCTCGTTATCTGGAACCATATTTGGACAAAGTGCGGCCAACTCTTGAAATCTGCTGATGTAGGTTTCGATATCATTGCCTATGGTTACCAACTCATAAAATTTTGTTTCTAGCTTCTTTACTTCTGTGCGTGGACAAAACTTCTTACCCAATAGCTTTTTGAATTCTTCCCACGTGAGCTTGTAAGCGTTTTCCATACCAATAGGTTGTGCATAAGAATTTCACCATGACATAGCTTCCTCAATGAGTGTACTGGTAGCAAACTTTACCTTGCTGTCCTCTAGACAATTGCATAGAAGAAATACATATTCTATCTTTTCAAACCAACGGATCATAGCAGTGGCTCCTTCAGTGCCTTTGAATTTTGTGGGATCGCCGTTCTTGAAGTCCTTGTATGTACATTTGCGGACATTGGTACCATTAGCAGCTAGTCCGGCAGCTTCTGCTGTTTCTGCCCGAGAAGCGGCTTCAGCAACCCGTGCAGCTACGGCCTCTCTTTCAACTACTAGTGCTGCCTCTATACTATCGGCAACAAGTTTTCGGATTTCAGCTGGTGTCATTGCTGGAGTAGCTTTCTTCGGCGGCATAATTCTTCAAAGCAAGAAAAGAAGAGTGAGACGTAATAAAGACATTTCCTAAAAGTAGGTGCCCTAAAGTGGCTTGTTATAAAATGTAAGCTTGAGGTCGTGTTATGATTAGCTGGCGTGCTTCTAGGCGGTGGTTCACGAGATGATGCTAATGTGTTGGATGTAGATGTGAATGCTCTTGCAGCGATTGAATACACACACATGAATTTTGAAACCTTTAGAAATCGAGTAGAGAATCAACCTGGACATAATTCTATTATAACTATTCCCAGTATTGCAAAATTCATCTCTGAGTCGGACATAGGTGGTCAGCCTATGCCCCACTGTCCCTGGTCGAATATAGATGACCAGTCTATATTCCACCGAGGTTCAATGAATTTTGAAATACTCAGCTCAGTTATACTAATAATATGTCCCTCACATTTGATAGCTGTTTTGAAAGACTAAAGCAAGTGACCAAACTTGAGGTCAGATGATGAGATTACGTAAGGGATGGTGTAACGCTGAGATGTGTACGATATGTAAGCATACTTATATGGAAGAAAATTATAGTAATCAACAAGAATAAGTGGGTATAATGTATCCGATAATAAGATACAAGGCTCATCAAATATGTCAGCAACAAACTACAAATGAGGCATCAGCTTGGCACGCAGGCACGTGGCAGTCATAGGGTTAGGTTTTCGTGAAAGTAGTTATAGTCTAGGTTTTAAAACCACCCAGTTCTCTATAACCAAGGCTCTGATACCAATCTTTAACACCCCCAAAATCAGGTCCAGCGGAAGCATACATGTCGCTGGGGTGCTACCAAATTGGTACCATAACACAGAGTAAAGAGAACATATTTTATCTCAACCATTTAAAATATATTTCATATTGAAAAGTGATTCGTTTACAACATCTCAAAAATAGTGTGGAAATATAAGCCCATAAAAGATTTCAAGTGGTCCCGAATATACCAGAGTCTTCTATGACCACGCCATGCCCTGCCAAGAGCCTCCAATAGCGTGCTTTTGCTTTATACCTGAAAATACATGCTAAAGTGTCAACACGAGGTTGGTGAGTTCATAGAGTTTAGTGTACAATGTAAAGCATTTGAATAAGGATTCCCCAGCAAAGGCATTGTAAATCCACTCAGTCCCAAGTCTCGCCCATACAAGACTTGCAACCTGTGTGTTAACAACCCACTGCCAAATAAGATTTGGTTTAGGTAAACAAAAGTAATATATGGACCAAGATTTAAAATTGGTTTGACCAGTACATTCAGTTACGTGACCAATTCATTCGGTTATGTGACCAGTTCATTCTGTCATGTGACCAGTTCATTCTTTCATGTGACCAGTTCATTCTGTCATGTTACCCGTACATTCGGTTATGTGACCCATTCATTATGTCATGTATGTACATAGTAGTTGAGCCAGTTCATTCGGTTAAGTATGCATAATCGTTTAAAGTGCTTGTGTCCATGAGTAATAAGAATTAAGTATGAAACAACTGAATATACAACGCAATTGAGTGAATAACAAAGTCATAAGTAGAACAAATATTGGTTGACTAAACAAGTAGTATATTCGAGTAAATCAATTATTGCGTTTAGATGTAAACGAGCATGTATTCTCCCCCGTAGGTTTGAAATGAAATATTAACTTGAAAAACGGGGCTATGAAAACTCACCTGAGACAATAGTAATGATGACAAAAGTGGATAAACTGAAATGAGGCACGATCTCTAACCGCAACCTATTATGAATGATATGATCTAATGTAAGTCATGAAATGATGCTACACATGCAAATACGTATGCTACCGATACCACTCGTGAAATTTGGAAATAACGTTTATCGTCGAAAAATATATTTTTGACGTCTTGTTAAGTTATAAAACACTTTTAGTGTAAATACATTGTAACGATATCCCACGCTCGTCGTTTGGTGAATTATTGGAAAAAATAGAGTTTTTCGTCGTAATTTAATATTTTTCACAACTTATAAAAATGACTAAGTGGCCTCGCAAAACTAGTCATAAAACGGTGTACATTGATCGTTAGAAAATAAGCTCGGCGTTTTTAGAAACCTTGTAACAATATCTTGGATTCGTATCTTCGAACTTTTGTCCATATGTGTCCCGATCAAAAAGAAAAACGGCTCTCAACATAGTGTCTCGCAAAAACAGTTTTTGGACTTAGAAATATTTTAATGAAAAGCTGATAAAATGTTTGGTGAATCGTCGGTTTTCAAACGCTTGTATCTCGGTCGTTATAAGCTCGTTTTCTACATTCTTTATATCCTCGGCTTCGTCTTACAGTGAACTAATATATTTTTGACATGTCAGCTTGTCTAGATCGCGTCCAACGCCTTGTTCTACTCATTGAAATTCGTGTGACAGCACACAATTTTTCAGAAGATTAGTTTTCGTCGTCAAACTTAAAATTAACGTATCTTTCTCGTCGTAAGCTCGTTTTTGGTCATTCCAGCGGCCACGGTTTCGTTTTTGAAAGTATTTTCTAAATATGTAAGCCAAAATATCCTATTACCTACTGAGTTTTCCAGAATTCACAAAAATGGACAGAACCTTTTCTATAACTTGTAAAAATCATTTTTTCTAGTTCAAGGCTTGAATATATCTCTTCCAATCAACACCAAAACTATTCTAAGCCTACCATACACCTTCTTAGGGTGTCATAGGTTCCTAATCTTCACCAAAAATAATGGATCTCATAAGGTTACTAATTAAATTCATTATACTCACTTTGGTGCCAAAAATTAGTGTTAAGTGGTATATAACATATACATATTTGCATGATTTGCTACTAGAACATAAAAATATATTAAATGAAAGTATGAAAGAGTAGAAAAGTTTACTTGAAGCTTACTTGATGTTTTGATGATTTTTGGAGCAAAATGCTTAAGTAATCTTTGAGGTTGTTATTCCAAAACCTTAACTAGGATGTAAATGAGACTGGATATACTTGATCTTTTAAATTTTTGGTGAGCTCTTGCTTGTTTCTTGATCTAGGCCGAACCACCAAATGAGAGGGAGAAGTAGAGAGAATTTTTGCTAGTTGTTTTTGTAATATGAAAGTGTAAATGAAACTTTGTAAATAATATATCCATTAGTAGAAATCTAGGGTCAAAGTACTCAAGTGATTTGGAGAATTAGGGGGGGGAGGATGGGGCGGCATACAAGGAGAAAAAAAAGAGTGTGTGTGCTAATTAATGAAGTTGTCCCATGGTTGAAAGATCTAGTTAGATATTGATGTGTATTAGGTGTTACCTGGTACCGAGTTAGCTAGAAATACTTGATCTTTAAATTTGGTGAGCTCTTGCTTGTTTCTGATCTAGCGACCACCAAATGAGAGGAGAAGTAAGAGAATTTGCTAGTTGTTTTTGTAATATGAAGTGTAAATGAAACTTGTAAATAATATATCCATAGTAAATCTAGGTCAAAGTACTCAGTGATTGGAGAATTGGGGGGGGGAGGATGGGCGATACAAGGAAAAAAGAGTGTGTGTGCTAATAATGAAGTTGTCCATGTTGAAAGATCTAGTTAATATTGTGTGTATTAGGTGTTACCTGGTACCGAGTTAGCTAGAAATAAATCTTGACGAAACAAAAAAAATATGAAGAATTGTAAAATTGCAAATCACATTCCTTGCAAGAATCGGTGTTCAAATAGTTGTCGTGTTGAAATTACGCAAACCGTCGTAGTTATAAGCGTTTAACGAAAAAAATAGTAAATGATTTCAGAACACCGGGTAAATTAATAATATAATTTTTATATCATTATAATGAGTGTGAAAATATGTTAGGACCATATTCTGGAGTGTCGGATATATTGTTTGTAGTAAAAGACTGATATGTAACGTTTATTTAATAAACAACCATACGTTAATTGAAATTTCGCAAACCCGCGAATGACCTAACATGCAGATGATGTTACTGATGATATGTAGACTACTCTATTCTATAAGATGTGTCCTTAATGATGTTTCATGATTACGCAGCTAAACCATAATAGTTACGCGAATTTTGAATACCCGTAAACCTAGTTTACGGAAGGTTAAATTATAACCATGAATAGTGATCTCCCTCCGGGAGTGAATAGTATTTCGTGAATAGTAAATTTTTTGAAAACATCTCAAGGTCACAAACTGACGTAAAAAACGATGAATAGTGAAATGATGAATTGTGAAATGGTGAATAGTAACCTATGAATAGTGAATTTTCGAAGTTTAAAAAATGACATGAAATTACGAGTTGTCACACCCCTAGTGAAAGTCACAGAGAAAAGGCTTTTATTTCAGCTGGCATATCTTTTGAGCAGGAAATGAAACCCAAGTCAAATGACTGGATTGTCAGGGACAACCCAGTCAGTAAGTTACCAAACTTTGAGACTGAGAAAATCTTGCTTCCTGAAAGTCAGGCTTTGAAAAATATGCTTGGACTCATTGACCAACACAGTAGTACTGATTCAGTCAATGAGTCTGAATCAGAATCACTTGCTCCACTCCCACCTCTGAAAGTCCTTTAGGGAACTGCACCAAGCTCAGACCTCACACCATTGGTCTACTCTCAGCATTCTCCAAAGGAGAAGCCAGGAATGGGAAAAACCATCCTGAAAAGGTAAACCCCTGAAGTCTCAGTTCATACTGATGACTCATCAACTTCAGTCCCTTCTGAAGTAAAAACAGAAAGCCCTGACTCAAAACTTGATCAGTTGGCTGAGCTTGTCAGGAAGCTGAGTGAGAATATTGAATCTTCTGAGAAACCTTCTCAATCTAAGATGAAGGAACCCAAATCAGCTTCCTGAGGATTGTCTAATGGACAACAGTTGTGACATTTGTGGAGATCCCTCTCATGACACCTCAGGACATGAGAAGGTCATTCAGACCATAAGAGGTATGACCAAGCCATCCTCTCAGTCTACTGAGTCTACCTCTGCAATCAAATGCAAAATCTGTGGTAGCTCAGTCCACTCAACCACTGACCATGAATCAATTGTTACTTTTAAGAAGGCTATTAAAGCCAAGCCCTCCAAAAAGAGGGGTTCTAGAAAGAACTAACTCAGTTTACCATTTGTGTAGAGACATGCCAGGGAGCCAGTTTGGCATCTAGATAGTGGATGTTCAAGGAGCATGACTGGTGTGAAAGAGTATCTACACAAATATGTAGAAAAACCAGGACCCAAGGTGGTATTTGCTGATAATTCATCATGTCTCACTGAAGGTTATGGTTCAGTAAACTGTAGTGGTATAGTCTTTACTAGGATAGCTTATGTTAATGGTCTTAAGTACAATTTAATCAGTGTCAGTCAACTATGTGATGCAAAATACATAGTTCAGTTTGATGATAAGCAAGGAACCATATTCAATGCAAATAAGGAAGTTATCCTTATTGCACCAAGAAGGCAAGATGTTTATGTGTTAGACATGTCCAGTCTAACTCAGAATGGAACTTGTCTCTTTACTAAGGCCACTGAAACCCTCAACTGGCTTTGGCATAAGAGACTCTCCCATCTGAACTCCAAAAATATAAACAATCTTGTGAAACAAAACAAGGTCCTTGGCTTACCATCTCTTGTGTTTTCAAAGGATAAACCATGCTCTGCCTGTGAAAAAGGTAAACATCATAGAGCATCCTTTAAAACCAAAACAAACTTTTCCATCAGGAACTGCCTTCATCTTCTCCATATGGATCTCTTTGGGCCCATCAGTCCTAGATCCATTAACCATGAGAAGTATACTCTGTTCATTGTGGATGAATACTCAAGATACACTTGGGTTTACTTCCTGACCAAAAAGAGTCAGGCAGCTGAAACAATCATGTCCTTTGTCAGGAACATTGAAAATCAAAATGACATTAAAGTCAAACAGATTAGGACTGACAATGGGACAGAGTTCAGAAACAATGAACTTGAATGTTTCTGTGATAAGAAAGGAATTTCCCAAAAAATTTCCTCTCCTTACACACCTGAAATAAATGGTGTTGCTGAAAGAAAGAAAAGAACACTCATTGAAGCTGCCAGGACAATGCTAAATGGATCAGTCCTTTCCAAACACTTTTGGACTGAAACAGTCAAAACTGCCTGTTATACACAAAATAGATCCATCATTGTCAAGAGACATAGCAAAACACCATATGAGTTATTTAAGAGAAGGATCCCTGACATCAGCTACTTTCATGTCTTTGGGTGTCCTGAGTTTATTCATAATCACAAGGATCGTTTAGGGAAATTTGATTCCAAAGCTGATGATGGATACTTCCTAGGATACTCTCTTGTCTCAAAGGCCTTCAGGGTGTTCAACACTAGGAGACAGCAAACTGAGGAAACATTCCATGTTACATTTGATGAGAGCACTGAAGCAATCAGGTTCTCAAATGCCTCAGTGGAAGAGATAGAAATTGATGATTCATCAAGATATCCTCTTGATGAATATCATCCTGAGAACAATCCTTCCACTTAGTATCAAGCAAATGCTGATATCTCCTACCACAATATCCCTCACAACCTTCCTTACCCAACCATCACTGAGTTTGTTGAAGCACAAACAAGTACTGACGCAATCAATCAGTCTGAACAAAGTGCTCAGGAACTAAACAATCTCAGTGATCAGTCAACCCAGTCAGACACTCAAGATCCTGAAGATCATCAGGTGTCTACACCAGAACTTACACATCCAACCAATCAGGCCTCCATAAGTTCTAATCAGTATCCAAGACCTCAGGATAGTTGGACTAGGTCTCAAGATATAGAACTTGTCAATATAGTTGGAGAGCCTACTGAGGGCATGCTAACCAGAAGCATGGCTGCTAAACTAAGAGCAGCCTCAGCCAATGAATGCCTATTTTTGTACTTCATCTCCACAATTGAGCCCAAAAGTGTCAAAGAAGCACTTAAACATCCTAGTTGGGTTCAGGCCATGCATGATGAACTGGAATAATTTGACATAAACAAGGTAATGACCATGATCAATGTCTTGAAGATGTTTCAGTCATTGGCATGAAATGGGTGTTCAAAAATAAATCCGATGAAAATGGCATAGTCATTAAAAACAAGGCCAGACTTGTAGCCAAAGGCTATAATCAACAAGAAGGCATTGACTATGAAGAAACATTTGCACCAGTGGCAAGGATGGAAGCCATCAGGATCTTCCTTGCATTTGCATCCTACATGAACTTCAAGGTGTACTAAATGGATGTAAAAAGTGCATTCTTAAATGGCTCACTGAAAGAAGAAGTTTATGTTCAGCAACCTCCTGGATTTGAAAGCAGTGAGTTTTCTGACTATGTCTGCAAGCTTAACAAAGCCCTTTATGGACTGAAACAAGCACCCAGGGCATGGTATGAAACTCTCTCAGCCTTCCTGATCCAAAACAAATTTGTCAGAGGCAAGATAGACAACACATTGTTTATCTATAGGACAAATGGTGATGTCATCCTTGTACAAGTATATGTGGATGATATCATATTTGGCTCAACAAGTTATAAACTTTGCAAACAGTTTGAAAAACTGATGGCAAAGAAATTTGAAATGAGCATGATGGGAGAATTGACTTACTTCCTTGGACTGCAAATCAAGCAGACTGATAAAGGAACCTCTATCAGTCAAGAAAAGTATACCAGAAGCCTACTGAAAAAGTATGAGCTCAGTGACTGTGCCTCAGTCAGAACTCCCATGGTTCCACCAAATAACCTTGGTCCTGACCTTACTGGAAAACCAGTGAATCAAACTCTTTTTAGAGGAATGATTGGGTCACTGATGTATCTACTTGCATCAAGGCCTGACATTCAATTCTCAGTCTGTTTGTGTGCCAGATATCAATCTGACCCAAGAGAATCTCATCTCACAGCTGTGAAAAGGATACTCAAGTACCTGAAAGGTACTCTAAACCTTGGATTATATTATACAAAATGCTCAGGTTTTGATCTCAAAGGATACTCAGACTAAGACTATGCTGGATGCAACATGGACAGAAAAAGCACCTCAGGCTCCTGCCAAATCCTTGGTGGAAAATTAGTCCGTTGGAGTGCTAAAAAGCAACAATCAGTTGCTATGTCCTCAGCAGAAGCTGAATATGTTGCAGCAGCCAGTTGTTGTGCAAATGTACTATGGATGAAAAGTCAACTCAGTGACTATGGAATCCAGTATAAGATGGTTCCCATCTTTTGTGATAACACAAGTGCTATTTCCATCTTAAACAACCTTGTTCTTCATTAGAGAACAAAACACATTGATATTAGATATCACTTCATCAGGGACCATGTCATGAATGGTGACATTGAATTACACTTCATTCCCACTGAATATCAGCTAGCTGATATCTTCACCAAACCATTGGATGAACCAACTTTCACAAGACTGAAAGCTGAATTGGGAATGTTGGATATAGAAAATCAGTCCACTGATTGAATCCATCCAACTAAGTGTATATTCTGAAGACCTCAGGTCCCTGACTCAATGTGTCCCTCAGTGAAAAAGTCACTGAATCACCTTCCCTGAACCCTTCACTGAATGAAAAGTCATTCAGGGCCCTCAAGATGACATTCAATGCTAACTTAAATGCTCTAAGTATCTAGTTAGTAAATGTCTGAGGTTGGTAACTGAATACCTATTTAATATAGGAATATATGTTCTTTTACCTTCTGGCATGCACATCTTGGGCCCCCACTTACCCACTTGGCATTTAATGCCTCTTCTCTCACATAACAAATATGTGATGATTCAACTCTGTAAATTACACTTTTTGTAGACGGCACAACTGTTTACCTCGACTGTTGCGCAAAACCCGGGAAAGTGGAGTATTGGCATTTAATGCGGATCCCAAACGTTTTATACAAAACGGTTTTCAAAATTTTGAGAATAATCCGCTTAATGCCTAAACCACCCCACCTCTTCACTTTCCTATAAATACCCCCAAACAAATAAACACACACACGCTTTTAGAAAATTTTAATCAAACTCTTGCTTTCTTTTTTCTTCAAAACTAGCGTATGTGTTCTTTGTTCTTCACCTTTAGACCCAGACCATCTTTTTCTTGCAAAACCAAGACTTTTCAAAAATTTTGGCTGCTTCTAAAGCTATCACCTGCGCCCCAAATGTGGAATTCACAATGGAGGGCGTGGATATGACCAAAAACAATGTTGTAGGGAATTTTGCCTACCCCGAAAAATTTTGGGCGTATAAGAATGTAGTGAAATATCTTCAAAACTGCTTTCTTTCTACAGCGTTCATAAAAACACCCTCAGTCATATACCATGACTATCTGAAGGAGTTCTGGTGTACTGCGGTGGCCACCAGCCCTGAGGACACCAAGGACTCCATAATCACGTTCTCAGTGATGAATGGGAGAAGGACCCTCTCCCTGAATTACCAAACCTTTATCAAGGCCACAGGTCTTGATTTCGCTGAGAACTTTGACCCTCATCCCACTGATGCAGAAGTAAAGGCCGAATTGCTTTTACTAGGGCCACATGATGAAAAACATCCTGAAGTGGCCCCAGGAACCTTATTGGCCAAAGCACCAATAATAAAGACCTGGTTTCCTGATGTCTGGAGGATCCTGATGACTTTTGTCATTCAGGTCCTTGGTGGCAATAAATCCTCCACTGAGCAATTGAACACATCACAACAAATGATTGTGTTCAGCCTCTTGGAGGGTAGAAAGATAGACATTGGAGAGATGATCTTCAAAGACCTCGTAGCCAAGATATCAGGGAAATCTAGGCAAATACATATGTCTTACCCTAGGTTTATTTCCTGTGTGCTTCAGGACATACTAGGCTCTGAATATGATAGGCCAAACGTCCAGGGATCAAAACCTGATGTCTTACACAAGGCCAACTATTCAAGAGACCTCACTGAGGTACAACCAGTCCCCCTGACCACATATATGCTATTGGTCATTCAGGGACAAGACGTTATTTCTCCTGTGCCTTCTCCAACAAAGAAGGAGAAGAAGAAAAAGCAGGCAGGGTCCAGGAAGGTGGTTCAACCCAAACCACTCGCCACTGAGACTTTTGCCTCAAAGCCTCAAGAAAGGCAAACAACGGCCAAGACCTCTGAGACACCCACAATTGAGACCCTCTTGACCGTAAAACAAACGCCAATGGAGGGTACTGAGAAATCATCCTCAGTTTCCTCGGGCAAACCCTTTCCACATGGCTGTACTGACATACACAAGTCAGTGGGGTCTGGAACCTTCACCCTTTCACATCCCGATGAAGGCATTAGTCAATCACAACCTTTGCCTGAGGGAGTACAGGGTCCTATACCCTCGGTAGAGCAACACTACTCTACTGAGAAGGGGACCCACACCCTTACACATCCCGCTTACGGCTTTGGTATATCACAACCAGAGTCTCAGAGAGGAACGGTCCCTAAATCCTCATCAGGGCAGTACAACCCTGGTGAGAAAGGGGACCTCAAAACTTCATTGCCTCACGATAGTACTGGAGAACACCCGCCAGTCCTTGAAGGCACTCAGGGGGACAAAGACTCAGAGGGATTAAAACCACCCGCTGATACGGAACCCACAACCCCCCATGGCAGATGTAGTCACTGGGGAACTAACTCCATGGTCCAGGCTGAGAAAACCCACTCAGTTCACCTGGAGGGGTCAGGACCTGGCCACAACGAAGGCAAGCCTTCTTTTGAAGGGGAGCCAGATTCAGCCAAGGTTCCAACTCTGGCAGATCTAGAAAGGATACTGAATGAAGAGTCAGAGGGGGAAATGGTCGATTTTGGAGATGAAGACGTTTTTAGTGCTGGGGAGGAAATGGAGACTGAAACATACAACTCTCCTCAGCACTCTGAGCAACAACAATCATCTCCTCCTCCTGAGTAGGGGTGTTATCGGGTCGGGTTATCGGGTTATCAGGTCTTATCGGGTCGGGTCTGTCGGGTTTTGATTTTTTAAAAACTCACCCGAAACCTGACCCGATAAGGAATCGGGTTATCGGGTTCGGGTGGTAATCGGGTCGGGTTATGTCGGGTCGGGTGATTCGGGTTATCGGGTGACCCGATTAAGTTTAGAATAAAAAAGAAATACATTAATGTTTATTTCTTGTTTATCTTTTGCTTCCTCATCCTCCAATTTGGAATGCGGATATTTCATTGATGGCTTCCATTTTGTTGCATATCCTTTGCTTATAAGAAAGCTTCACGTATAAACCTTCTTCGAAGTAACCAAATATTGCTTTTCATAATCTTTACTTTAGTTTTGAGTTTGCAATTATAAATAAAACTGATTAAGTAACAGTAGTAAATGCATTGAGGGCTCATCAGTTTCATGTACCATCTGATTATGTATTATCAGTTGTAGGCATTGAGTTTAATAAAGTCAAGTATGCATATGCATGGGTTTTCTAATTTTACGTTCATGTATAACTGACTGCGTTTTTTGAAAGATACAAGTATGCATTTATGACCATACTATTTACATAAAGTCATGAACTACTCTCTTTACTGATATTTGATTGATCAAACATGCATAAGAAATTATCAATGTAGTTAAGTGTATTCTGCTATGGAGAACATGCTGTTTTTGTTGATGGAATTGTGTTTGCAATATGTTCTACGTGAAACTTATTTTCTACTTCTTCTAGTTGTCGGGTCGTATCGGGTTGACCCGATAACCCGATAACATTTTTTATTTAACCCGAACCCGACCCGATAACACTATCGGGTTATCGGGTTCGGGTCAAATCAACCCGACTAGATTTTTTGACCCGATTATACCCAACCCGATCGGGTTCGGGTTCTAGTCGGGTTGACCCGACCCTACAGACACCCCTACTCCTGAGGATCAACAACCCCAAACCAACCTAACCACATCATCATCATCAGGTCACTCATCTGCTCCTGCTACTCCTCAATACCTACAGAAGTACGATAATCTTCTTCCACTCACTGAAAGGCAGCTGGTAAATGTTCTCCGCAAAGCCAACCATGTTCTCTTTCATGAGATTACTGGAGAACATTGGGAACTGCATACTGAAGCAGCAGCTAACTATGCTGACTTTAGGGCTACTGTTGAAGAATCTCAGGGCAAGTTACATCAGGTCGTCAAACTCACTGACAAACAACTCGGTGACCTGAGGGAATCTCTTGACAATATGGGTACTGAACAAGACAAGCAGCTCACCAACATATTGAAGACTCTTGATTCCATCCAAGAGGAATTCAGAGATGACCCAACCCTGCTCCAAAAGCTGACTGAGTACATGGATACTCAGAAGACCACCTCCACCAACATTGTTGAGCTACTCAAGCTTCTTCAGGGGTGGATCTTAAATCCCTAAGGACTCAGCAAGATTCAATCCAACAGTCAGTCGCTGATTCCAAGGAGTGCCTGACCAAGATATCCTCAGCCTTTGATCAGCTCTCCACCAAACATAATGAGCTGATCACCCATTATACCACCAAAGTCACTGAACTTACAACAACTCAGGCTACAATGGCGGAAGACCTCTCCGCCCTGAAGAATGAGACCTCTGATGTCAAGAAAATGGTCTCCAGTATTCTGTCTATTCTTCAGGCCTCTCCGGTTACCCCACCTCCTCAGTCAATAGATGCCTTTACTGAAGCACCAGCATCTGTTGAGGGGGAGAAACTTGATGATCCTACTCCTGAACCTTCATCTTCTGCGCTTGTTGTTGCTACAATCCCTGTTCAACCTGAAGCAATAGCAACAGAAGTTCCTGAGTCCACCACCAGTCAACCCCCTCCCACTAACAAAGGGAAGGAAATCATGGTGACTGAAGATCCACCTCAATCACAACTGGTGAAAGCATCAACAGAAAGGCGTCCTGATCCAGACTCGCCGTTTTGGGTCACCTTAGATGATGGGAGCAAATTATTTGGAACTCCTCAGGAAGTGGCCGAAGTCCTGGATGAAAAAGACAAAAGAAATGCTAAGGAAAAGGCTGAGCAACTCAACAGACCTGTAATTGTTGAAGTTGCCAAGGAGGTAATCAAGGAGACTGATCAAGCAATCAAGGGGGAAGAATTCCTCAAGCTTCAAGCTGACCTCATTGAGGAACACAATCAGCAGGCCAAGCTTAGAGAAGAAAGGAGGAAGAAAACCTATGAGAAGTATATGTGGTACATGACGAAGACCAAGGGAGAAGGCACAATCACTGATATGACCATTCACCTGACCAAGCCTATAAGCGTAACGGTTCACAGGGGACCAAGGAAGTCTGAGGTAAACAAGCCCTTCAAGTTCTCAGACTATGGGCTAAGGGAATGGGACATGATGATGTCCATTCTGAGGAAGAAGCAAGGCAAGATTGTTCCAAGTCTTCTATCTACCCTGAACTCCAAATACGAGGAACTGGAAAAGGTAGCTAAGAGTTTGGGTATAGATCATGAGAAGGCGCTTGCTTCTCAGGGACTGTCAATCCCTGAGCCTACTCAGACGATTGGGAAGAAAAGGAAAGCTGTGGAACAGGAGCCTGAACAGTTCATAGCTGCCCTTCATTGCAACAGGATTCCTCCTCAAGGAGTGAAATTTGTTCCCAACAAAGTCATCAAGACTCCTGAGTATGGTATTTTCTTCGTTGATGAGTTTGACCAACCGGCCTTCCAAAGGGTCAGTGACATACATTTTGTGGAAACGACTACTCTTCTGGCATACAAGCTAATGGCGATTCAAGTGAAGAGCGCTGAAAATGAAGAGTTTGTCAAGTTGTTAGATAGAATGATGAATGAGCGACCTGACAAAGAAGTGTTAGTGTCGAAGAAAGCTAAGTTGGAACTCATGGGAATCCTTGAAGAAGTTCCCTAAGTATTATGTTTAGATGTTAGGACAAATGTAATGGTATTAATAAAATGATGGCCCATGTTTTGTTATATCAGTGTCCTTAATAGCTTTCTTGTATATTCAGTATGAGAAGAATCCCATTTTGCTCACTCATAACTGATCAAAACACTTAGGCATAATTTATATCCAAATAGGGGGAGATTGTTGGGTCCGTCAGTACCCAAGCGTCCTGAAAATAGGATTTGAATACAAATTAAGCCAAGTGTTAATCAACCATAAACACTCTCAAGTCACTGAGTGAACAGTCACTCAGCGAGTCATCTTCAGGATGCTTAAGGTGAGTCTAAGAAGAAGGATTCACCACTCGGGAAGGCGGAACTCCCTGAGTAGGACTTAAGCCAAAGAAGAAGATGATGGGTTCAGTGAGTCATGACAAGAACTCACAGAACCCCCAGTCTCCTCAACAACAATAAATAATTGAAGACTGAAGACTGAAGACTGAAGACCTAGACTGAAGAATCTGAAGTCTGAAAGAAAGGCGAGATTAGGCGGGAAGAGTTTGAAAAGATAAGGAAAAGTCTTATCGGTCCAGAAGCAAACCTTCCCTAAAACGGCTTAAAGTCAAGAAGTGTCATAGCTGACACTCGGAAAGACTTTTAGCTTATTCCCATTGGTTCTTGGAAATGACAAATACTGTTGTAGTTGTCAGGCACGATAGGTTATTCTTTTTGTATTTTTTAATCATGGGTGCTCTTTTATACTTGTGTATAAATAGGAACAGAAGGGAGAAAAGTGGGTTAAGTTTTGTGCATTAAAAGCTTAGACTTTCACAAAACCACTTTTCTCCTCCAAAGAGCAACCACATCCCTGAGATAGCTCAGTGGGTCTTTATTGTTGTCACTCAAGAATAACTTGAGTTTAGAGAGGAGAACACACCATACCTTGTCTATTCGATCCCAAGTGTTTATTCCGCAAACACTTGGGTAATAGATTCTTTTGATTGATTTCTAATAAGAATTTAAACGTTGAAAAAACTTGTATTTTTATATTTATGTTTTACTTATTTGTTTAAATTAATCATTACGTTAATTCAGTCATAGAACACAATTAGATTAACTTTGTAGTTATTTCTATTTGTGTAACGGGAACAACAATTTAATCATTTATTAGATATATAAGAAATACCCACGAATTTGTCTACTCTGTGGCTAACATAAAGTTACCCAGGACTTTACCAACATGTTTACCCATGATGGATCAATTCGTGAGTAACTTGTGGGAAATATTTTAGCGGGAATATATCACCCACAAATTACACACCAAATATAAGTTGCGGGTAATTTCCTGGGTAAACATGTGGGAAATTCGAGGGTAACTTTTGCGAGATTGTCAATTTCCTAATCATGGGAAATTCAAGGGTAATGTGTGGGTAAATACCCACGAATCAGTGCGTATGGGTAATTTCCGTGGATAATCAACAAGATTCTTGTAGTGAAGTGGTTAGTGGCATCTTGTAGTCACGATCTTCGACTAGAAGTGATTAGAAAGTTGTGAAAGGGCATGGTGATATGGTGTTTAGGTAACATGAGTGGTACTTGGACAGTGGTTGCAGTGACCAGTACGGGTTCTCATAAGGTAAAATGGCGCTGATGTAACATGAGTGGTGGATAGTGGTTACAGTGACGAGTGTGGGTATGTGTTTGACATCCGATCAATCAACCTTGGAGTTTACATGCATCATCAAATGTACTTATGGATTGTTCTACATATTGATTGAATAAGTTTAGTTACTAAGATGAATTAGATGTGTTTGAAATAGCTTATTTTGTGTGCTTATGAGTTTATTTGAAATAGCGAAAGCTTGTAAGTGGGCTTTCTTTATTTAAGCTTAGAGCTTACTTAAGTTTATAAGCTTAAAATACCGGAAAATATAAGCTTATGAACTTTTGTAAATCCATATTTAACTTATGAACACATAAAATAAGCTAACTTAAACACTCATCCAATTGAATATTTTTATTCTTTGTACATCTATACTTCATACTGTTATATAAAGCATTTAAGATGTGGGTTTTAATAAAAATTAAGATAAGGAGGTGCGATTTTGACTGTCCATCTTATTCTTTACAAATGGTAGGGAACCACATCATAGAGTGACATGTGTCACTCTCAATTAAAACTCAACTTTATTTTAAATTAAACTATCTTTTCTAACTATTTATTTTTTTTCATAATCTAATTTCATCATACTTTTTTAAAAAATTGTTCTTTAATTCAATATACATTTGATATACGTTTATGAATTTCTAGTCTTTTGCATTTTCAGTGGTTTTTTTTTTTTTTTTTACAACTTTAACCTTAATTTGAATCGATACAAACTTGATTCGTCAAAATTATATACTTATGGATTGTTTGACGATTAAGAGAGTGTGAGGTCTTTGTACATGTGTAAAAGAGTGTGAGGGTCTTTATACATGCGAGAATGATGATGTCAATATGGCGTTGCGGGAAAGCTACAGGAAACTCAAACATACCCATACAACAAATGCATAGACATCCAGAGTATTGTGTAACGACTTTAATAAGCGGGTAAAAAATTGCGGGAAGAATTGAGTTAGCAACTCATTCACTATATTTATCGTCGTCGTTATACGCCGGACCATGTCTGTACATATATGTTTGAAGGTCCATAATGTTCCCTAAACATAACAATGAGGGCCAAGTCCAACATTTCTAAAAAAAAAAGAAAAAAAGTACCCGGAAATCAGTAAACCCTCACAAATCTGTTCAACCAAAACAGAAAAAAGAAAAAGGCAAAAAAAAAAAACAAAGAGATCTCATAAAATTCCCAACAAGAATTAAGGTTTCAATTTCCTCAATCAAATCAATAATCAATAATTCTATAAAGGTTTAGTTTCAATTTCATCGTTAATCTTTCTTAATTATTCAATTTGTTTTATCTTTTTGTAGCTTTATTATCTAACCCTAATCTGTAATCTTGAATTAATACTTGAGTTTATGGCTGATTTCTTTCTTTCCAATTAACAAATGTATTATTTTAATTGTGGGCTATGGTTTATCTCGATTATTATGTCTTGTTTGAATTTATCAATTTCACAATTTTGCAAGGAAAATATTTGCTTTATGATTGTTAAATTATTCATGCTTATTGAAAGTCTTAGTATTATTTTTATGCACATTTGAAAACTACTTTTCAATTTTGATTTTTGATGTTGTTGTGCTGTTAAGTTGAGTTTTTGTTTCGAATTAGTGTTCGGGATAGGCATCTTGAGGTCAATTAACGAAACTATCTCGTTAATTGTGTCTTGAAATGTTATAAAGTATTAATTACGGTTATGCACAACAAACGCCAATTCGCTTCTTTTATGTGTATGATGGTATGTTAAAGTTGATTGTGGGATCAGAATTGAACCTCATCTAGATCGGACTTTTATTTCATAGTTTTTAAATAAATACAGTTCTAATGTAACTCATTCTAACATGTCTATGTAAATTGTATCAGACTTAACGTCTATTTGGTAAAATGGTTAGATTTAGGTCTCGACTTGGTTCTACTTCTAATATATGTATGTGTCTTTGCTTTCAGTTTCTATCATGTGTAGATTGGTTGCTACTGAAGACGACTCGACTAGTGAGCTAGAGCATCTCCAAAGCACTGTAAATGAACTTGATCACATGGATCCTGAAATCCGTGCCCAAATTGCGCGTTTGGAAGCAAGGATAAGTAGGGTTGAAGCTCGGATGGAAAAGATCGAGGTTAGCGTTTTATATCTGCAAAGGCGAATGTATGTCTATGGCTTTGTCTGTCTCATGTCTGTTTTGTATGCCATATTCAAATGAATTTTAGTATGATTAGTTGATTTGCTCATCTCGTGTTTGTAGTGTATTGTACAAATGTAGTGATGATACTATCTATTTATGTTAGGCGAACAAAATTGATCAAGATCGATAAATGATCAGTTTTGATTAGTTTTATGTCTGACAACTCATGACTCTTGTTTTTCATGTATTCTATTCTTGTTTTCTTTTGTAATGAGAAATAACTACTAGTTAACATTTAAGCATTGTTTAGACTTTACACAAAAGAAGTGTGCATGATCATGATTATATTACACAGCGAATCACATCCGGTCTACCAAACGAACCCAAAGTGTATAGAGGTGGTAGGGCCAAGATTAAAAGTGGTCAGTGACTCAAACATGTCATTACCCCATCCAGACCGCATCTGTATATGATTGAAAGAGTTTAAGTTGATGTTCTCCCTCCAACATTTTGATTGAGTTATATGACGCCTTATATTCACCCGGCTGCTATTATGCTCGTTTCGATCAGTTACTGAATTTATTTGCTTGGCGAAAACTCCTCACTACTCGCTTTTGGATGTTTAAAAGTTAATACGAAAAATGTATGTTGTCCCACCATGTAAAGGGTTTAGGTTGATGTTCTCTCTTCATTTAAAAGAAATGTCAGAATATTATACTTTTTACTTGAAATTGAAAGATTTTTTTTGTAATTTGATGGAAAATGATAGATGTTGCTCAAGTACAATTATGACCTATGTGGCCTTTCATAGTCTCTTGCGTGTTCTTAAAACTGTGGATAGTTTTTCTCTGCAATATGGAGATATAACGTGTATATCTTGCTGTTTTCTTTCTGTTCTGGTTCATTCCTGTTATACCTTCCTGCCAACTATTAAGTGAGGTTCCCGTGACCAATTCATGTGCAAAACACACTGCCTTGTGGCTTGGAGCAACAGCTAGCTGTTTCCAGTTTCACTGGTCCTTCAACACCGTTATTGGGATTAAAACATAGAGTATAAATGTTATTGTGCTAAATACTGCTCTAGACGTATAAATGTTATTGTGCTATATGCTGCTCTAGACGTTGAGCAAGATTCTTTATAGTATTCTGTTGAGGTGGAAAAATGGGGGTGTGAATCGGGCTGGGTAAAAATGGGTTGGTCAGTGTCGGACCTTTTCTACCTGGTCCGGGTCGGACAAAGTTGACCCACCGAATTTTCATTTCATTTTGAGTTCACAGAATGCAATTTTAAATGATAAAAGAATTTAGTTTAGGGCTTTAGGCTTTTAATGATTAATCATCAAGATTGGCTCAAAAGAACCTGCTTTGTTCTCGCTGTTTAAGACTGTCAGGTCATAGTATTCTGCATCAGCCAAAAACAATTTCAAATGAAAGCAAAGCCTTCAATTTAATTGATGTGGTAAGTCATTGAATCAGTTGGCTTAATTTAAGCAGTTGACAAAATAGAAGAACAAAGCACAGCCACCATAGGTTATGTGTTTATTTTTAATCTTATAGTATTTTTATTCATAATCGAAGCTGCTATTTGTGTCTTGCCCCATGATTATGTATTTTGAGTATTGACACTTCACTTTTCCACATGATTATGTATTTTGAGTATTGACACTTCACTTTCGCATAAAATGTAAAGGGGCTTTTAGAAAAGGTACAGTGAAGCAAATATGATACTCAGCGAACGGATGAACCTCTACGAATCAAAAGCAAACGTTGTCACCTTCGAAAACCAGGTAGAAGTCTACCTTCAAACTATATCCACAAAAAGGTGTAGATTGGCGGAGACACCCTGACCCCGGGTGCCTTTTGGCACCAGCTATTGTCCACCCCACAAGGAATAGCTCCGGGCAACTCTCCTGGCCTAGTGGGGCACCAACCGGAGTGAGCCGAGACTCTCTGACTCTTGAGCTTTTATCCACAAAGTCTTTCCAGTGAGCCCATAGGTTTTGCGGAGATGGGTACCTATCTGGGAGCAAAGTGCCAGGGATGGGATTTGCAGTGTTGTAAATATCGGTCTTGGCGGTCGATATATCACTGATATATCGCTTATCGGTGGTCAACCGATACGATTTTTCACTTATCGGTCTAACTTATCGGTCATGGTCAAAATCGGTCAAGATCGGTCAAAATCGGTCAAGATCGGTCAAAATCAGGCAATATCGGTCCAAAATCGGCAGTCAAAATCGATCTAAAAAACGAAAAACATGTACCTACCGTGGCGATTTGAAGCAAGTCGGGCTATCTAGGCGTTTTGATGTTCAGATTTGCATTGGTGGTGGTGTTTTCCGGCGTCTTCATGTTGTAGGAGGGAGCAGGAGATGATTGGGGAGAGAAATGAAAAAAAGCTGCTACTAAGAAAAAGAAAAAACCCTACTTAATTTATTAGGGTATCTCTTTTTTTTCCCATCTAATAATTTACATAAATGACCCAACTCATATTATTGGGCTTTACTTAAAATTGATAAAAATTTAACTAAAAACTTATATAATGTGAATTTTGCAATATTTATATAAAATATGTAATTGGAAATAATAAGAATAATAATAAAATCAATAAAAATATATAAATTATTCATATATTATATAAAATACATATAATTTCTTTATAATTTAAGGTCTCCGATATATCACTGATATATCACCGCCATATCGGTCTTGGCGCTTGGCGGGGGGTCGACCGCCACGGTACCGCCGAGCGATATTTACAACCTTGGGGATTTGAACCCGAGTCTATTGACTCAAGAACGAAAGCTCCACCCACTGGACCAATGCCCCCGTGGTACCTTCCAACTATATGGCTTTGACTACACAGTAGGGCTGTAAACGAACCGGACGAACACGAACGGAGCCTTGTTCATGTTCGTTCATTTAATTTTAGCCGGACAAATAAACGGACACGAACGTTTAAACGGACGAATTTTCTTGTTCATGTTCGTTTATTAAGAGAATGAGTTGTTCATGTTCGTTTATGTTCGTTTATTAAGACATTAAACGAACATAAACGATCGAACATAAATGAAAATAGACAAACAAACATAAATAAACGTAAACGGACATAAACGAGCGCAAACTTAAGCTATTACTTTAAACGTACCATCTGATCATTATCCCAAAAGATAGTCTTAATAATATCATTTATCCTAGCTGATGTTTATATTCATCATTTTCCTAACTTATAGTCATGTCAGCATCATCAACCTAGTTGATGTTTACATAAAAGAGTTAAAGACACCTAAAGAACATCATTATCTTAGTTAATATATACACAATAACTTCTATAAAACATCTTTTTGAACGTCATCAAAGAAGAGGTTTAGAAGTCTATTATCTAAATAAATTAATAAGTACAAAAGTACTTAAGTAGCATATTATTGTTAGAAAGCTTTGATATACTTGATATATAATTTATTAAAATTTTTTAATATATGGGTTGTTAATCGAACAATAATAATTGAACGTAAACGAATGAAATAATCGAGCGTAAACGAGCGAAATAATCGAACGTTCATAAGCGCAAATGAACGAACGAAGCATTTGTTCATGTTCGTTCATTTAACTAAACGAACCAAAAATCTTGTTCATGTTCATTCATTTATTAAATAAACGAACATAAACGAGTTTCCCGCCGCACGGTTCGATGAACGTTCAGTTCGTTTACAGCCAATACCCCAAATGGTTAATCTTATGACTTTACTGCAATATGGAATGCTATTCAGAAATTGCATTATACAAGAAGATTGTCTGGTGAACTACCACCATGTGGGAAAAAAACTTAAGGGTGTGTTTGGTAGAGAGTTGGAGGAAGAGAAACAGAAATGGCTCAATCTCCATTGTTTGGTAACCAAAAGAAAAGAACAGGTGGAGATATTGGATATCTCGAGATTTGCATCCTTTGTACTCCCTCCGTCCTAATTTTATTGTCCCATTTTTTCATTTTGGGCGTTTCAAAATTATTGTCCCATACCAAAAATGGAAAGTGAATAGGTAGTGGAGTTTGGTAAAATTTACTATATTACCCTCGATTGAAATTAATATTACAAACTTTAATGAAGTATTAATTAATTGGTTAAGGGTAAACTTGTCATTTGACAAAAAAGTAAGAGAGATAAAGTAGTGATAGTAATGTTTTTCTAAAAGAATGTGCTTTTTGTTATGGGACTATAATTTTGGGACGAAGGGAGTATTTTAAATAGAAATGTGGGACCGGCGCGTTGTGGCTGAGCATTTCTTTTCTTATTTTTGTCGGAAATATAAAAGATAACAAAGATTATATTACAAATGCTTATTTAAACAAAGTCAAAAATCTAAATGCTTATATAAATAAAGTCAAAAATCTAAAATGCTGCAAAAAGTACAAATCAGGCACACAAAAAAAAAAAAAAAAAAAAAAAAAAACAGATAATCAGCACTGCAAAAAGTATAATCAGGCACCAAAAAAATCAGTTAATCAGCACAACCGTATCAAATCTTAAAAGCCGAATCATTAAAATCCCCGAATTTGATAAACCTCGAATCTTTCACTAACACTTGGTATCCTGATATTTTAGTTACGCTCTATTTGGTAATCAAAATCAACTCGCCTGTTTTCCTGAAACAAAAGAGTGATGCAAAATATAAATACAAATCATGTACGACTGAAAATGAAAAGATTGGCCAAACCCATAATCAAACTCAACCCATCTAACAAAATTATTAAAAAAATCTGGTTTTGTATATTCGATTAGTAGGAAAATTAATCTAAAAATAAAAACCTTAATTAAATTGGGAGATTAAAAATAATAAAGAAGAAACAAATACATGCGTTAGAATACTTACAAAAAAAAAAAAAAAAAAGTTTTGTTTGGCAAAATCTTCCAATAATCTCTTAAAAAATACAGCCTGCAATTTTTAAGTTCAAAATTAATACAATTATACCAAGACATCTCATCAAAAGATTAAGGATTGATATAATCAGTACGACTCCTTCAGATCTCATCAAAAGCTAAAACAAAACTATTTTGCAACGTGCATCTCAAAACTATTAAACGCAGAAGACAAAGCAATCGTAATGGAGAAAAAAAACGTGTTCCAGAAAGGCGTGGAAACTTTGAATTCCGAGGTAGATATGTGCCTTCATTTTATTTTTTTGATCTGAATGGTTTGATCTTTTCCACAGACAATGTATTTTTTTATTTTTTATTTTTTTGAAAGAAGGTTTTAGGTGAAACTGGAAGAGGGAGTAAGGGTTTATGAATTAGTGAAATAAATGAATTAGTGAAATCTTTTATATAATAAAACAAAACCTTAGTGGGGACTTTTACATTTCAAAAAAATCAAATCATACCTTATTAAGTAATAATCAAATTATTATTATTATTATTTTCTTAAATATTAAATAAGAAAAGCCTAAATACTTCTAAATTTATCCATATTCTACAAAAAAAAGAATGTGATTTGTAATCATTCAATAAAAACTTACAAAAATATACGTGTCAAAATATAAAAAATTAAAACTTGAAAACTGTGGAGCAAGTTTTTCAAAGATTTGGGCTGAAACTTAAAATTCAGTATCATTCCCACTAAATATTTGAAGTCCCAACATTCTCAAATTCCTCCTCCATCAATCAAACTCGATCTCTTATCATTCATTCACGCACAATCATTGACACAAGAACATCTCCTCCAAATCTAATTAATATTAAAACCCACTACATTCGTAAATAACCCTAATTCAATACCTCAATCAAAGTACAATGGTTTTGAAGGTCCTGTTATAATAATTAAAACCCGAAATTAAAAATAATAATTTATTTAAATGATTAGAAAAAACCCCGCGCGTGCGCGAGCATTATATCTATAAATGGTGAAAGCAAAATAATAATAATAATAATAATAATAATAATAATAATAATAATAATAATAATATCTATGTATTATTTATCACATAAGAAGTAAACTATTATAAATTTGTCCATAAATAGCCCCTAGACTACCTACACTTGTACATATTTAACTTTGATTAAATTCTATGGTAGTTTTTTAAGTGATTAGGTAGGTTAAAGGTGTGTTTTGATTTTTTTTTTTCAAAAATATATATTAGACTTCAGCATTTTTTATAAAATCGTACATACGTTAAAAGCATATCAATATTGTGCTCGTTTTGTTCGTAATCCAGAGCCCTTTGCATTGGTATATTTTTTATTAAAGAATTCATTAGATATTTGTTTAATAAAGTTTGATATATAAAAAAGTCGTAAATAACAAGAAGTACATAGTAATTTTTGTAAGTCGTTGCATATTTTGAGGTAAGTTTTGTAACATTTTCCTTTTCTTGTGGGAGAAGGGACTAAACGACGCCGTATGCTAGCAAAAGTACACAAAAAGTTGAAACGACATTTTATGGTCCCTCCTTAAATAAAAAAAAAAAAAAAAAAAAAAAAAAAAAAAAAAAAAAAAACCTACTTCTTTTTAACCGGTAAATGTAAAATAGTATAATTTCCATCCCATCTTGTATGGAAATTGATTTTCACAACGAATCTATGTGTTCTTTATATAAATAAGTTGGATAAGGAGGGTATAAAAAGAAAAGCACGTGATAGTCACATATTTTAAACCCAATTTTCTATGTGTGTTGGCAATGAAGGATTCGGAATCATGGGAGGATTCCCACCGATCAATCACAGACTGCCATGTGGCAGGCAAAAAAAGAAGGATTCTGAATCCTAAAGTGTTGGCAGTGGGAGGACTATGGAGGATTCAGAATCATCACCCCCCAATGGTCCATTTTCTCCCCCAACGTTCCAATTTCGTTTTGTCTTTTTCCCATGCTTCGTCGGCCTACTCTTGCTTCCGAATCATGAGCCGCTAGCGGCAAGGGGGTTGGCGGCGGTGTTTGCCGGCGGCCTCCCCCCAAGCCGCTGGCGGCATGCCTCCCATTGCCAACACCCTAAGGCCTAACCACAACAACCACTGAAGATCTGGGGGATTTTGCCTTCGTCATCATTGATTACCGTCATCACCTCCTTTTCGTGGGTTAATCTTGTGCCTGGTAAAAGTAATACATCTCCTCATGTTGTTCTTCCCTCTGATTTGTATCCTTAATTCAGAGGGTCTCGGAGAGGTGTTCAACAGGTGTCGTCGCACATGGCTTCCACTTAAAAGGGGTCACATTTTTATTAGTTTTGCAAATAAATACGTATAATATTAAACATATACGAGTCATATAATTTAAGTTTATATGCAATTTTCTTTTAGTTTACAAATGTAATAAGGCATCTATGTTGTTATTACCTAAGGCCACCGAAAATGCCGAGACGACCCAGCCTTAATTTATTACATCATGTTGTTCTTCCCTCTCATTTATATCCTTAATTTTATTACATTTTTCACATGTTGTTCTTCCCTGTCATTTGTATCCTTAATTTTATTACATTTTCCACATCTATACGCATGAGACCAATTGATTATTTTTGCTAAAATTTACCTACTTCAAGGTTTGGATCATTTTATAGATTGTTTATAGATTATTGTTAGATAAACAAATTTGCTTCTGAAACTTCCATTGAAAACTCCTACTTGTTAAAAAGTCAGATGAAGTTCCCTTGACCATGATACGAGTTGAGATGCATGAAGTCTAACTGGAAGTGGTCGTTTGTTTTTAGTATTGCATGCATGTATGTAGTCACAAGTCTTCCACGTTCATATTAATGTGCAGTTGAGTCCCATATTTACATGATCCCATGTTATAGATGTAATGCAGAAGAAAAGAAAATTGTTAAAAGTCTAGGTTCTCTATTTGTTCCTTTTGGGTCTTGCATGCTCAAAGGGCCTTATCAAATCGTTTCTCTATCTAGTTTATTGGGAGATTGACCATCTCAAATCGGTCTCTATCAATGGTGCTTTCATTGACTTACTAGACGCCTTGAAGACGATACCCACCTTCCCTACAAGAATCCATAGCCCCCATAGTCGACAACATATCCAAACTCTTTGCATCCCAAATCGCATTAAATACCCAACTCGACATAATCATAAAAAAACAAGCCATACAATTAGAACGAACCTTAGCCCTCATGTCGACCATCGCTCGAACTCACCAATGGAATACCAATACGTCTAGCATACCAAAACTGCTAAACCCGACAAAACCATGACTCAAGTTATCACTGTACCGTCTTCAGCTATCACATGTTGGAAAACGACGTAGCCACCCAACTTCTGTGACAACCGGCAACTTTACAGGCTATTAATTAATCAGAAAACTTAAATTATTACTTTTCGAACATTTACGAGCTTATTTAACTCAAAAACGAGAAGTTATCTCGCTTACTGTGAAAAACAAGCCCGAACGCGTACCAACACCAAACTAACTATGGTTTGCATTAAGTTAATACATTACAACATCATTAAACTTATTTTCATAATATTTGCATAAAAACGCTTACAATTTTTATTTTTACGTAAGTGTGCATGAAAACGCCCAACCGACCCCCCACCTTTGCATTAAACACCACAGTACACACACTAACAACCAAAATTTGAAATCAAAGCCATTTTCCCTCCTCTCCCTTGTCTCCATCCGATTTCACCATCACCACAACAAACCAATATTTGTTTGCTAGCCTTACATGATGATATCACACATTTTGACACATATTGGAAGTCAAATGCTTGTTTTTATTTAACCTAACAACTAGGGGTGTTCATCGGTTCGGTTCTCGGGTATTCGGTTTATTCGGTTCGGGTTGTTCGGTTAAAAAAATTTTTTGGGTCATAACCGAAAACCGAACCGAACCGAAAATATTTGTGACCGAACCGAACCGAGAACCGAACCGAAGTTCGGTTCGGTTATGGGTCAAAACCGAAAACCGAAATTTTCTTAAAAAATAACTAATCATAGCACATGTCCCCATTACGGTATGCCAAAATATATGCAAAACGACATACCTAGACAAGTTTTAACATCTATTGAACACAAAATACCCTAACATCATAGGACCTAGGGTTAGTCAAGTTATATTTTTTTAATTAATATATAAAAAATATTAAATATTAATTATAATTCGGTTTTCGGTTCGGTTCTCGGGTCAATATCCTAAACCCATAACCGAACCATAAACCGAATTAAATGTTCGGTTCGGTTCGGTTTTGACCAATTCGGTTCGGTTAAGAATTCGGTTCGGTTAAGAATTCGGTTCGGTTATTTTCGGTTCGGTTCGGTTTCGGTTTTCGGTTACTGCGGATATTACCCGACCCATGAACACCCCTATTTAACCTAACAACACACACACACACAACACATTCACCACAACAACATTTTCTCTCATCCTTTCCTTCTCTCTAGTTCGAACGAACCACAAACACACCCTTTTATCAATTTTTCATGATCTTTGAAGGTTTTGGGTTGTACTTTTGGGTTTAGTAGTTGATTTGGAAGAGTTCTTGGGTCATTTCATAATCATTAGGGTTAATTAGATCTACATTTCTTTGACCAAAGTTGTAAGTCTCCTTTTTCAAAGATTACTTGTACTTTCTTGATGTTTATGACTTATGATTTACTAAAGTACAACTTATATGTAAGATTTGTAAGAAAAATTAAAGAGCTAGTCATGTATATATATACATATACACGACCCACTTATAAACCCTAGACAAGAATTTGTATCACCATATTTGTGTTGTCTTTTGTTTAAAACTATATGTACCAAGTTACTTGCGGTTAAGTTTTGCGGTTTATTTTGTAAGTTGAAATGTTTATGTTGTTATCAAATCGGTGGAAGGGAAACTAGGATAGTTGGAGTTGTTGTGTTGTTGAGAAAATTGTAACAATCGGTGGAAGGGACTAGGTTTAGTATGATGTTGTGATTTGCGGTTGAAAACGTAGTTTAGATGATGAAATATACACCTTACGACCTTGTTGTCCTGAAACAGTAAATACACCAAATTGGACTTATAAGTTTCAACAATAGGATAAAGAAATAGAAACTAGACAGTATAAGCTAAACGTGGCCGCTGAACCACTAAAAACGGACTTAAAACGAGAAAGTTATGGTATTTTGAAGTTACGAATAAAACTATACTTTTTACAAAAAAACTACATTATTAGCTAAAATATATTTTTATAAACTTTGAAATAGTTTTCGAACCATTAGAAACGAGATAGGTAAAATTGGTAAAGTAAGAATAAACGAATGGGTAATGCCCAATTTTAGTTAGAATATTACACTTATAATATTTCTTAGACTATTTTATAAAGGGAAATTTACAAAAAATAGACGGTCGCAACAGTGTTTAATCACTTTTTAGACGACCTTTGACTTTATTCAAAAATAGACCGGGGAGACCGGGCAACTTTTACAACCACCAACCATAAGCCGCCACTTAGCATGTACTTGGGACACTTGTAGGATGCATGGGTGGGTTGCCCAGTTGCCCGATCTATTTTTGAATAAACGAAACTGAAGGTCCAAATAGTGAATTATCAAGTGGGCGACGGTCTATTTTTGTAATTTTCCCTTTTATAAAATAACGATATAATTACGAAACTATGAACTTTTATATAAAATAAAATGAACATTACTTTTAAACACTACATAATGACGAAAGTATTAACTAGACTTTTATAAAAAATAAAAATGGATACTAGTTTCAAAACCCGACAAAAGGACGAAACATTTTTATAAAAGAGTATTATTTCAAATACTTATAATAAAAACAAGACTATTTTTATTACATGACTATTTAAGCTAGTAAACACAAACATTTGTTAAAGTGTCGAAACTTATAAAAATACATAACTTTGACGTAAAATGTATTTTACTTATAAAACTAAAACACGAACATGCCATGGTGATACAAAGCCTTGGAAAAACATTTACATTTATTGCATTTCACATAATGTAATACTAAGTCGAACCATACTTACTTAGGTCGCGTGTCAGAGCCGTTACATCTAATACTTTGACTTACTTTCCGCGGACTACTACTTTACCTGAGGTGAGTTCATGACCCCTGTTTTACTTGTTTTGCAATACTTTGGGGTGAGAATACATGCTCGTTTTACTTAAATTCAATACTCATCTTACTTAAATACATGCTTGTTTACTCAAAAACATTACTTGCTTTACTTAAATACTTGTTCGTTTACTCGAACACATTACTCATTTACTCGTTACATACTCGGTTACTTTCTCATGGACACAAGTACTTGAAACATATACGTGAGTTTATAGCCCCACTTTTAATATTTTAATACTTGTTTTACAAACTTGGGGTGAGAACATGGTTGCTTCTACTTTGGACACAAGCACTCTTTTAAATTGTTACGGATTAGCCTAAGTATCGATAACCCACTATGCCTACATTATGAACCGTTAGTTCCTGCGGGAAGCACGAGTGTTATAAATAAATTATCGGGGTGACTCCCCCGTTCGGTTTGACCGGATAGGCAAACAAATGTATACCATGTCGGAATCTAAGTGTTGAGGGTTAAACACTTACTGGGCCTTTATACTATATGCACTTACTTGCATGCTTAACTGTCGTAGTTTCAGTGTCATGAGACTTAATTCAATCATAATACTTTCCCTAACATTGTATTCGTTACAATGATCACTAATATTTTTCCTGACACTGTAAGTGAAACAGTTGTCACTAAATACTTTACTTGATATTGTATGCGTACAATTATCACTCTCGAAAACTTTGTGGTCTACAATACTAAATTACTTAAAGGTAAACACTTATTTTCATGACATTGTGGGTGACACAATGGTCACAAAGTTCTCTTTTGAATCCACGTTACTTTTACTCTACGTTATTATCCATAAAAACCTATGAACTCACCAACTTTATGTTGACCGTTTTAGCATGTATTTCTCATGTTGCTGATTTATCTAGCTCGGTATGCATTAGAGCTTTGCATAGAGTCTCATCTCATGGGAATTTCATCATGAAGATTTTCCAACAATATCATAACATTCGATGTGAACTTTGAACTACCTTTCTGTTAGTTTTGTGGACAAATATTAATACGTGTATGTCTAGAATCGATTATGATTGATTAATTGTTAAGTTGTTTTATCATATGTAATTTTAGATAGATCTAAAATTGGGAAAGACCTCAATTAAATATATTAATGAATCTATTATGTGCAATATGGTATATATTTGTTATGACTAACGCAATCGATACGTCGATGCATGTGGCTCACTTACCATTGTAAGTGATAGTCTTAGTTAAATGTATGCATAATTAAACATAGAATGATTATTAATAGGTTTTATCAAACAAAGTTTGCATGTGTCTATTTGTTTACATAAATTAATTGTTAAGTTATGTGCGTTATTTAGTTGTTTATTTTTATTATTACTTGTTTTTGTTTAATTGTATGACACGTTGTAAGCAAAAAAGGGTGATTTTTTTTTTTTAATAGAAAATAAATGGACTAAATAATGGTGAAACTTGATGTGATAAATTATGAATCTTGCAAAGTCTTATGTGCCGATAGTGGTTCGCTTCGCACGGTAATTTGCTCGCAGGCGAGACTAGCAAGGTTATAATTTATAACATGTTTTTAAGACTTAAAGTCATAAACTTTTAATTGAGTGATGAGTTTTTGAACCAAAAGTAAGAATGGCTCACCCAGTTTTGACAAACTATAAGAGGGGTTTAAGGATGATTGACATTAAATTGTCAAACCAAAAGAGACTCGTTTTTAATTGGCACTTGTGCTGACGTTTGTCTCTCCGCTCCTTTTTGCGTCAAATTGGAGCTACCAAGTATGACTATTTTTATGTACAAAATCATCTTAAGGGTGAATCGACCTCAATTCCACGTGCCACTTTGTGGTAATTATCCGAATAACTTGGGTCTTTTGACTCATGCAGTAGTAGGATATAGCGAGTGATAATTGTAGGTAATTATTTGATTGGTGAACCCAATACCTCAATTAAAACTTTGTTGATTTAATCTTAGCTTAAATTGGTAAATAAAAAGGGTTTGAAAAACTTATGATACGAAGATGTGTGCATGCTTCTTCGTACATATTTTGATTGACACATCAAAATTAGTACCCTAAAATTTAAGTTCATGCCATCTAATTATAAGAAACACTTGAAGTTATTATTTAGCCTAAGTGAGACCTTACCTAGATTTTAATGACAAGATAAATTTTCGTTAATGCGTGAGACCATAAATGGAGAATTTGCAGTTTCTAAGTTAGACAACTTAATTAAGTTGTTAGTGAGACCTAGAAACTTAAGGCATGAAATGGGATGAAACATGCTTACTTTGCAAATTGAATTTGGAAAATGTAAATCCCATAATAATCTAGGAATTGCAAATTGTTTGCCAATTATTATTCGACAGATTACCATATTTTATACTTTCATTACTAGCAGATCAACTGATGTAGTGAAATTATGTAAATTTGGATCCTAGTTTTCAAGAAAATTCAATGGTTATATGTATATTTCCTTGGGTATTTTATTTTCTAGAAAAGTTGTATTATCATAATACTAATATTTGAACTTTTTCTGTAGAAATGGCTCAACCCGATAATGTTGTACTAAGTTCGGCGTTCAAAAATCATTTTGAACGGGAAAAATTGACTGGCCCGAATTTCAATGACTGGCATAGGTCACTCAGGATAGTCTTGAGAGTGTCCGATAAGATGGAATACTTGAATAAGCCTTGCCCTGCTGAACCAGATGCTACTGAATCCGAGGATGTCAGAGCTGCCTGGAAACTGGAGTATAAAAAGCACAATGAGGTTGCGTGCTTGATGCTTGGAAGTATGGCTCCCAAATTGCAAAAGCAATTTGAGCACCATTTTCCTTATGATATGCTTCAAGAACTCCAAAAGACTTATGAGAAACCACCTGCAGTTGAATTGTATGATTTGATCGATGCATTACATAGCTGCAAGCAGGGTGAAGGTAAACCTGTTAGTGATCATGTGTTGGAAATGAAGAGCTACATGGACCAACTACATCAGATCAACTACATCTACCCGAAAATGTATGTGTTAACTTAATCAACAGATCCTTGAACAAGGATCTCTCTGGTTTTGTTCGAAACTATAACATGCATTGCGCGGGGAAGACAATCACAGAGTTGCTTGCAATGCTTGTGGACTATGAGAAAGGTTTACCAAAGAAGGCACCTACTCCTCAGGTATTAGCTATACAAGGAGGTAGGATACAAAAGCCAAAACCACAGGCGAATAAGAAGGGTAAGGGAAAGGTTGACAATGGTAAGCAAGTTATGGCCTATAAACCTAATCCTAAGAAGAATAACCCTAAGAAGAACAAGGTGAATCTTAACAAGAAGGATCAGGCTTGCCACCACTGCCATGAGGTAGGACATTGGAAGAGGAACTGTCCACTCTACCTTGAGGAGTTGCGAGTGAAGAAGCAGAAGGCTGAGGCTGGTAACCCCAACACTTCAGGTGACTTTTTCATGATTGAATTATTTTCATTAACTCATAAAATAAATTCTAGGGTATACGATACTGGATATGGTATTCATATTTGCAATACACTGCAGGGGTTTAGAGTTGAAAGGAGACTGGCCTACGGAGAACAATATCTGCACGTGGGTAACGGAGCACATGCAGCTGTTGAAGCTATAGGCGTATTTAAATTAGTTTTGCCTTCGGGCTTAGTATTGTCTTTAAATAATTGTCATTATGAACCTACTATTGTTAGAAGTGTTGTTTCCTTTTCACGTTTGTTGGATATTGGTTTTAATCATACTGTTACTAGCAATGGAATTTCAGTTTCTTTAAATGGTGTTTTTTATTTTAATGTTATGGCTGTGAATGGTGTTTTTGAAATTGACATGAATGATAATGTATCCAATAATTATAATTCAATGTATAGCATTAATAATAAGAGAATCAAGAATGTTTTGGATTCATCTTATCTTTGGCATTGTCGACTTGCTCATATAGGCAAGACTCGTATGGAAAAGCTGCAACGTGAAGGGCTTTTACAAGATATCAATGATGAATCATTTGATAAATGTGAATCTTGTATATCTGGGAAGATGACAAAAAAACCTTTCAATAATCGTATGGAAAGGGCTTCTGATCTACTTGGTTTAATACACATTGATGTGTGTGGACCACTTAGACATATGTCAAGGAAAGGTGCTAGCTACTTCTTAACCTTTACTGATGATTTCAGCTGTTATGGATATGTTTATTTACTTAAACATAAACATGAGGTGTTTGAAACATTTAAGGTTTTCAAAGCAGAAGTAGAATTGCAACTTGGAAAGAAGAATAAAGCTCTTTGATCCGACAGAGGTGGTGAATACCTGAGTCAAGAGTTTAAAGATTATTTAGCTGAGAATGGAATTGTCTAGCATCTCACATCTCCATATACTCCACAAAAAAATGGTGTATCTGAGAGAAGAAATAGTACATTGTTGGACATGGTGCGATCAATGTTTAATCTTACAACTCTTCATTTATCCTTTTGGGATAATGCCTTAGAATCTGTTATTCACATTTTAAATATCGTTCCGACCAAGAAGGTTGGTAAGACACCTTATGAGTTATGGAATGGAAAAACTCCTAACTTGTCTTATTTAAAGGTCTGGGGTTGCGAGGCGTTTGTTAAACGTGACTCAGCAGATAAGCTCCAACAGAGATATGTAAAGTGTATCTTTGTAGGATACCCAAAGAAAACGATGGGTTACTACTTTTACTACCCACCTGAAAACAAAGTAATTGTTGCTAGGTATGGAGATTTTCTTGAAAAGGATCTCATATCTCAAGAATTCAGTGGGAGGATTTATAATCTGGAAGACGATCAAGAAGATACATTACCTTCTGAAAACACTAGCGAACTTCCTGTGGAACCTGAAAGTCTGGGTTCTCCACCTGAAGTTGTTCCCATTCGCAGATTTGTAAGGACTGTGAAAGCACCTGAACGTCTATGTCTTAACGTAGAAGTTGAGGAAACTATATTAGGGGATCTTGGAGAACTTGCTAATTATAGAGCTGCCATGAATGATCCTGAAAAAGACAAATGGCGAGTTGCTATGAATGGGGAAATGCAATCCATGAGAGATAATGAAGTCTGGATTGAAGTAGACCTTCCTCCCAATGCCAAGGTAGTTGGAAGTAAGTGGCTCTTCAAGAAGAAAACTGACATGGATGGCAATGTACACACCTATAAGGCTCGTTTGGTAGCTAACAGCTTTACTCAAACTTATGGTGTTGACTACGAGGAGACCTTTCCTGTAGCTAACATAAGGGCCATTAGGATTCTCATAGCTATAGCTGCATACTATGACTATGAGATTTGGCAAATAGATGTCAAAACCGCCTTCTTAAATGGTCGCCTAGATGAAGACATCTATATGGCGCAGCCTGAGGGGTTTGTGAATCCAGAATTTCCAAACCGTGTATGCAAACTTCAAAGATCCATTTATGGATTGAAGCAAGCATCACGGCAATGGAATAAGAGATTTGATGAAGAAATCATAAAGTTTGGGTTTACTCAGAACCTTGATGAGCCATGTGTATATCACAAAGCTAGTGGGACTGATGTTATTTTCCTTGTCCTATATGTTGATGACATATTGATCATGGGTAAAAATATTCAAAGATTGAAAGAGGTTAAAGCCTATCTTGGGAAATATTTTTCCATGAAGGATTTAGGAGAAGCAGCATACATTCTGGGAATCAAGATATATAGAGATAGATCAAAGCGGTTGATTGGATTAAGCCAAATTGCTTACATTGATAAAATATTGAAGAGATTCAATATGCAAAATTCCAATAAGGGATATTTGCCAATGCAAGAGAATCATGGCTTAAGTAGCAAAGCATGTGCTTCAATACCTGCAGAGGTGACACGCATGAAGAGAGTCCCTTATGCTTCGGTTGTGGGATCTATTATGTATACGGTGAGATGCACAAGGCCTGATGTGGCGTTTGCTCAAAATATAACCAGTCGATATCAACATAATCCAGGTGAACTCCACTGGACTGCTGTTAAACATATTCTCAAGTACTTAAGGGCTACAATAGATATGTTTTTAGTATATGGGGGGAATCTAGAAGTAGAACTTGGTGTTACAGGTTACTGCGATGCTTCCTGGAAATGTGATAAAGATGATACAAAGTCTCAGATGGGTTATGTCTTTGTCATTAATGGAGGAGCTGTGGATTGGAAGAGCAAGAAGCAGAGTACTATAGCGATGTCTGCAACAGAAAGTGAGTACATAGCTGCTTCAGAAGCTACAATGGAAGCCGTCTGGATTAGGAAGTTCGTTTCAGGGCTTGGAGTTATGCCCTCAATTGAAAACCCTATAAAGATGTATTATGACAATTCAGCTGCAATTACATTTGCCAATGAACCTGGAATCATGAAAGGCACCAGACATTTCCCGATTAAATATCACTATTTTCGAGAACAAGTCGAGATAGGTGAAATCGAGTTACTCAAAGTTCACACAGATAATAATCTAGCAGATCCCTTAACGAAGGCTTTACCTGGTGGAAAGCTTTATCAACATGCTGAAGGCATAGGACTTCGTTTAGCTAGTAGTTTCATGCCCATATGTGATTAGTGTTTGGATAAAAGGATGTTATGAATAATTATTATTTTAATAAAATAAAATATTTGTTATGTTTGATTATCATTTTCTTAATAATATATCCTGTATTTGTATGTTTAATCCATGAATAATTTAATTATTCTAAATTGTCCGTTGTCAATTGATGATATGAGAATATCATTAAAATTAAGACAAATCTGAGTATTGGTATAATATACTTGAAAGTATATTGATGAGTTGACATGCCAATTTCACATGATATTCAAAGAATTGAATATAGGACTTATCCCAACTACATGATTTTACTTTATGGATCTAGTCATCAAGTAAATCATGAATATAGTTATCCTCATACTTGAGATACCACAAAACTGTCATGGATGTAGTGCATTTTTGTAAAGCAATTTACCGTTATACGTTATTGGTAGCCATAAGGATTGTTTTCAGAAGTGTTGCAAAGTTCATGGGTTCTGCTTGTAGTCAAGAAAGATTGTTCCTTCAAATTTGTTTTGAAATTTAATATTGTTGGGTTCCTTGTAGGGTTGACAAGTTATTTGCATGGCCACGCCCAAGATCTATCTGGAATACGTTCAGACGATTTGGTAATCTTGCTCAATCAGAAACAACGAGAAACAGAATAGTTAATTAAAGAATGACTAAGATCCATATCTTTATTAACGTAGTATTAGTAACAAAATGATAAGTATGATGATGAATCATCGAAAGGTTTTTCCAGGAGACCACCCTCGAGTTGTACTAGGGGCATTGGCGTGTTGCTAGACGCTAACCAATGTTATAACACTATTAATAGATGTCCAAGTGGGAGCTGTTGGTTTTGTGGACAAATATTAATACGTGTATATCTAGAATCGAACTCGCGAGACCACGGGATTGCACACTTTACGTATGAGAATTAATGAATAATAATTAATATATAAAACGTTATATATAATTATTAAAAACACAAAATAAAGACTAACGGAAGTTAAGTAGTTAACGGCAATTGACTAACGACCATTAAATAATTAAGTAAAGGACTAGAGTGAAAAATAGAAGTCAGAAAAGTTCCAAAAGCCCCTTGGGCGGTTTGGCCGATCGGCATGGGCTTGGGGATACCCAATCTTATCCCAACTTGTCTTCCAAGTCTTCTAAACTATAAATACAAGGCTTAGGGTTATTTGTTTAGTACCTTTTGTGCACTAGCTATAACCCTAAACTTGTTTTCTTGTTTCCTCTTGTTTGGCCGATCGACTAGACACCCTCTAAGGGCCGATCGGTTTTGGTTTTTTCCAAAACAAATTATTTGGTTTAATTTGTGTTTTAACTACTAGCATCACGTTAATTCGGTTATAGTATGTGTGTACAAGAAAGTGGTATTAACTCACTATAGTTAATATCTTGGATTGAATTACAAAACGATAAGGGGTAATTCGTTAATCCAATTATAAACCCTAATTAGGGTTCATCACTATTGATTGCTTGGAGTTGATTCTTGTTTAGCTAGAATCAAAGGTATGTTTACATTTAAATTAGGTTAACTAATTATGTGTTAATGATCTTTACGCTTCCGCATGTTCTCTTTGATGTTATGTGTTTTATTTATGAAGTAGTCATGTTATTAAAATACAACACTTTCATTTGGGACTTGTACTTTTGTAACTAATAATTGAAACTTATTTTCATCGAATGTATTTTTAAAATTACTCATGTATAGGTCGTTCAATATAACTTGTAAATTTGTTTCCATGAAGTCACGCCCTCGGTTACCATTCCGCTGTGATATTTTGGGGGTGTTACAACTTCGAACTACCATTCTACCCGTTCTTGCTCCGCCTACCAGCCTGGTTCCCAAATCTTCAAACTTTCGACAAGAGATAGTTATATTCCATCCGACAAAGCTCAATCAAACATACGCCTTGCTACTCTCGTCAAGGACAAGTTTACACTCGGACAAGTTTGGTTCTCGCCCTCACCCTTCATTGGACTTTGTTTGCGTACTGGAAGACATTTCCTTCGGGTCTCCCATGTATCCCACAAAACTTTGTTCTTCCCGAATCAAAACACGACCCACCTTGGGAGCCGCGACCCGAGTTCCATGAGGCTTGAGGAAAAGGCTCGTTTTCAGGCGCGGAGTATTGATACAAGTTGAGATGCATGGAGTCTAACTAGAAGTGGTTGTTTGTTTTTAGTACTGCATGCATGTATATAGTCACAAGTCTTCCACGTTCATATTAGTGTGTAGTTTAGTCCCATATTTACACGATTCCATGTTTAGTGCATGTCTCCTACTGCCTCTGTCCCATAAAAACTGTCCACTTTGACTTTTTTAAGTCTTTGTTTTTCAACTTTGACCTCAAATATTTATGTTTGCGTTATATAACACTTGATGAAAAATATATGAATGGATTATGATTTAAATGTATTTTTATTGTTATAATTTTCATCAAGTATTATATAACGCAAACAAAAATATTTAAGGTCAAAGTTGAAAAAGAAAGACTTAAAAAAGTCAAAGTGGACAATTTTTATGGGACGGATGGAGTATTATCTAGCAAGTAACTTGTAACCGCATGTTTATTTCCTTTATATATTGAGGAAAGTACAAAAGTGGTACAAAATCTTTTTGTTGATCCCAACTATGGCCAATTTTGAAGCTCATCTCTAAAATGGTTATGCTCAACTTCTCAACTCCGTAACTCCACCCAAATCTTGACAATGTCTGTTAGGTCACCATAATATAACAACACAAGTGTATTAAAGATAGAAATGAGATAGAGAGAAATAGATATGGTCGATTACTTCACTAAATAAAATGACAAAGGTTTAGTATAGATATGAAATAACCAACACCTCACTATGTGAGGTTTACATTATATTTATAGGCAAGGAGCTATGGCAATGCCCCATGTGCTCTTGCTAAACATTTCCATACGGCCCATGAGCTTACTACTTGGGCCGTAGGCTTTTACAAACATATAAGCCATATAAAACTAAGCAACCTATTGCATAAGTAAATGACCAAGACTTGATAATAGTTACATGCATTCCCAACAATCTCCCCCTAAGGGTTGGTCATCAAAGGTTGCTTGACGTCTTCTTTGCTTCTTTGGCTTTGACGTCTCTAGTATCTTTGTTCTTTGTTCTTGTTCTATGATGTGATAAAGTTGTGATCTGCCTTTCATCAACGTCTTTAGTTCCGGTGTCTTTACGTCTTTTCCACCATGCTCATGGGGCGTTGCCCTAGCTCCTTGCCTATAAATATAATGTAAACCTCACATAGTGAGGTGTTGGTTATTTCATATCTATACTAAACCTTTGTCATTTTATTTAGTGAAGTAATCGACCACATCTATTTCTCTCTATCTCATTTCTATCTTTAATACACTTGCGTTGTTATATTATGGTGACCTAACAAGTGGTATCAATCGCCAAAAGATAGTTGTGGAGTGTGTTTCATGTGATACGTACCATTTACTATTTGTTATGTTTGGTTTTGTGTATAACTTTGTGACGAAATATTCTTTCTAGCACTCTTTCTTCACGCTTGTAAAGTGTGAAGAAGTCTATAGTGTTTAGGAGTTAGATTTATAGTCGAAAGTTAGGATATTTTTGCTTTACATTAGTTTGTATCATAGTTTTACTAATGTACATTCTATCGAAATTAATCAAATTTCATCCTTTATGTTAAAGCTTTAAACTTTCTTATCATTTAAGACTTTTAAACGTTTTTTATCCAAAAGAATTGTTCTAAACGTCGTTCTTGATAGAAAGAAAGGTTTTTTTTTTTAAGTTGTTCGCAATTGGAAGTTAGGGTTTATCGGAATTGGCACTTAAGGGTTTATCAAAATTGGCACTTAAGGGCTTATCGAAATTGACACTAAAGGGTTCATCACAATTCATCAAAAGTTCTTCATCACGATTCACGGTTTCCTCGGTATACTCCTAGCTTATATAAGCTTGTGAAAATACTTTGACTTAGTGGAAATCCCATAACTTGTATAAGTTAGTAAGATACTATCAAAATTGCAAATTGTCATCGCAATTGCAATAACTCATCGAAACTGCAAACTTGCTGTCGAAATTGCAACTCTCATCGCAATTCATTTGAAGTTCAAGTTCTATCGCAATTCAACAAATCTGTCGCAATTGGATATCATCACAATTGGCCAACCAGTGAACAGTGATTTTCGGAATTGAATTTGAACTTTGTTTATCGCAATTGGACTACCAGTGAATAGTGATTATCAAAATTGGATGTGAACAATACTTATGATCTAAATTCATAATCAAACAAAACCAAACTTCATATACCACAACACACTTCTCAATTGTCTTCAAAAGATCCATTTCAACATAACACAAGTTAACAATCACAATCATGTCTCAACCACCTTATTTCAACTACTTTCCTCAGCAATATCCTCAGCAACAGCAGTATTCTCAGCAACATCAGTATCCTCATCAACAACCATATCCTTACCAACTGCAACCCATGCAACCACAATCATTCTTTCCACAACAACAATTCCCTCAACAACAATCATACCTTCCACCACAATTTGCAATGCAATCAGTAACTACATTTCCTCCTCCATCTAAAGAACCACATTGGTTTGCTCAAATGTGTGCGGCAATCAGTAGCCAACAATCAATTCATGAAGCTGGATCACTTAAAAGACCTCCAATGCTCACTCTTGGAAATTATGTTCGATGGGCAAGTCGATTCTTTAGGTTCATCGAACTCCGGAAACCTCATGGAAAATATCTGAAGAAGGTTATACTTGAAGGTCCTTTCCAAATGCCAACAACAACTATTCCTGGAGATCCACAAGCTATTCCTCCAAGACCTGAAATTGTTACCACCCTTCCTGAGAATCAACTAACAGCAGAACAAATACTTCACCGTGAAGCCGATGAACTTGCAATGGAGTATATTGCTCTAGGTATACCTAATCCAATTCTCCGAAGCGTTGATGCTCAGAAAACTGCAAAGGACATGTGGGAACTTATACATCTCTTGATGGAAGGCACTGAACTTAACCAAGAAGACATGGAATCCAAACTTTATCTCGAATATGAAATGTTCATGATTGATCCAGGGGAGACACTTGAGTCTTATTATCATCGATTCACATACATCATTAATGACTTGGACAGACACAACATCATCTTGCCAAAGATTGCAGTCAACACGAAGTTTCTCAATTGTCTAGGTCCTGATTGGTAAAAGTATGTTAGATTTGTTCGTCAAGCCAAAAATCTTCATAATGCGAAGTATGGATTGTTGTATAACTATTTAAAGCATCATCAAACCGAGGTTGACAAAGATTGAGCAATGCATGGCATGCTTACACCTTCAAATCCATTAGCACTTATGGCTCAATCCTATTGTGCTCCATATCCACCACCTAATCACTCTGCTTACCCTCAACAAACACCTTCAACCCAAATCGTTCCATATGATTCATCACATGAATCAACTGACACTCAACTAGTTCCATACAACAACTCAGATTCCATGTTCTACACATAAACAAATGATGAGGACGACGATGCATTCAACTCACTGAATCAAGGATTTGCTCTCATTGCTCGAGCCTTTATCAAATTCTCAAACAAATCCAACAATCGTCTCCGTACTTCATCTAACACAAGGAATCAAGCTGTTGTACAAGATGGACGGGTGGAAGTACATAATCGTACTTATGGACGTCAGATGGGATCTGGAGGTTACATGGGTAATTTAGGAAATGGACAAGTGTTTAACATAGCTGGTGGAAATAGGAAATTAGGAACAATGCGGGTGCTCCTCAAAGAAGGGTTGAAATTGTTGAAACTGGAAATTCATCAAATGCGAATACGGGAATCAGGTGCTACAACTGTAATGGCAAGGGTCATCTGGCTAATGCATGTCCAAAACCAAGAACCAGAGGCAGTGATTTTCACAAACAAGCATTACTTCTTGCACTTAAGGACAAAGCTGATGGAAATCTCACTGACAAAGAAAACAGTTTTCAGATGATGATATGGAAGACTTGGAAGCTAATGCAGCAGTTATGTTGATGGCAAACATGCAGGAACTTCACATGAGTGACACAGCCTAGTCTATGATACTGATGGCTTGTCTCAGGTACCCGATCCAAATACATGTCTCATACATGAACTGGTATCTCCATCTGCATCTGCGTCAGACAAGCAGCAATTTATTCAAGACGATTCATTGCTAACTCTTCAAGAAGATGATCAAATTAACCCTGTTGTTACATTTGATGATCCAATTGAGGACCTTAACAATGATCAACTTGAACAGATTGAAACTTCGTCTGATCCAGATCCAGAACTCATGACCTTGCTTATGACCACCCAATCCCAAGTTGAGAAATGTAATGAAATCAACCGTAAGTTAAAAGCCACAATTGCATCATTAACTGCGGATCTTGAGTGCTCTAAAACACAACTTACGAATTTTGAAACACAAGCTAAACGAGAACAAAGTTTTGAAGTTGCTTTTCAAAATGCGTACGTCAAAGAACAAGAGTTACAACATCAACTACGAGAGTTAGTCGCTTCCAAAAATAACTTGGTTTCTCAAATGGAACAAGAAAAATTTGAATTCAAACAACAAGTTGAACACCTCAATTCTGAACTTTCAAAAACAAAAACGAAATTGTCAACTTGTCAAGCTAATTTTTCTGAAAGAAAATTAAAAGAGTTTCAAAAAGTTGTTTACAAAACTGGTGAGTCTGTAACAACAATTCAAAAGTTTACTTTAAAGCAAAATCCCCAAGGTTATGGTTTTGCTCTTGGTGACGATAAACCACGTTTTCTAAACAGAGTACTCAAGGAAAATCCGAAGTTGTATAGTGCAGAACATTTCTTTGATGATTCAATTATGCGTGTTGTTGTATATAACTGTGAGGAAGAACAGGAACAGGAAGATGAAAGTCGATAAAAAATGAGCAATGTTAAGTTTAATAAACCATTTGATTAGTCAAAATTGCCTCATATTTTTTACACTTTTGTTCCTCAAAAAGAAAAAACATAACAACCTTGTTTTATCACACAAATTCATGAATCTACTTCTGATGTTGGTCCCGTTAAACCAGTTGCACAAATAAATGGCCCTTTACCATCCTCTGGTGAAATTCAACAACTAACAAAACGTTGCCTTGTATTATAGTATTTTGACACGTTCATGGAAGACATCAAATTTTTGAAACAAGCAATTGAACGTAATTCTGAGATAACTGTTTCAATTTTCAATCTGCTTACGCAAAAGAACAGAGACAAATTTTTCAACACAATTTTTACCTCATGTCCAACATTTGCGTCTTTGTGCAACACACTAGGAACGGGAACTACAAAATGAAGTGTCATCTATGATGAACATTTCCAATGCACCTGAAAATTCAATTTCCAAACAAAAACGAAGAAACAAAATTCTTCAAAATAAAGCAGATTGACTCTTGGAAGATGTTGTAGCAAACTGCAAAATTTCCTATAATTAACCATGATTAATTATATATTAATCTACATCATTAATTTTAATCACCATTTTTACGAAAAAATTTAAAATTTTTCTTTATTAAATTATTTTAACACAAAAACATTATCACGATAATTACCAAATAACGGAACGAGCTCGTACGCGAACCATGGATAAAATTTTTACCTAATACTTACACTAAATAACTCACCTGGACCAAGTGTAAACCCAGCCCAACCTTTCTATACGAGTACTGTTCACCAGCCCACCACTCGGGCCCAACTCCCTTCTTCTATTATAGTTTCTGATCAAGCAAGATGCACACAAAACGCCCTCGTATCTTTAACATTTTGAGCACGACATATGTGTATTATTGAACCTCCTAATTTTATACCGACCAAAGAGTTAGTATGCCAAATATTAACCCGTAATATGAAGGTTTAATACGAATTAGAAGGCCAAAGCATTTGGTCGTATAACACAAATCGATACACATGATTTTTCGCAAAACTCAAACGTTTTGAACCGGACTTGTTTTAATCACGTTCTAATGACTAGACTTGATCATTATGGAGTTACTAAGAATGTTTAACCTCAAGGACACTAAGATTTCACAAAAACACAAATCCTTGCACACGTTAAAAACCGAATTCGATTAAATAAGTACAAGAATTTCGACATTTCTTATCTTCCTCATTCCACACGTGTTTGAATACACAAAAGTCTTCAAAGATCTACCCAAGGACGCAATATCTCTGCTATGAATAGTTCACCCAAGATTGTATTTGATTTCCTTTGATATTTTACAATATAACTCGTACATATATATATATATATATATATATATATATATATATATATATATATATATATATATATATATATATATATATATATATATATATATATATATATATATATATATATATATATATATATATTTACACACGTATATCCACTCGTAACTTCACCATGTCTCACTCACTCACTCTCATACATACACAAAACATTTCTATGGTCCTATAACTCAGTTGCTAAGTCTCGAAGGCCAGAAAACATTCAATACAATCGGGGTTAAGTTTGTCCAAGTCGAAGGAGTATTTAGTGTTATACGGGTTGGTATTTTACGAGTTACTTGATTCTGGCCATTTCCCCACGTTAAGCTCTTTTTTTTCCTCCATTGTAAGTCACATGGTCTCAGTTACATTCCATTTTAACAAGAATTTAAGTCGCATGCATTGTCTTTAAAATATATACGATCGTATAACCTTTTACTTAAGTTATCATGTATACGTTGCGTTTTTAATTCTATTAATTCGTATTATATCAAGATGTACTAGGAAACCTTTAAATACCATCTAACAACGTATACAATATCTAATAGGGTCAAACCGAATCATAAAATAACCAAAATGTCAAACCGGGTATGAATTAGTGATAATTTTCTAAGTATTTTGGTTCTCAAAAATTGTCCCAAACCACCCATAAAACGAAAGATTATCTTCGAATTTTTGAATATAACACACTAACGTTTTTCTCCATTCAATAGTCCACCTAGCAAACTACATGTTTCGTATTTAAAACTTGCTCCCATAAGCTTGAATCGACCCTTGAAATAATCCATTTCAAAAATCGCTAGTCGCTAGTCCTTTCATTTTTTTCCAGAAACTTAGTTCTATCCGGTTGGGCTTATAAGCCCAATAAGCTTGAAATAACCAGTCCAAATAAGCTATGGAAATAAGGACTTTTTTAATAATAATCTAGCTTAAAAATAAGCCCAAAACATAAGCCCACTTCGACCCAATGCCCACGGATTAAATATGCTTAATGGGCTTATAATTCGAATCCGGCCCTTTTAGCTTAAAAATAAGAAATTTGTGAAATAAGCAATTGAATTAAGTTGAAATAAGCTTAATAGAGTTATATAAATTTTCAGAATATTTTCCCCATAATTTTTCTACATTTGGACTAAAAATGCAAACTAGTGTCACCCTCAGGGACTAAAACTGCCAAACCTTTAAAACTTGGAATGAGACTGCCAAAACAGAAAGTTTTGGGTAGAAATTGATATTATTTAATATTCCAAGCTCAGAATGCTATTTTGGACATGTAGTGGACTGTAAATGCAATTATTATATAACTAAGGACTAACTGTGCAACGCTAACGCCGTTAGGGTATAAAGTGTAAAAATAGTGAAATTGCAAGGACCAATAGAACCTGATTCATATCTTCATTTCCATATTTCATTTTCCAATTTCCCCGTCACGTCACATGCATTTTTGTATATTTCATTTACTTAATATATAACGTTCGTTATATTTATATATAAAGAGTTTAAACGATTTAACTTCCCGTTTCGTTTCACCACTTTTGAGGAAACGGTATTATTGGATTTCAAAGACATACAAACAAGATAATATTATAAATAATATTATTTTTAAACTTTAGGCATTTTAAGCATATCACTCTCACGTCACCGATCAAATCGTTATCGATTTCTCATTTTCACACTCGTTATTCGTTGTAAGTCAAATACTCAGACTTCCCTTATATTCAGGTCTCGTGTTGAAGACGTTCCCGTAATTGTTCCCATAATCTTACTCGATTTTATAATTCCACCTTGCCAGATACGCTCAAGGTAAGTCATAGCCCCACTTTTACTCTTTTATTCATTTTATACTTTTGGGGGAGATACATGCTCAACTGTTTTCGTCTACTTTCATACTCTAAAAACTCACATGGTCTACTCAGAATTATAACTCCTACTTACATGCTTTGATTTACTCTTTGGGAGAGATATATGCTCGTTTTACTTGCAAATTGCTTGCTTAGCTTAAACACTGAACTCAAATGATAGCATTCTCAAATTGCTTATTGTAACTTGATACTTGTTCACATAACACCAGGAATATATACACCCCTTTTTATATGTTAACTCCAAACTCCAATGGAAATATTTTCTAGAAGTAGGGCACACGTATTGTATGTACACCTTTTTAATTTATTGAAATAAATAACTTATGCGGTTACGTTGAATATCACTCAACATAAGGCAAATGAATAACTTATGCGGTTACGTTGAATATCACTCAACGTAAGGCAAATGAATTACTTATGCGGTTACGTTGAATATCACTCAACGTAAGGCAAATGAATAACTTATGCGGTTACATTGAATATCACTCAACGTAAGGCAAATGAATAACTTATGCGGTTACGTTGAATATCACTCAACGTAAGGCAAATAAATCACTTATGCGGTTACGTTGGATATCACTCAACGTAAGGCAAATGAATAACTCACTACTTGTTTCATCACTATTAGCACTTATTACAATATTCACCTCACTCTCGAAATTATTGAAAACGACTGTTTACCAGTACTTGTATTTATTTCAAATACCACTGTTCACCATTTGAATTGTTTGAAATAAATTGCTTTCCATTAAACTCTATGAACTTACCAACCTTTATGTTGACACTTTAAGCATGTTTATCTCAGGTAATTAACGGAGCAGGACAAGACACGGAGCGGGCATTATAACTCTGATAAATTACGTGGTGTAAAATCAAATATGTCATTCTTTTCAAATTATCACACCCTTTCATGGGATTTTATTACAATGATATTTCACTTTTGAACAAAAGTATTATTTGAATGACAAATAACTTTCAAAACGTCTCTTTTGAGCCATTTTCTATAATTATGACTTTGATCCACACCGTAATACCCCAATTAGTCTTCCGCTGCTATATAATAAATTAGGGGGTGTTACAGATTGGTACCAGAGCCATGGTTATAGAGAACCAAATGTTTTCAAACATTGGACTATAACTACACTTTCAAAAATGAATGATTTTACACCATACCATTTTACGCCCTCCGTGTCTGCAGATTGCCGTGCTCAATACATTACCTATTAGGATTATTTTACACTAATCTTTACACGCTTGATATTTACTCTACACACGTTACACACTTTATTATTTCACACTTACTGTTACACCTTTAACGTACGAATTACTTATAATTACTATTTTCGGGTTACTACAGTACCATGTCTTCCAAACCAATTGATATTACCAAAACTACCCTTCGTTCCACTCGTACATCACCTACCCATCAGATCACTCCGGATACTGAAGATCCCTATGTACTAATATCTCAACCACTGTCTAATACGGAACTCACTCAAATACCACTCCCATCATCACCAACTTACTCACCTCCACGTCAGAAACTTAGAAGAGCTACTGAATCTTATTCATACGAAGAGTTGATTGGTTGTCCGGCAACATTCGAGGTTAGACAGAATTCACACCAAGAAACGATTTGGAAAGATGTTGAGCCAAATTCTCCATTATCTGACACTCCAGATTCCTCATACCTGCCATAACTGGACTATAACTATAGAATTCTCTAAGACAAATCTTCGGAATAAAACTTGATGAATGAAGAGAAAGTTATTGAACTTCAGCTTTTGTAGATGAATCAGTTTGTTTCCTTAGCAATCCTATACCAAAAATTGATCACTTACTTACGATAGTACCCAAACATGTCGTAATTTTTGTGATTTCCAATTTAATCATTACTTCACATTGTGACAATATCGTTAGAACTCATATACTCATTTCCCCATTACTCAAATCGTTCTAACATGATCATTATGAGAATTCTAAATCTGTGTTTCTTGTGGTATTAATAGAAATATGGTTCGTACAAGAAACAAAACTGCCAACCCCACAGTAGCAATGACACCTGCAGATGTTCAGAGAATGATTGCCGATGGCATCGCTACGGCTCGCGAAGCTGATACTCCAAACCGCTCAAGTAACAACATAGGGGCAACGACTGAAGGCGAGGCATGTACACCTCGTAAATGTACTTATAAGGACTTCATAAGTTGCCAGCCAACCACCTTCAATGGTACAGAAGGGGTGACAGAGTTAGCTCAGTGGTTCGAATGTACCGAAACGGTATTTATGAGAAGCAACTGTGCAAAGAATAACAAAGTCACCTTTGCTACTGGAACCCTACGGGGAGATGCATTGTCTTGGTGGAATGCTACCGCCCAAACCATGGGTACGGTAGTAGCATTTCAAATCTCCTGGGCTGAGTTGAAAAAGAAGATGTTGAAGAAATACTGTCCCCAGACGGAGATAAGGAAACTAGAGGATGAATTTCACCAACTAGTAGTAAAAGACAATGATCTAAAAACCTACAACCGGAGATTCCAAGAACTGTCAGTACTATGTCCAGCTATGGTGCTGGATATTGAAAGGACATTGGAAAGATATGTTGAGGGACTGCCTCCAAGCATCGAGGGAGATGTCACCTCGTCAAGGCCAGCAACTCTGGAGGAAGCCATCACAATTGCGCAACGATTACTAGAACGTGAAATCAAACGTAGTTCTACCTCCGGAAGCAATGATCATAAGCGAAAGCTAGATGATCGTAGAACCTCCATTCACGGCAGGAACCTGGCAGAGACTATAATGCCACAATTGCTGAAGGAAAGGGTTACCAAGGGAAACAACCTTTGTGCAATCAGTGTAGGATGTATCACACTGGGCCTTGTTTTGCTAAATGTAGAAAATGCCAGGGGACAGGCCACAAAACAAGAGACTGCAAGGTCACCGACTATAAGGCGCGGCCAGTAGTCGTGGTATGCCACGAGTGTGGCGAGCAGGGGCATTACAAGAGCCGATGCCCAAAACAGAATACCAATTAGAACAACAAGACCAGTGGAAGAGAATGGAAGCTCCTTAGAACCTTAACAACGTCAAAGGATGACACAAATGTTTAAACGGAAAAAGAAATCCCTGTTGTAAATAAATAAACCGTAGTTTAAAACTTTCTAAGATGTATTTCCTTTTGTACTTTACCTTAGGTACGATGGATGTAACCTAACTGTAACCACTACCTTTCTACCGTATGAAAACTCTATCTTGTAATATTTCCAAAATAATCTTAATCTACGTCTATTTCAATTTCAATTCCATTCTCCCTATTCATAGTCGTTATGTAACAATACCCTGATATCACTTTAGAAATTTGATTAAACACCATTTCTGACCAAACAAGAAATTATTACCACCTTGTAAGAAATCCTCACCCAAAACCTAAGTTTATACCAAGGATATCCTATTATCACCCTAAAAATTCCTGACTCATCACCGTAGTTTTGAATAGAAATTTTATTACTCTTTTGAAAAATAATTATGTTGTCATTTTACAAAAACAACACGTTGAACACCATCTAAAACTTTTTGAAAAGCAGGAATATCACTATGACTGAACCAAGCATCACATCATTTGGTCCTCAAATATACATAGCCTGATCAACTATGTCTAATTTAGGAAGAATCATGTCATACATGGAACGGTTATCTTTTCAGATTCTTTAATAACAATTTTCATTCAAAAGCAAAATTTTGAAACAAAATAGACTGTCCGTGAACATCACTTTGACCAACCACAATAAATACTTACGCCTATTACCCATCACCCTTACGATAAGAAACCGACAAAAGTACAAACATTAGAAATCTAAGAATTCACAAAGATGTATGGAAAACTCAAGTAGCGAGAATTTTATTAAAAACCACGGAAATTAATACATAGCGAGATAATTAACATCGGAAGTACTAATGTTACAATGATTACAATAAAAGGCATAGAATCTTCAAGGGGTTGACCCGCCATAACGACAAGGACTCCCACCAACACCATGATAGAGAGAGCCACCACAGGATGAATCACCCTGATTATTCTGTAAGATAAATATAAACGAACCATTAAAAACAATAACAAGACTAGTTCTTAAACATAAAGACAAATGAGTTTTATTTCACTGTTATTAAGGATTACATAAAAACATAACAAGGACTCATTCTAAACAACCCTAGCTTGAGATTATTACCCCCACATCTTGTCCACGGCAATGGCTAGGACCGTGAGGAGTACGACAAACAATAACATCACGGCCAAGAAACCGGAGTCCTCGTCAGGGAAATAAGCCAAGTAGATGGCAGAAATAACGATATACATGATTGCGAGTATAGTGATGAGGTGCGGCATTTTGGAGATTTGGAATGAGAGAAATATAGTTGTGGAAGAATGAGAATGAAAATAGGGTATATATAAGGAAAAACTAGCCGTTATTTTACTATTCACGACCGTTAAAATTCACTATTCCCGACCGTTGGAGCACTGTTCACTAGCCGTTGATTTTTCACTATTCCTGACCGATATTTACACTATACACAGCCCTTGGATGCACTAGTGGACCAAATATTTAAATTCATCGCATCTAGTACGAACAAATTTAACAGAGTTACGTATCCTTGATTTTCGGATAGAAAGGGACAACCCTTTTTCCATAACCCCTTACCCTAGAAATCACTTTAAACTTGAATTTCGGGATGAAATTCAGAATGACAGGTGAGTACTGTAGCAAACTGCAAAATTTCCTATAATTAACCACGATTAATTATATATTAATCTACGTCATTAATTTTAATCACCATTTTTACGGAAAAATTTAAAAATTTTCTTTATTATATTATTTTAACACGAAAACATTATCACGATAATTAACAAATAACGGAACGAGCTCGTACGCGAACCACGGATAAAATTTTTACATAATACTTACACTAAATAACTCACCTGGGCCAAGTGTAAACCCAGCCCAACCTTTCCATACGAGTATTGTTCACTAGCCCACCACTCGGGCCCAACTCCCTTCTTCTATTATAGTTTCTGATCGAGCAAGATGCACACAAAATGCCCTCGTATCTTTAACATTTTGAGCACGACATATGTGTATTATTGAACCTCCTAATTTTCTACCCACCAAAGAGTTAGTATGCCAAATATTAACCCGTAATATGAAGGTTTAATACGAATTAGAAGGCCAAAGCATTTGGTCGTATAACACAAATCGATACACATGATTTTTCGCAAAACTCAAACGTTTTGAACCGGACTTGTTTTAATCACGTTCTAATGACTAGACTTGATCATTATGGAGTTACTAAGAATGTTTAACCTCAAGGATACTAAGATTTCACAAAAACACAAATCCTTGTACACGTTAAAAACCGAATTCGATTAAATAAGTACAAGAATGTCGACATTTCTTATCTTCCTCATTCCACACGTGTTTGAATACACAAAAGTCTTCAAAGATCTACCCAAGGACGCAATATCTCTGCTATGAATAGTTCACCCAAGATTGTATTTGATTTCCTTTGATATTTTACAATATAATTCGTACAATATTATACATATATATATATATATATATATATATATATATATATATATATATATATATAAATATAATATAATATATATATATATATATATATATTAACGTACATCCACTCATACCTTCACCATCTCTCACTCACTCACTCTCATACATACACAAAACATTTCTATGGTCCTATAACTCAGTTGCTAAGTCTCGAAGGCCAGAAAACATTCAATCTGATCGGGGTTAAGGTTGTCCAAGTCGAAGGAGTATTTAGTGTTATACGGGTTGGTATTTTACGAGTTACTTGATTCTGGCCATTTCCCCACGTTAAGCTCTTTTTTTCCCTCCATTGTAAGTCACATGGTCTCAGTTACATTCCATTTTAACAAGAATTTAAGTCGCATGCATTGTCTTTAAAATATATACGATCGTATAACCTTTTACTTAAGTTATCATGTATACGTTGCGTTTTTAATTCTATTAATTCGTATTATATCAAGATGTACTAGGAAACCTTTAAATACCATCTAACAATGTATACAATATCTAATAGGGTCAAACCGAATCATAAAATAACCAAAATGTCAAACCGGGTATGAATTAGTGATAATTTTCTAAGTATTTTGGTTCTCAAAAATTGTCCCAAACCACCCATAAAACGAAAGATTATCTTCGAATTTTTGAATATAACACACTAACGTTTTTCTCCATTCAATAGTCCACCTAGCAAACTACATGTTTCGTATTTAAAACTTGCTCCCATAAGCTTGAATCGACCCTTGAAATAATCCATTTCAAAAATCGCTAGTCGCTAGTCCTTTCATTTTTTTCCAGAAACTTAGTTCTATCCGGTTGGGCTTATAAGCCCAATAAGCTTGAAATAAGCAGTCCAAATAAGCTATGGAAATAAGGACTTTTTTAATAATAATCTAGCTTAAAAATAAGCCCAAAACATAAGCCCACTTCGACCCAATGCCCACGGATTAAATATGCTTAATGGGCTTATAATTCGAATCCGGCCCTTTTAGCTTAAAAATAAGAAATTTGTGAAATAAGCAATTGAATTAAGTTGAAATAAGCTTAATAGAGTTATATAAATTTTCAGAATATTTTTCCCATAATTTTTGTACATTTGGACTAAAAATGCAAACTAGTGTCACCCCGAGGGACTAAAACTGCCAAACCTTTATAACTTGGACTCAGACTGCCAAAACAAAAAGTTTAGGGTAGAAATTGATATTATTTAATATTCCAAGCTCAGAATGCTATTTTGGACATGTAGTGGACTGTAAATGCAATTATTATATAACTAAGGACTAACTGTGCAACGCTAACGCCGTTAGGGTATAAAGTGTAAAAACAGTTAAATTGCAAGGACCAACAGAACCTGATTCATATATTCATTTCCATATTTCATTTTCCGATTTCCCCATCACGTCACATGCATTTTTGTATATTTCATTTACTTAATATATAACGTTCGTTATATTTATATATAAAGAGTTTAAACGATTTAACTTCCCGTTTCGTTTCACCACTTTTGAGGAAACGGTATTATTGGATTTCAAAGACATACAAACAAGATAATATTATAAATAATATTATTTTTAAACTTTAGGCATTTTAAGCAAATCACTCTCACGTCACCGATCAAATCGTTATCGATTTCTCATTTTCACACTCGTTATTCGTTGTAAGTCAAATACTCAGACTTCCCTTATATTCAGGTCTCGTGTTGAAGACGTTCCCGTAATTGTTCCCATAATCTTACTCGATTTCATAATTCCACCTTGCCAGATACGCTCAAGGTGAGTCATAGCCTCACTTTTACTCTTTTATTCATTTTATACTTTTGGGGGAGATACATGCTCAACTGTTTTCGTCATGATTTACTCATAATTATAACTCCTACTTACATGCTTTGATTTACTCTTTGGGAGAGATATATGCTCGTTTTACTTGCAAATTGCTTGCTTAGCTTAAACACTGAACTCAAATGATAGCATTCTCAAATTGCTTATTGTAACTTGATACTTGTTCACATAACACCAGGAATATATACACCCCCTTTTATATGTTAACTCCAAACTCCAATGGAAATATTTGCTAGAACTAGAGCACACGTATTGTATGTACACCTTTTGAATTTATTGAAATAAATAACTTATGCGGTTACGTTGAATATCACTCAACGTAAGGCAAATGAATAACTTATGCGGTTACGTTTACCAACGTTTGTGTTGACACTTTAAGCATGTTTATCTCAGGTAATTAACGGAGCAGGACAAGACACGGAGCGGGCATTATAACTCTGATAAATTACGTGGTGTAAAATCAAATATGTCATTCTTTTCAAATTATCACACCCTTTCATGGGATTTTATTACAATGATATTTCACTTTTAAACAAAAGTATTATTTGAATGACAAATTGTTGGGAATTATCACAAGAGAAGACTTAATATGAAGAACAGACTTAAATCTGCTGGATTACGAAGTTAAGTCTGTTAGTTAAGTCTTGTCATAGTTAAGTCTGCCAGTTCATTGTTAAGTCTGGTAGGCAGTATTACTTAGTTAAGTCTGGTTTACTTAATTAGTTAAGTCTGTTTATGATTTATAGTAAAGTCGGTTAGCTATAAGTTAGGAAAGGTTTCGTAGTTGTCTTAATAGAAGATACGTATATCCTTCTACACGTTTTGTATCTAGGGTTTCCGTAGTGTATAAAAGGAACCCTAAGGCATTAGTTTTTGTACGCATATGTGAAAGATAGTTATTGATAGTTAATAGAATACGAAGTTAGTATAATTGTGTTCTTCATTGTTCATTGTTAAGATTCCGCATTAGCAATTAACAATCTGTTAGAGTTTCTCACTTAGATCAATTTGAATTTATTCAAGTTTTCTAACAAGTAACAAAGGCTACTTGGATCCATAATTCATGTGGACCTACACAAATAACTTTCAAAACGTCTCTTTTGAGCCATTTTCTATAATTATGACTTCGATCCACACCGTAATACCCCAATTAGTCTTCCGCTGCTATATAATAAATTAGGGGGTGTTACAGATGTTCTCAGTTCTGACATTATCTCGGTGATCATGAATCTATTTATGAGTCTTGTAATTCTGTGCTTATTGCTGACCATAATTCTGAGGATGAAAAGTTGAGACACGAGATTGAGATTTTAAAAGCTAAAAATATGAGAATCATTAAACAAAATGATGATGTTCAAAGTAAAATTTCAAAAGAGATTTTTCAACTAAAACAGAAACTTCAATGGTGTGAGGCTCAAAGCATTGATTTTGAATTAGCCTTACAACACCAAAAAGTAAATCTAGATTTTGAAAACAATTTGTCCTCAAAAGTTGAAAATCTTGATAATGAGAACGCAATCTTACAGTGTCAATTGCTCAAATATGAAAAAGAATTTGTGAATTTAAAAAATTGCTTAAAACAATTTGAATAAAACGCATGTTGCTTCAGATTTATATTCGAACTTAAAAACTTGTAATTCTAATATCGAAATGCTCAGACTTTGAATGTTTTAAACGTTAATGCTTCTTGTGTTTTCTGTCGTAAAAGCATGTTATCTGGTGATCATACGAAATGTGTTGCAAAATCTCTTTTATCTCGTAATAGAAAAGTTATAGCTGACAATACCTCTAGGCCCACTAATGCTTCTAAGTCTGTGCTAGGAAAACAGCCAGTTGTATTTTCTCAAAATGCCTTAGATACTCACATAGCTGCGAATACAAATCCTAAGATAGTGCAATCACCTAGCGAATTCACTATGACAAAAGCACGAAATAGTTGGACATGGAAACATTGGTTACAAAGGACACCTAGTTTTAAATGGATACCTAAAATTGTTAATGTGTTTTCTTCTAACCCAACGGAACCCACAAATTCTTTGGATTCCACCCTTACTATTATTCCACCTTCGTCGTCTCCGTGTTATGCAGGTGATCCAAATCGTTCTATGGATTGTTGATAGCGGCTGTACCCGACATATGACAGGCAATCTCAAACTGTTAGTAAACTTTGTTTCAAAGTTCATTGGCACTGTCAGATTCGGGAACGATCACTTCGCTGCTATCATGGGCTATGAAGATTACGTCAATGAAAACATCGAAATTAGTCGTGCGTATTACGTCAAAGGCCTTGGTAACAATCTTTTCTCAATCGATCAATTCTTTGATGGGGATTTGGAAGTAGCATTTAGGGAGAAAACATGCTTCGTTCGCGATTTACAAGGAAATGATCTAATGTCAGGCACTCGTGGAACAAGTCTTTACACAATCTCAATGTCTGATATGATTGCTTCTTCTCCAATATATCTGCTCTCCAAAGCAACTTCGACAAAATAATGGTTATGGCACAAACGACTTTCTCATTTGAATTTTAAAACCACGACTGAACTTGCACGTCACAAGCTAGTCGACGGTCTTCCAAGATTCCGTTTTTCCAAAGATCACTTATGTCCCGCATGTGAACAAGGAAAAAGCACTCGCGCACACTTTCCAACAAAAACAGAACCCAGTACTAATCACACACTTCAGCTACTTCACATGGATTAGTGTGGCACAATGCGCGTACAAACGATTAACGGCAAATGCTACATTCTTGTAATCGTTGATAACTACTCCAGATGGACTTGGGTTTATTTTCTAAGAAGTAAAGATCAAGCTCCTCCTATGATTATCACCTTTCTCAAGAAAATTCAAGTTCAGCTTCGTAATACGGTCAGAAAAGTTAGAACAGACAACGACACTGAATTCAAGAATCAAACTCTTCGAGCGTATTTTGAAGAAGTAGGAATTGAACATCAAACATCCATTACAAGAAGTCCAAAACAGAATGGGGTTGTTGAACGACGCAACAGGACATTAGTGGAAGCTGCAAGAACAATGTTGATTAATGCTCAACTTCCGGATTACTTATGGGCTTAAGCTGTCTCGACTGCATGCTATACTCAAAACCGTTGTATGATCAACCAACGCCACCGCAAAACACCTTATGAGCTTGTCCATAATCGAAAACCGAATATAAAATACTTTCATGTATTTGGTGCTCTTTGTTACCCAAATAATGATCGTGAAGACCTTGGCAAGCTCAAAGCTAAAGCTGACATCGGTGTGTTCATTGGATACTGTGAAAACTCTAAAGGCTTTCACATCTGGAATCGTCGTACTAGAGAAATCGTGGAAACCATTCATGTTAATTTCGATGAACTTACAGAAATGGCTTCTGAGCAAAACAGCTTATGACTCGCAACCAACCGTCTAAACTTTTCTGATCAATCAGCTGAACCTCTTTCGTTAAACCGTCAAGAATTGGAAACCCTGTTTACTCCGTTGTTTGATGATTCATTTGCATGTCGTGCACCAGATGTATCTAATTTTTTTGTTGCACCACCTGATAATATTCCTGTACTTGATACACCTACACCAACTACTACAAACGATGCAACAGATGCACCTCGAATTGAATCTCTGAAAATAGTAGAACAAACCGCTTCAAACACTGGAAATACAGCTGATGATCAACCTGAACAAGAAGTACCCAGTCCTGTAGATTATGACGGAAATGCCTTCTTCAATCCATTTGCTCCGCCTCTAACCATTCCCAATATTGCAGAGTCGTCTATACGCAACTTGGATCCATCTAATATACACAATTTTTTTCAACATCACCCTTCAACACACAAATGGACAAGAGACCATCCCTTAGTAAATGTGATTGGTAAACCAGATAATGCAGTCATGACACGACAAAGACTTCACACGAATGGTGAAACCTGCATTTATGCTCTTACCGTCAGTCAAGCTGAACCAAAGAACATTAAAGAAGCAATGACTTATGACAATTGGATTGAATCAATGCAAGAAGAACTTGATCAATTCAAACGTCTTGAAGTCTGGGAATTGGTAGAAAGACCCGATGGAGTCTATGTTGTCGGACTTAAATGGATTTGGAAAAACAAACTTGATGCAGATGGAACAGTAATTCGTAACAAATCGCGTCTGGTAGTAAAAGGCTTCAGCCAAGAAGAAGGAATTTTGAAGAATCCTTTGCACCAGTGGCTAGACTTGAAGCTGTCCGAATGTTTCTGGCGTATGCTGCCCACAAGAACATCATCGTTTATCAAATGGACGTGAAAACTGCATTTCTGAATGGTCAACTCCGTGAAGAAGTGTATGTCACTCAACCAGAGGGTTTCATCGATCTAGATCATCCTAATCATGTGTACAGACTCAAGAAAGCCCTTTACGGCCTTAAACAAGCCCCGAGGGCATGGTACGATAAATTGTTCGCATTCTTACTTGCTAATCACTTTACCAAATGATCAGTTGATCCCACACTGTTTACTCAAAAACACGGGGAGGACATTTTAATTGTTCAAATTTATGTTGATGACATCATTTTTGGTTCAACACATAAAAAGTATTCAAATGCTTTTGCAAGACTAATGAAACAAAACTTTGAAATGTCCATGATGGGTGAACTAAAGTTCTTCTTAGGACTTCAAGTTCATCAATCCCCCCGTGGTATTTTTCTAAACCAGTCCAAATATGCTCTTGAGATTTTAAAGAAACATGGCATGACAAGTTGTGATACTTATAATACCCCTATGTCTGCCTCATCACCAAAGCTGGATGCTGATTTACATTGGACACTAGTTAACCCTACAAAATACCAAAGTAATATTGGGTCTTTCATGTATCTAACAGCCAGCAGACCAGATCTAGTATTCACCGTATATCTATGCTCCCACTATCAGTCAAACCCAACTGAAAGACACCTCTCCGAGGCTAAAAGAATCCTTCGATACGTAAAGGGAACCATTAATTTGGGAATCTGGTATCCGAAGGATTCTGGTTTTGAACTAATAGCCTTTTCAGATGCTGACGACGCAGGTTGTTTAAATACACGCAAAAGTACTTCTGGTGGTGTTCAGTTTCTTGGAGATAAGCTTGTATCTTGGCAGTCAAAGAAGCAGGATTGCACTTCCTTGTCAACAACAGAGGCGGAATATGTAGCCATGATGCTGTGCTCAAGTCATTTGGATGAGATCACAATTCATGGACTACGTCTATGTATTCAACAAAATTCCGATGTACTGTGACTCCAAGAGTGCCATTGTCATCTCCTGCAACACTGTTCATCATTCAAAATCAAAGCATATCACTCTCAGATATCACTTTATCAAGGAGCATGTTGAAAATGGTATAGTTGAATTATACTTTGTGGGTACACAATACCAATTAGCAGACCTGTTCACCAAAGCCTTGCCTCATGCAAGATTTATGGAATTAGTTCACAAAATTGGTATGCGATGTTTGACTCCAGATGATCTAGAAAACTTTCTCAAATATCCTTGAAATAGTTAAACATCAAAACAAGTTTGTATATATTTTTTATCAAAAACAAAATACAAAAATATAAAACTTTCAAAATCAACAAAAAGATTTTGCATTTTTTTCTCTCTTTTATTTAAAAAAAAATACAAGTATAAAATTTCCATCAACATCTTGTTCTTTTAAACAAATTAACCATTTTTTCCCGAACAAGTGTTGAGGGGAGTATGAAATTCAAATTTTAATATTTTATTAAAAATTTGTACTTGCATATTTCCATAAAGATGTTGTTTGTATAAATGTTGGTAAAAATATCCTAGTAATACCCTCCTTGATCTCAAAATATGTTTCATATCCTAAAGTCTAGGGGGAGTATTGATAGTTATTCTTGTCAAATGATGTTAAGGATTTGTTTCAACATTTTGTGAACTAAAGGGCTAACCATGAAAATTTAACAGTTAAAGGACCAAAAGTGATAAAACATGAAAGATAAATTTTTATCAAAACTAAAACTTGTTTGCATTTACTGCACTTGTAACACACATTCAATATCTTCACCAACCAAAATCAACGACCAAGAATCACTCATCAAATCCGTTCAAGATTTCTCAAATATGTGAGTGATTATATAATCTTTATGTAATTATAAGAAACGGTTTTTAATGATTTAAAGATCCAACGGCTCAATTGTTCATAATCGTAAATTTTAAGTTTAGGGTTTTAGCCGAATTGGGAAAATTAATTTTGAGTGTTTGGGTTTAATGTTTGTGGTGTGATATGTTTAAAATCAAGTGTTTAACATGTTGTGAGTGTTTAATTATACCCAGAAACATCAATTGGTGATTTTTGGAATTAGGGTTCATACGACCCGATTTGGGGATTTTGATTTTCAAGTGTTATGGTCTAATTAAACGTGTGGGAAAGGGTTATTGAGTGTTAAGAAACATTAATTGATCAACAAACTTAACCCAGAAACACGTTTGAATCAATTTTGATGTTTAGGGTTTATGAAGAACACGTCCAGGTCCAAATTTTCTGATTCATGGCTAAAAGGTGTTAAAATGCAGTCCATTGTGCTTAGAATCATCATAGGAACTCATTTGATCCATAAAAATACACATCTAATCCATTAAACTGAATTTCGACAAGAATTGAAATGGGGTTTATCGAAATTGCAAAACCGATTCTTCAATTTAGATAAACTGTTATTGGAATTATCTAAATATGTTCATGGATTATGTTGTAACATGTGGTTTGATCTAAATTGGACAGGAAACTAATTTCGATAAAGATTCACAAGAAAAAGTATGTCTACAGTGTTTATCAAAATTTCTTGTATAAGAAATTATCGAAATTGCAAAATCCATCGCAATTGCATAACTTTGTCGCAATTGCACAAAACTTATCGTAACTCAAAATTTCATCGAAATTGGACTAAGTTTTATCAAAATTCAAGTTTCATCGCAATTGGTCAAAGTTATCGCAATTGTTCAAAGTTCCATCGCAATTGGCCAAACTTATCGCAATTGAACAAATCTGTCGCAATTCATTAACCTTGTCGGAATTGGTCATAATTATATCGCAATTTATATAAAGTCACAAGTTTCATCGAAATTAAAAGTGTTGTAATTGGAATTTCATCGAAATTAAAAGTGTTGTCATTGTACGATAATTACAATTGCTAAAATGTTCATAAAATGTTACAAAAACAATGTCAATTTTGCAAAACACTAAGTCACATTTTTTGTTAGATTTAAAGTTTATAATTATTTGACATATAAAATCAATGATACAAGGAATTGGTCACATGAATGATCTCATCTATTAACAATGTGCTAACTTTCATGTATCCTGCATATTTGTGTCTTTGATTGATGTTTCAGATTTCACAAATGGCTGCTCAACAATCACTTCCCATGCTCACAAAAGAAAGCATTTTTCCACAAGATTATGATGTAAAAATTGGCAAGAATAACACACGTGTTGAATTTCACGAGATCAAGTATGCAGAACCTTCTTGCCAAATAGAAATTGAAGTTCTTAAACCACACAAGTGTAGGAGCATGCTAGATAAGTCTTCATCCATTCCTGAGTTTTACATTCATCAGATGTGGCACACAATCAAGCTGGATATGACAGAAGACTCATTCACCTGCACACTTGACAGAAAAGAAGTCACTGTTGATGTAAATTATTGTCACAACTCATAATTTCAGGTCCTTTTTCAAGCTTCAAAATTTCACTATTCATCTCGGGAATTTACTATTCACCAATCACTATTCATCATTTCACTATTCATCATTTTTGAAGTCAGTTTGAGACTTTAAGAAGTTTTTAAAAAATTTACTATTCACATGACACTATTCATTCCCGGAGGGAAATCACTATTCATAGTCATCATCCATCATTTCGTAAACTAGGTTTACGGGTATTCAAATTCGCGTAACCATTATGGTTTAGCAGCGTATTCATGCATCATCAGTAAAGACACGTCATATAGACTAGAGTAGTCTACATATCATCAGTAACGTCATTATCATATTAAGTCATGCACGGGTTTGTGTGATTTTCATTAACGTATGTTCATTTATTTTCTAAACGTTACCACTCAGTCATTACTACTAACATTATATCCAATACTCCCGACTATGATCCTAATATATTTAAATGCTAATTATAATGATCTAAAGATTATATTATTACTTTACTCGGTGTTTTTAAATCAATCGCTATATTTTTCGTTTGACGCTTATAACTCCGTCGATTTACGTAATTTCAATTCGATAATTATTTTAACACCCGATTCTTGCAAGGAATATAATTTTACAAATTTTATAACTTCGTCGTATTTTATTTTACCTCGTCACAATTTATTTTTAGTTAACCCGGTACCCGATAACACCTAATGTATACCCAAACAAACTAATACATATTAATTGGGGGGACAAGGCTTTAATTAGCCAACTTCTCACCTTTTTCTCCATGTGATGCCGCCCCCCCTTTTCCTAATTAGCCAAGAATTCTTAATTTGCTAGACAAATCCAATTAATGCCATTAGTACACATGTTTCCTAATTTATTTTCATAACATTACACATACAAATTCAACTAGCTAAATCAAGAGATTTTCTCTCTTCTTTTTATCCTTCCTTGCTCGGCCCAACCAAGAACACAAGATAAGATCCATCAAATTTTCAAGTTAAAGTCACAATCAAGTCTCATTTACCTTCCTTGTTAGGGTTTTGTGATAAAAACCCCAATGTTCTAAGCATTTTTCATCCATAACTCTTCCATAATTCAAGTAAGCTCAATAACATTTTTTGATCATCTCATACTTTCATTTTATCTATATATTGATGTATTATCAAGTTTTATTAGTAGCTAGTATGCAAAGTTTATGTTATACATACCACTTGTTACATATTTTTCTTTATAAACATAGATCTATGGATTTTTAGTATGATCATCATGAGATCCCCCATTGTTGGTGATGTTTAGGACCTCATGACACCCTAAAAAGGTGTATGGTAGGATTAGAGTACTTGTGGTGTTGATTGAAAGTGGTATAATCAAGACTTGAACTAGAAAAATGTGTTTTTAACAAGTAAATAAACCTACTGTCCAAAAACGTGAGATCTGGAAATTTCAGTAAATATTGAACTATCTTGGCCTCCATATTCAGAAAGTTCTTTAAAAAATGAAACCGTGGCCACTTGAATCACTAAAAACCGACTTACGGCGAGAAAGTTATGATTTTTCAAAGTTTGACGACGAAAAACTAAAATCTGAAAATTTAGTTGCTGATCGCCGAGATTCAAAGGACAAAACGAGGCATTGGACGTGATCTAGATGACCCGAACTACTGAAATTATGTTATTACATGTTAATACGAAGCCGTGGATATAAAGAACGTAGAAAACGAGCTTATAACGACCGAGATACGCGTGTTTGAAGCCCGACAATTCACAAACTATTTTGACAGCCACTATATGAAAATAATTCTAAGCATAGAAATTGTTTTTACAATGCACTATATTGATAGCCGATTTTCTCATTGATCGTGACGCGTATGATCAAAATGACAAACATATGAATTCAAGATAAAGTTATAAGGTTTCTAAAAACGCCAAGCTTATTTTCTAACACATAACGTACATCATTTCGCGACTAGTTTTTGCGAGGCCATTTAGGCATATTTTTCAAGTTGTGAAAAATAGTAAATTGCGACGAAAACATTATAATTACCGATAGAACATCAAACAAGGATCGTGGAGTACCGTTTCAACATATTTACACAAAAAGTGTTTATTAACTTAACAAGACGTCAAAAATGTATTTTTCGATGATAAACGTTATTTTCAAAACTAACGAGTTGTATCGTTAACATACGTATTTGCATGTGTAGCATCATTTCATTGCTTACATTAGATCCTATCATTCATATTAGGTCGCGGTTAGAGACCGAGTCTCATTTCAACATATCCATTATTAGCATTGTTGCTAGCGCATCAGGTGAGTTCCATAGCCCCTACCTTTATACGTTTTGGATTACGTTTTGGGGGAGAATACATGCTCAATTATTTTCATTTACCCTCACAAGCACTTTAATCTTTTAAGGATTACCGTGAGTTTTCATAGCCCCGTTTTCAATTGTTTACTTAGTTTCTAAACTCTCGGGGGAGAATACATGCTCATTTTCATCTAAATGTATACTTGATTTACTTGAATATGCCATTTGCTTAGTCAAACCATCATTTGCTCTACTTATGAATTTGTTATTCATTCGAATGTATTGTATATTCACTTGTTACACACTTAATTCTTATTACTCATGGACACAAGCACTTTGAACAATTATTCATACATGTATACTTAACCTAATGAACCGGCTCCACCACTATGTACATACATGACAAAATGAATGGGTCACATAACCGAATGTACGGGTAACATGACAAAATGAACGGGTCACATGACAGAATGAACTGGTCACATGACAGAATGATCTGGTCACATAACCGAATGAGTTGGTCACGTAACCGAATGTACTGGTCAAACCAAATGTATTTAAATCTTGTGGTCCACATATTACTTTGTTTATCTAAACCAAATCTCATTTGGCAGTGGGTTGTAAACACACAGGTTGCAAGTCTTGTATGGGCGGGACTTGGGACTGAGTGGATTTACGATGCCTTTGCTAGGAATTCATCATCCAAATGCTTTACATTACATTTTTCACTAAACTCTATGAACTCACCAACCTCGTGTTGACACTTTTAGCATGTATTTTCAGGTATAAGCAATAGCACGCTACTGGAGGCTTTTGGCAGGGCATGGCATGGTCATAGAAGACTCTGATAAACATTTGGGGACCGTTTTAACTGTTTAAAGGACCTATTTCCGCACTACTTTTAACAATGAAAATTCAACGCTTTTGTTAAACAATTTTATTCTAAATGTTTGAGGTGGAAACCGTTCTTTGTACTTGTGTTGTGATACCAATTGACTTGCACCCCAGCGACATGTATGCTTCCGCTGGACCCGATTCCGGAGGTGTGACAGATTGGTATCAGAGCCTTGGCTATAGAGAGCTGGGTGATTTTAAAACCTATACTATAGCTACTTACACGAAAACTTAACCCTATGACCGCCACGTGCCTGCCTGCCAAGCTGATGCCTCATTTGTTGTTTGTTGCTGACATATTTGATGAGATTTATATCTTATTATCAGATAGATTATACTTACTTATTCTCGTTGATTACTATAGTTGTCTTTCATATAAGCATGCTCACATATCATACCCGTCATAGCGTTACGCCTTTTCCTTGCGTAGTTTCATCATTCGACCTCGAGTCTGGTTACTTGCCTTAGTCTTTCAGAACGTCTTTTCAAATGAGAAGGACATAGTATTAGTATAACTGAGCTGAGTATTTCAAAATTCATTGAACCTCGGTGGAATATAGACTGGTCATTTATATTCGACCCGGGACAGTGGGACATAGGCTGACCACCTATGTCCGACTCAGAGATGAATTTTGCAATACTGGGAATAGTTATAATAGAATTATGTCCAGATTGATTCTCTACCCAATTTTTAAAGGTTTCATTCATGTGTGTGTACTCGATCGTTGCAAGAACATTTACACCTACATCACCTCGTGAACCACCGCCTAGAAGCATGTCAGCTAATCATAACTCAACCTCAAGCTTTCATTCTATGACAAGCCACTCTAGAGCACCTACTTTTCGGAAACGTCTTATTTACGTATCACTCTTCTTTTCTTGTTTTGAAGAATCATGCCACCCAAGAGAGCTACTACTACTATGACACCAGCTGAGATCAGAAAGCTTGTTGCCGACAATATAGAGGCAACACTAGTAACCGAGAGAGCTGCCGTAGCTGCACGGGCTGCCGAAGCCGCTGCAGAAGCCGCTTCTCGGGCAGAAACCGCAGAAGCTGCTGGAATGGCTACTAATGGTACCAATGGTCGTAAATGTACGTACAAGGACTTCAAGAGTGGTGATCCCCCAAAATTCAAAGGCACTGAAGGAGCCACTGCTATGATTCGCTGGTTCGAAAGGATTGAATCTGTGTTTCTTCTGTGTAACTGTCCAGAGGAGTACAAGGTAAAGTTTGCTACTAGTACACTTGTTGAGGAAGCTATGTCGTGGTGGAATTCGTATGCAAAACCCATGGGAATGGAAAATGCTCACAAGCTTACGTGGGATGAATTTAAGAAGTTGCTGACTAAGAAATTCTGTCCACGCACTGAAATAAAGAAGTTGGAAACGGAGTTTTATGAGCTAGTGACAACAGGTGATGATATCGAGGCATATATATCAGGAGGTTTCAGGAGTTGGTTGTGCTATGTCCAACTATGGTTCCGGATAAGGAAAAGCTGCTAGAAAATTTCATTGGTGGACTACCTCACAGCATCCGCGGAGATGTGATTTCTTTTGACCCACAAACACTAGATGAGGCAATCAAGATGTCTCAGAAGCTTATGGCTCAGGTGATAAGAAATAGAACTACTGTCAACAACAATGACCATAACAACAACAACAGTAACCACGAAAACAAGAGGAAAAAGGATGACAACCAAAGGAAAGATCAAGATCAACAGCCAAACGAAGGACATGAAGTGGTTAGGGCCTACGTTGCTGGACCAAGTGAAAAGAAAGGATATGCAGGGACTTTACCCAAGTGCAACAAGTGTCGGTTTCACCACAATGGACCCTGCCCCACTCAATGTGGAAACTGCCAAAAGGTCGGACACAAAGCCAAGGATTGCAAGGCTCCCACTCTCGTAATGCACCAGAAAGTCACGGTAACCTGCCATGAGTGTGGAGTAATTGGACACTTCAAGAGTGAATGCCCAGAGCTGAGAAACCAGAATGGAGGAAGAGCTCGTTGACGTGTGAAGCTCGTCAAGACAACAATGACAATGGCAATGTTAAGAAGAGAACTTCTGCCTTAAAAATAAACAGAAACCCAAACACTCTAGTGTTGTACTTCTTTTGTGTTTCACTTTAAGTTTGTCGTATGAACTTCATGTACTATTATGAATTCCTATCTAATGAATGTTCTATCTTTTATCACTGCAATGCGACTCAAACATACACATCTATTCATCGACTCCACCCCAGAGACCGACATGAACTGAATTCAGGGACTGAATTCCTGTAACGGGTGGAGACAGTCACAAATCGTAATTTCAGGTCCTTTTTCAAGCTTCAAAATTTCACTATTCATCTCAGGAATTTACTATTCACCAATCACTATTCATCGTTTTTGAAGTCAGTTTGAGACTTTGAGGAGTTTTAAAAAAATTTACTATTCACATGACACTATTTATTCCCGGAGGGAAATCACTATTCATAGTCATCATCCATCATTTCGTAAACTAGGTTTACGGGTATTCAAATTCGCGTAACCATTATGGTTTAGCTGCGTATCCATGCATCATCAGTAAGGACACGTCATATAGACTAGAGTAGTCTACATATCATCAGTAACGTCATTATCATATTAAGTCATGCACGGGTTTGTGTGATTTTCATTAACGTATGTTCATTTATTTTCTAAACGTTACCACTCAGTCATTACTACTAACATTATATCCAATACTCCCGACTACGATCCTAATATATTTTCATGCTAATTATAATGATATAAATATTATATTATTACTTTACCCGGTGTTTTTAAATCAATCGCTATATTTTTCGTTTGACGCTTATAACTCCGTCGATTTACGTAATTTCAATCCGATAATTATTTTAACACCCGATTCTTGCAAGGAATATAATTTTACAAATTTTACAACTTCGTCGTATTTTATTTTACCTCGTCACAATTTATTTTTAGTTAACCCGGTACCCGATAACACCTAATGTATACCCAAACAAACTAATACATATTAATTGGGGGGACAAGGCTTTAATTAGCCAACTTCTCACCTTTTTCTCCATGTAATGCCCCCCCCCCCCTTCCTGAATAAGCCAAGAATTCTTAATTTGCTAGACAAATCCAATTAATGCCATTAGTACACATGTTTCCTAATTTATTTTCATAACATTACACATACAAATTCAACTAGCTAAATCAAGAGATTTTCTCTCTTCTTTTTCTCCTTCCTTGCTCGGCCCAACCAAGAACACAATAGAAGATCCATCAAATTTTCAAGTTAAAGTCACAATCAAGTCTCATTTACCTTCCTTGTTAGGGTTTTGTGATAAAAACCCCAATGTTCTAAGCATTTTTCATCCATAACTCTTCCATAATTCAAGTAAGCTCAAGAACATTTTTTTATCATCTCATACTTTCATTTTATCTATATATTGATGTATTATCAAGTTTTATTGGTAGCTAGTATGCAAAGTTTATGTTATACATACCACTTGTTACATATTTTTCTTTATAAACATAGATCTATGGATTTTTAGTATGATCATCATGAGATCCCCCATTGTTGGTGATGTTTAGGACCCCATGACACCCTAAGAAGGTGTATGGTAGGATTAGAGTACTTGTGGTGTTGATTGGAAGTGGTATAATCAAGACTTGAACTAGAAAAATGTGTTTTTAACAAGTAAATAAACCTACTGTCCAAAAACTTGAGATCTGGAAATTTCAGTAAACATTGAACTATTTTGGCCTCCATATTCAGAAAGTTCTTTCAAAAACGAAACCGTGGCCGCTTGAATCACTAAAAACTGACTTACGGCAAGAAAGTTATGATTTTTCAAAGTTTGACGACGAAAAACTAAAATCTGAAAATTTAGTTGCTGATCGCCGAGATTCAAAGGACAAAACAAGGCGTTGGACGTGATCTAGACGACCCGACCTACAGAAATTATGTTAGTTCATGTTAATACAAAGCCGTGGATATAAAGAACGTAGAAAACGAGCATATAACGACCGAGATACGCGTGTTTGAAGCCCGACAATTCACAAACTATTTTAACAGCCACTATATGAAAATAATTCTAAGTATAGAAATTGTTTTTACAAGGCACTATATTGATAGCCGATTTTCTCATTGATCGTGACGCGTATGATCAAAATGACAAACATATGAATTCAAGATAAAGTTATAAGGTTTCTAAAAACGCCAAGCTTATTTTCTAACACATAGCGTACATCATTTCGCGACTAGTTTTTGCGAGGCCATTTAGGCATATTTTTCAAGTTGTGAAAAATAGTAAATTGCGAGGAAAACGTTATAATTACCGATAGAACACCAAACAAGGATCGTGGAGTACCGTTTCAACATATTTACACGAAAAGTGTTTATTAACTTAACGAGACGTCAAAAATGTATTTTTCGACGATAAACGTTATTTTCAAAACTAACGAGTGGTATCGTTAACATACGTATTTGCATGTGTAGCATCATTTCATTGCTTACATTAGATCCTATCATTCATATTAGGTCGCGGTTAGAGACCGAGCCTCATTTCAACATATCCATTATTATCATTGTTGCTAGCGCATCAGGTGAGTTCCAGAGCCCCTACCTTTATACGTTTTGGATTACGTTTTGGGGGAGAATACATGCTCAATTATTTTCATTTACCCTCACAAGCACTTTAATCTTTTAAGGATTACCGTGAGTTTTCATAGCCCCGTTTTCAATTGTTTACTTAGTTTCTAAACTCTCTGGGGAGAATACATGCTCATTTTCATCTAAATGTATACTTGATTTACTTGAATATGCCATTTGCTTAGTCAAACCATCATTTGCTCTACTTATGAATTTGTTATTCATTCGAATGTATTATATATTCACTTGTTACACACTTAATTCTTATTACTCATGGACACAAGCACTTTGAACAATTATTCATACATGTATACTTAACCTAATGAACCGGCTCCACCACTATGTACATACATGACAAAATGAATGGGTCACATAACCGAATGTACGGGTAACATGACAAAATGAACGGGTCACATGACAGAATGAACTGGTCACATGACAGAATGATCTGGTCACATAACCGAATGAGTTGGTCACGTAACCGAATGTACTGGTCAAACCAAATGTATTTAAATCTTGTGGTCCACATATTACTTTGTTTATCTAAACCAAATCTCATTTGGCAGTGGGTTGTAAACACACAGGTTGCAAGTCTTGTATGGGCGGGACTTGGGACTGAGTGGATTTACGATGCCTTTGCTAGGAATTCATCATCCAAATGCTTTACATTACATTTTTCACTAAACTCTATGAACTCACCAACCTCGTGTTGACACTTTTAGCATGTATTTTCAGGTATAAGCAATAGCACGCTACTGGAGGCTTTTGGCAGGGCATGGCATGGTCATAGAAGACTCTGATAAACATTTGGGGACCGTTTTAACTATTTAAAGGACCTATTTCTGCACTACTTTTAACAATGAAAATTCAACGCTTTTATTAAACAATTTTATTCTAAATGTTTGAGGTGGAAAACCGTTCTTTGTACTTGTGTTGTGATACCAATTGAGTTGCACCCCAGCGACATGTATGCTTCCGCTGGACCCGATTCTGGAGGTGTGACAGATTGGTATCAGAGCCTTGGCTATAGAGAGCTGGGTGATTTTAAAACCTATACTATAGCTACTTACACGAAAACTTAACCCTATGACCGCCACGTGCCTGCCTGCCAAGCTGATGCCTCATTTGTTGTTTGTTGCTGACATATTTGATGAGATTTATATCTTATTATCAGATAGATTATACTTACTTATTCTCGACGATTACTATAGTTGTCTTTCATATAAGCATGCTCACATATCATACCCGTCATAGCGTTACGCCTTTTCCTTGCGTAGTTTCATCATTCGACCTCGAGTCTGGTTACTTGCCTTAGTCTTTCAGAACGTCTTTTCAAATGAGAAGGACATAGTATTAGTATAACTGAGCTGAGTATTTCAAAATTCATTGAACCTCGGTGGAATATAGACTGGTCATTTATATTCGACCCGGGACAGTGGGACATAGGCTGACCACCTATGTCCGACTCAGAGATGAATTTTGCAATACTGGGAATAGTTATAATAGAATTATGTCAAGATTGATTCTCTACCCAATTTTTAAAGGTTTCATTCATGTGTGTGTACTCGATCGTTGCAAGAACATTTACACCTACATCACCTCGTGAACCACCGCCTAGAAGCATGTCAGCTAATCATAACTCAACCTCAAGCTTTCATTCTATGACAAGCCACTCTAGAGCACCTACTTTTCGAAAACGTCTTATTTACGTATCACTCTTCTTTTCTTGTTTTGAAGAATCATGCCACCCAAGAGAGCTACTACTACTATGACACCAGCTGAGATCAGAAAGCTTGTTGCCGACAATATAGAGGCAACACTAGTAACCGAGAGAGCTGTCGTAGCTGCACGGGCTGCCGAAGCCACTGCAGAAGCCGCTTCTCGGGCAGAAACCGCAGAAGCTGCTGGAATGGCTACTAATGGTACCAATGGTCGTAAATGTACGTACAAGGACTTCAAGAGTGGTGATCCCCCAAAATTCAAAGGCACTGAAGGAGCCACTGCTATGATTCGCTGGTTCGAAAGGATTGAATCTGTGTTTCTTCTGTGTAACTGTCCAGAGGAGTACAAGGTAAATTTTGCTACTAGTACACTTGTTGAAGAAGCTATGTCGTGGTGGAATTCGTATGCAAAACCTATGGGAATGGAAAATGCTCACAAGCTTACGTGGGATGAATTTAAGAAGTTGCTGACTAAGAAATTCTGTCCACGCACTGAAATAAAGAAGTTGGAAACGGAGTTTTATGAGCTAGTGACAGCAGGTGATGATATCGAGGCATATATATCAGGAGGTTTCAGGAGTTGGTTGTGCTATGTCCAACTATGGTTCCGGATAAGGAAAAGCTGCTAGAAAATTTCATTGGTGGACTACCTCACAGCATCCACGGAGATGTGATTTCTTTTGACCCACAAACACTAGACGAGGCAATCAGGATGTCTCAGAAGCTTATGGCTCAGGTGATAAGAAATAGAACTACTGTCAACAACAATGACCATAACAACAACAACAACAACAGTAACCACGACAACAAGAGGAAAAGGGATGACAACCAAAGGAAAGATCAAGATCAACAGCCAAACGAAGAACATGAAGTGGTTAGGGCCTACGTTGCTGGACCAAGTGAAAAGAAAGGATATGCAGGGACTTTACCCAAGTGCAACAAGTGTCGGTTTCACCACAATGGACCCTGCCCCACTCAATGTGGAAACTGCCAAAAGGTCGGACACAAAGCCAAGGATTGCAAGGCTCCCACTCTCGTAATGCACCAGAAAGTCACGGTAACCTGCCATGAGTGTGGAGTAATTGGACACTTCAAGAGTGAATGCCCAGAGCTGAGAAACCAGAATGGAGGAAGAGCTCGTTGACGTGCGAAGCTCGTCAAGACAACAATGACAATGGCAATGTTAAGAAGAGAACTTCTGCCTTAAAAATAAACAGAAACCCAAACACTCTAGTATTGTACTTCTTTTGTGTTTCACTTTAAGTTTGTCGTATGAACTTCATGTACTATTATGAATTCCTATCTAATGAATGTTCTATCTTTTATCACTGCAATGCGACTCAAACATACACATCTATTCATCGAATCCACCCCAGAGACCGACATGAACTGAATTCAGGGACTGAATTCCTGTAACGGGTGGAGACAGTCACAAATCGTAATTTCAGGTCCTTTTTCAAGCTTCAAAATTTCACTATTCATCTCAGGAATTTACTATTCACCGATCACTATTCATCATTTTTGAAGTCAGTTTGAGACTTTGAGGAGTTTTAAAAAAATTTTACTATTCACATGACACTATTTATTCCCGGAGGGAAATCACTATTCATAGTCATCATCCATCATTTCGTAAACTAGGTTTACGGGTATTCAAATTCGCGTAACCATTATGGTTTAGCTGCGTATCCATGCATCATCAGTAAGGACACGTCATATAGACTAGAGTAGTCTACATATCATCAGTAACGTCATTATCATATTAAGTCATGCACGGGTTTGTGTGATTTTCATTAACGTATGTTCATTTATTTTCTAAACGTTACCACTCAGTCATTACTACTAACATTATATCCAATACTCCCGACTACGATCCTAATATATTTTCATGCTAATTATAATGATATAAATATTATATTATTACTTTACCCGGTGTTTTTAAATCAATCGCTATATTTTTCGTTTGACGCTTATAACTCCGTCGATTTACGTAATTTCAATCCGATAATTATTTTAACACCCGATTCTTGCAAGGAATATAATTTTACAAATTTTACAACTTCGTCGTATTTTATTTTACCTCGTCACAATTTATTTTTAGTTAACCCGTACCCGATAACACCTAATGTATACCCAAACAAACTAATACATATTAATTGGGGGGACAAGGCTTTAATTAGCCAACTTCTCACCTTTTTCTCCATGTGATGCCCCCCCCCCCCCCCTTCCTGAATAAGCCAAGAATTCTTAATTTGCTAGACAAATCCAATTAATGCCATTAGTACACATGTTTCCTAATTTATTTTCATAACATTACACATACAAATTCAACTAGCTAAATCAAGAGATTTTCTCTCTTCTTTTTCTCCTTCCTTGCTCGGCCCAACCAAGAACACAATAGAAGATCCATCAAATTTTCAAGTTAAAGTCACAATCAAGTCTCATTTACCTTCCTTGTTAGGGTTTTGTGATAAAAACCCCAATGTTCTAAGCATTTTTCATCCATAACTCTTCCATAATTCAAGTAAGCTCAAGAACATTTTTTTATCATCTCATACTTTCATTTTATCTATATATTGATGTATTATCAAGTTTTATTGGTAGCTAGTATGCAAAGTTTATGTTATACATACCACTTGTTACATATTTTTCTTTATAAACATAGATCTATGGATTTTTAGTATGATCATCATGAGATCCCCCATTGTTGGTGATGTTTAGGACCCCATGACACCCTAAGAAGGTGTATGGTAGGATTAGAGTACTTGTGGTGTTGATTGGAAGTGGTATAATCAAGACTTGAACTAGAAAAATGTGTTTTTAACAAGTAAATAAACCTACTGTCCAAAAACGTGAGATCTGGAAATTTCAGTAAACATTGAACTATTTTGGCCTTCATATTCAGAAAGTTCTTTCAAAAACGAAACCGTGGCCGCTTGAATCACTAAAAACTGACTTACGGCAAGAAAGTTATGATTTTTCAAAGTTTGACGACGAAAAACTAAAATCTGAAAATTTAGTTGCTGATCGCCGAGATTCAAAGGACAAAACAAGGCGTTGGACGTGATCTAGACGACCCGACCTACTGAAATTATGTTAGTACATGTTAATACAAAGCCGTGGATATAAAGAACGTAGAAAACGAGCTTATAACGACCGAGATACGCGTGTTTGAAGCCCGACAATTCACAAACTATTTTAACAGCCACTATATGAAAATAATTCTAAGTATAGAAATTGTTTTTACAAGGCACTATATTGATAGCCGATTTTCTCATTGATCGTGACGCGTATGATCAAAATGACAAACATATGAATTCAAGATAAAGTTATAAGGTTTCTAAAAACGCCAAGCTTATTTTCTAACACATAGCGTACATCATTTCGCGACTAGTTTTTGCGAGGCCATTTAGGCATATTTTTCAAGTTGTGAAAAATAGTAAATTGCGAGGAAAACGTTATAATTACCGATAGAACACCAAACAAGGATCGTGGAGTACCGTTTCAACATATTTACACGAAAAGTGTTTATTAACTTAACGAGATGTCAAAAATGTATTTTTCGACGATAAACGTTATTTTCAAAACTAACGAGTGGTATCGTTAACATACGTATTTGCATGTGTAGCATCATTTCATTGCTTACATTAGATCCTATCATTCATATTAGGTCGCGGTTAGAGACCGAGCCTCATTTCAACATATCCATTATTATCATTGTTGCTAGCGCATCAGGTGAGTTCCAGAGCCCCTACCTTTATACGTTTTGGATTACGTTTTGGGGGAGAATACATGCTCAATTATTTTCATTTACCCTCACAAGCACTTTAATCTTTTAAGGATTACCGTGAGTTTTCATAGCCCCGTTTTCAATTGTTTACTTAGTTTCTAAACTCTCTGGGGAGAATACATGCTCATTTTCATCTAAATGTATACTTGATTTACTTGAATATGCCATTTGCTTAGTCAAACCATCATTTGCTCTACTTATGAATTTGTTATTCATTCGAATGTATTGTATATTCACTTGTTACACACTTAATTCTTATTACTCATGGACACAAGCACTTTGAACAATTATTCATACATGTATACTTAACCTAATGAACCGGCTCCACCACTATGTACATACATGACAAAATGAATGGGTCACATAACCGAATGTACGGGTAACATGACAAAATGAACGGGTCACATGACAGAATGAACTGGTCATATGACAGAATGATCTGGTCACATAACCGAATGAGTTGGTCACGTAACCGAATGTACTGGTCAAACCAAATGTATTTAAATCTTGTGGTCCACATATTACTTTGTTTATCTAAACCAAATCTCATTTGGCAGTGGGTTGTAAACACACAGGTTGCAAGTCTTGTATGGGCGGGACTTGGGACTGAGTGGATTTACGATGCCTTTGCTGGGAATTCATCATCCAAATGCTTTACATTACATTTTTCACTAAACTCTATGAACTCACCAACCTCGTGTTGACACTTTTAGCATGTATTTTCAGGTATAAGCAATAGCACGCTACTGAAGGCTTTTGGCAGGGCATGGCATGGCCATAGAAGACTCTGATAAACATTTGGGGACCGTTTTAACTGTTTAAAGGGCCTATTTATGCACTACTTTTAACAATGAAAATTCAACGCTTTTGTTAAATAATTTTATTCTAAATGTTTGAGGTGGAAACCGTTCTTTGTACTTGTGTTGTGATACCAATTGAGTTGCACCCCAGCGACATGTATGCTTTCGCTGGACCCGATTTTAGGGGTGTGACAATTATCTTCGAAAAGTCTTACTTCTGCCCGAAGCTCCTGCACCAAATAAGAAGTTTCATCCTACTCCCTTAGAAGAAGTTGTTCTTAACTTCCCTTTAGAAATTGGATATGACGTACAACCAAACAAACCACTCAAATCATTTTCCAAAGTCGAGGCCAAGTTCATTCCTCAACCTTGGAGAACAATTTACTACATCTTGGCTCGATCAGTTTCCGGAAGAGACAGCGGCCATTAGCATCCTCGACTTTCTCACTTGCAATTATTCTGGCGAATAGTGAATCAGAAACAAATTGATTACGCTCAACTTATCTGGGAAGACATAGTCTTTCGGATTCAGAGTCATTACCTCACTCCAATCACCAAAATTCCTTTTGTCAGATTCACCAAGTTACTCATCCACCATCTCCTTGATGACAATGAAGACATCCCTTGTCGTTTAGAAGATCAAGAGAAGAATCTATTCGCAATGGATAAAACGGTCAACAAAATCTACATCCCGAAAGGAAGCACTCACAAACAAGGGAAGAGACTTCCTGACTCTCTTCTTACCGACAAAATGCAGAAAACACTTGCTTACCAGAAGTATGATGAAGCATTCAAGGTTGGAAGGGTAGGTTTCCTTCACTATGAAGTTGAACCCTCAGAAGTCAAAACCCGAAGCAAACGCGGTAGCAAAAACTGGAAGCACGACATGCACAACAAAGCAAAAGAAACCTGCACCGCCAAGACTAAAGAAAAGATATGTGCCCACAAAAGTTGCTAAGCCCGACCCATCACTGGAAAAAGAACCTGATATTGCAAGTGAATCAGATTCTGACACCGAGACAAATGAAGATGAAGTTGTCTACAAGGAGGATGTAGAAACCAAACTTGCTATAGAAACGAGCTTAGACAATTGTAATGGATGAAGAAAGAAGAAAAGAAAATTTGTACAAGGAGGTAGATAAAGAACTTGGCGATGATGAGGATGATAATGTCGACATGGCCACTGCTTTAGAAGACCCTCAACCTCCTCCGGTTAATCAACCCGGCAAGGATGGGGGTGACAGCATGACAAGTCATATAATATCCTAAAACGTGAACTTTAAAAAAATCCATGTCTAAGCAAACCTCGAATCCGAAAACAAGTAGACTAATTATAAATTATTCCATGGGAATTTTACATTATAAAAAGCCTCAACCCAACTCTTATAAAATCGATACATAGATACTTAAAAAAAAAACACATGTCACACGTCAATACTAAGTCCAACGGAAATTAAAATTGTGTACATAACTTGTTATATAGAAAAGTCCAGAATTTTATTTAAAATTTGAAAGATAACACCTGGTCTTGATCCTTCCATATTGCTCGGCTGATATCTCCTTATATCTCCCCTCCCTCTTCTCATTTTCCAACCGAATATTTCCACAACATCAAAATATACAAAAAACCCTAGCAACAAAATTAAGTGGCGGCATTGGATCTTATTTTTTTCTTCCATTCGAGTATCTAGTGGTTCAAGGGAGGAGTGCAAGGTCTTGACAAAAAGGTGTTTCTGATCGTGGATTGCACTGTGTTAAAGGGGCAGTAGTTTGGTTCGAATAGGGTGTTCTTGTGGGTTCGATCTTAGTTCCTTTTGTCCGTGTTCTTTTCGTTCTTGTTTCCAGTCGACTCAAAGGTATTATTTACATTTGAAATAACTTCTTCTCAGAATATTCATGAATTATAGCTAATGTAAATTGTAATGTGAACTAGTGTAAGAATCGAATAAAAAGAATGTGAGTGGAAGATTTATGGCTCATGACATAACAAATCATGGACACCTGAAAGGTTAATATTAGTAATCTTGAAACAAAGCTAGGATCCACCTAAAATATATAATGAATACATAAAATGATATGTTACAGTCGCATGAAATATGGAAATATAGATTGATATTTAAGATCTTAAATTACTATACAATTCAGTGTATATATAAGATGTATAATCTGGGATTGGATCGTGTAGAATGTTGAGATGGTTGCGTCGATATAAGAGTTACATGGTTGTTAAAAATCTGAATATAAGAATGCTTGTTGATCACTAATGATACGAGTTGAAACGTGAGTGAATATGGCATGAAATAATGAATTTGATTAAATAATGTGTTGGGCTGTTAATATAGGATAATATCAAGACTTTAAAAATCAGATTTTGTTGCATGAGATATGGATTCTTATTGTGCATGAAATAGCGAGCCATTACTTTTAAATATGATGGCTTTTAACCTGAAAAATTATACATATGTATGGTGAAGATTCATGCATATTTTGTCATATAAAATGGGTCGAATACAGGGAGGAATTAGGGTTGTTTGGGCAGCATGTATGGCTGTGGTAATGGGTCAAGTTGCATGGGAAAACTAGGGTCTATTCAAGAAGTTTTGTGTGTGTCGAATGGTGTGTCGAATGGCTGTAAACAAGAGGGTCTTGTGTGTCGTATTGGCTAGAACGCAAGGGACAAATGGTGGGCAAAGGTTTAGTCGTATGGGGTTCAAAATGTGTGGTTTTATGTCGAGTTTTGTGTCGTTTAATAGGTAAACATTGGGTCGATTATGGTCAAAGATGTGTGATTTTATGTGTGGTCTAGTATGGTGTTTGTGTGTGTGGCGAGTGGCTAGGAAAGGTGAGTTTGCATGAGTGTACGAGAGAGTTTAAATGGAGTCGTGTGTGTGTTAATGTCAAGAAAACATGGGTCAAATGGATGAAGGTGTGGGTCGACAAAGGAGTAATTGGGTGAATTTTATCACATTAAAAAGGGGTTGGTTCGTGTAGGGTATAATTTGCATGAGATAAGTAACAAGGTGATTTAATTATTCAAGTATGAGAAATTTCTATATAAATAGGTAATTTACACTTTAACCCCTAAACTTTAATAAAATGACAGTATAAACCCTAAACTCTAATGTTAATCATTTTAACCCTTAAATATTATTAATTGTCAATTATAACCTTAAAGTAATTAAATTACTATTTCGGAAAACTTTCTAATTATGGAAACTTACTAAATATGGCAAGTTACTAAAAATAGAACGTTACTAAAAATAGAAAATTACTAAAAGTGGAAAGTTTCTAAAAATAGAAAGAAACCTTAAATGGGAAACTTTAATAACTATAAATGGTAAACTTGTAAAATGAGCTTGTAAGTAATACGAGATCGTTAATTTGTATAGGTTCGGTGAAGAATGAGTGATTCCCTATTTTCGGTGTTTTCTTAATTTGATTTGGCTGATTTGCATAAGATACAGATATTCTACCCTTTCTCAGTAAGGGTGTTTCTTCTCATGACTGTGATCCTTGACCTTGATTCAGTTGATTTGATTTGCTATGATCCTTTGCTATGATCCCTTTTGATATGAGCTTTGCTATGATCCCATGTATGTGATCCTCTATTATGATTCAGTTGATATGATCCATTGCTATGATTCCCTATGATATGATATGCTTTGTTCTGTTGTCGCCCGAGCTAACTAGCCATGGAGGTACCATGGCCATGTCATTGAGGCATCGATGGCATGACACTTTCTGTGGAGGTGTGATTAATCCACGGCGTCCCCATTTGATATGATATGATATGTGATCACTTGGCCATTTTGATATATGCGTATACTTGTCTAGTACATGGTACGTATATGATTTGTTTTGTGGGGGGCGTATGGATGCATCCTAGGCTTATATGATATGATATGTGATATGATTTGTTTGGTGACTGGCTGTGTATGCCCTACACCCTACTCACTATTTGGTACTTAGAGGCCTCCCCTCTCCGTACACTTTGGATATGATATGTTTATGTGATTATGTGGTCTATTCGAGTGGCTCGTTTAGACAGGCTCGTGGCTATCTGTTAGGTATCTTTGGTCCGTTCGAGTGGCTCGTTTGGACGCGTTCATTTCCGTTTTCTTATTTGACTCTTAGTGCTATTCTGACTCATGATATTTATGCATTTGATTTGTATTTCTCCATTTCATTTGACTTATGATATTTGTTCAGATGATCTTGATCTCTCATTCTTTTGACAGATGATATTCGTTTCAGCAGGAGCTTATGTTTCCTTTTCCTATACTTATATAAGATTTGATTATTCGTTTGTTATATATATCTGTTCACTGGGCTTTTTAAGCTCAACCGCATTTCTTTTCCTGCGGCAGGTTTTAGGTTGGAAGCTGGGTTTGAGTGAAGAGTGCGTAGGAGCTCTTAGTGGACTACCCTGACGATAGATACCCGTTTGCTGTTGGATTAGATTTTGATTTATCTTCAGTTAGATTTGAGCTTGGAGTTATATTCCAGTTTTGGAAATTATTATGTATAGAGTAACTATCATTAGAATACCTTTGTAACTATTATGTTTATAAGTCTTCCGCTTGCGTTGTACATTCTGATTTGTCACCATAATGTAGCATTTTAGCCCTTGTCGGGTTGGGGTGTTACAATTATGGTATCAAAGCCCAGGCTGCGACTTGTAGTACATAAGTTATGGCCTGTGAAGATTTGGACCCTTAGGTTTGCACTGTAGGAGCTATTGGAACAACCCTTGAAATTTTGCCTTAGGTTTTCCCTGCAGAAACTTTAGTTATGACCGGCAAGGATTGGGTAGATTATATGATAAGGCATTAGTTAGCCATCTTTCTTCCGCACCACTCTGATTTATGCCTCTGCTTTCAGTTAGGCCCTTATAGGATCATCCGTTCTGGAGACTTAGGAAATTTAACAAGATACGCAATATAAGTTTAGTGATCACATAAGTTTAGAATACTTTGAGACTTTTGTAGTAATGCCTTACAGGTTTCACTCTCTGATGTGACCACATTCTTTCGAATTTTGATCTCCGATTCGTTTATGATTCGTTTAGATACCTTTTCATTCATTCAGAGAATTCGTATATGTATGAATCCGATGTGTTCGACACATTCTGTAGTTTCCCTTGCTTTTGCTAAGCATATTAAGGTCCCCTCTGAACAATTAGAATCTGCTATACCCATTTCTATTCCTACGAGAAATCTTGTGATTATCCTTCACAAGTATCGGAATTGTCCAGCACATTTTGAAGATATTTGAAAATATGTTTTGTTCTTCTAATATGTTCCTTTTGGGAATGTTTAATTCGATGTTATTTTGAATATGGATTTGTTGACTGAGCATCGAGATGCTAACAACAGTCATATTAGATTTGTAATCTTTGGCGATTTGAGAAACTCGAACTCTGTACCATGGTCCCCAACCTGGTAAATAATTATGATCACCTCTGTTCTAAAAATTCGTACGTTAATCTGTCGCGGTTGTGAAGATATTTCGTTTGATGAAACTCGCCTCGAGAGTTATTCGGGTGTTGAAATTTTCGTAATGTATTCCATAATGAACTATCAATATGTCCATCTGAGTGTGAATTTGTGTTGATCTGGTTATAAAATTTGTTTAGTCACGACTCGAGGTAGACTGTGATTGCAATAAAGGCATGCGTATATGATGCAAGTATTATGACGCCTGGCCAACGTGATAATAGTTACATCATATAACCTGAACTTATTGGGATCATAGGATGTCTTTGGGAAGTGCCAGAGAACAGTAAGTTGGTTGATTTAGAACTCTATCCATATAAGAGCAACGCTTTGCCTAATTCTGAAACCCCATATTGAACGACATCAGTTGAAGGGAAAGAATTGAAGGATCAGCTTCTAGAAAGTGATTTTATCTGTCTGAGTGTGTCTCCGTAGGGCGCTCTAGTTTTAATCGTGAAGAAGAATGATGACAACATCAAGTTGTGTCTTGAATTTTGGAAACTGAATAGTATTGTGGTTAGAACCGATATCCGTTACTTTGAATCGACGATTTGATTAATCAACTTCAAGGTGTGAAGTTTTCTCATTGATTGAGTTTGAATCCGATTATTTTTAGTTACGTTTAAAGGAGCAAGATATTCCTGGGATTGGTTTTCGTATTCGTTTTGATCTCTATGAGTATTGTGATGCCAATTGTATTGGCCACTGCTTCGATTGTTCTTATGGACTTGTTGAATCGTTTCTTTCATGAATATTTGGACATTTTGTCATAGTATGACATATTGGTATATTCAGGGACGAAAGAGAAACACGAAAATCATCTTTGTATTCTGGATTGAAATTTCTATGTCAGAAGAAGCTCTATGTAATATTTCTGAAGTGTAAATTTGGTTGGGATGAAGAATGAGAGGAGAATGTTGAAAAGCTGAAAATAGATTTGTTTCTGCTCAAGAAGGAGGCTTCGTTATGTCCTTATGCAACACGGGAATATTTGGTGTTGGTCCACGAATTGTATATGGATCACTAAGTAGTCTTGAATACCTAGTAGATGGTTAGGATAAATCCGAACCAATCTAAGTGAGAAACCCTAGGTGATTGTTGTTGTTAATGCGGAATCTTAACAAGAACAATGAAGAACACACAGGAATATCACTAACTTCGTATATTGATTATAATCACAATAGTGAACTCGTACAACTCACACACATTACTAACAACCTTTAGGGATCCTTTTATAACACAAGGAAACCCTAATACTAACCGACTCAGAAGATATTCACAAATCTTCTATAAAGATACTTACACGTTTTGTATCTTTTCCTAACTTATCTCTAACAGACTTTCCTAACTTCACGACCAGACTTAACTTTATAAGTCAACCAGACTTAAACATACTACCAGACTTAACTTTACATTACCAGACCTAATTACAAAGACAGACCTAACTCTGATATACTACCAGACCTAAGTTGTCTTCTCTTGATTCGTATCATAATTCCCAACAATCCTCCCCTAACTTGATCTTCATGCTTCATGAACTTCAAGTTCTTCTGATTAAGCCTTCTGAGGATTGAATCTTGAACACTTTGAAATGTATTTAGGTCTTGATCCCTTCTAGCAGCTTGAATCTTGATAAGCTCTTCTGATATGGTCTTTGCAGCAACATTGACTATATGTACATCAAATTCATTTAAGTTCCAGACTATTCTCATCACTTCCAAATGTGTTACCATCTGTGAGAGGTGAATCATTGAAAATGTAATGGATTTAAAATCTCTTTACCAATAGCCATTACCACTGGAGTAGCCAATGTTTTGGTGTTTAAGACCATGGTACATTAATAACCATATGATTTTTAGCAAATCATCAGCTTATCAACGGATTTGTTAAGTCTTTACCAAAAGCCGTTTACTTCTGGACTAGTCAATTCTTTGATGGAAAAGCACCTCATCATGGTGAATTGATTACCATTTATGGTTTTCCACAGCCTTTACCACAAGCCATAACCTTGTGGGCTAGCCAACTCTTCACTTATCTTAGATATGGTGAGTTGAATACCATACAATTTTTGGCAAATTGTCAGCCATAAACGGATTTGAGCAATCTTTACCTGTTAGCCGTTTGCTCAGGATTAGCCAGTCCTTGTGTTGATGAGACAAGGTGGATTGACCTCCCCTTAAGCCAAACCTCCCCTTAACTCAAACTAGGGGTTCATCATACCAATGTTAACTACCAGATAATTGAATCTAGGACCATCAAATGCCTTAGTTAACAGGTCAGCAACATTAAAATCTGTATGTATTTTCTCCACTCTAATCAACTTCTTTTCAAAGCAATCTCTAATGAAGTGATGCCTGATTTCTATATGCTTAGTTTTAGAGTGATATACTGGGTTCTTAACAATACAGATAGTACTCTTATTATCTATGTGGATAACAGTATTCATAAAATTCAAACCATAGTCCAGCATCTGATTCTGAATCCACAAAACTTGTCCACAGCAATGAGCAGCTGCTACATACTCAGCCTCAGTAGTTGAATTGGCCACAATTGTCTGCTTCTTGCATTGCCAAGATATCAACCTCCTTCCAAGGAATTGACAACCTCCTGTTGTGGATTTCCTATCCAGGCTTGCACCAGCATAGTCAATGTCTGAATAAGCTGTCAGGTCAAAAGATGACTCCTTAGGATACCAAAGGCCCAAATTTGGTTTACCCTTTAAGTACCTAAAGATTCTCTTCACAGCATGAAGATGTGAAGTCTTTGGTTGAACCTGAAAACGTGAACAGATACAAATTGCATACATAATGTCAGGTCTAGAAGCAGTAAGATACATGAGGGAACCTATCATGGATCTGTAGAGATGCACATTCACATCAGCAACATCTTCATCCTTTGTTAAAGGCACCTTGTTCTCCATAGGAGTGACTGCTTTCTTCACATTTGAGAACTCAAACTTTCTCAAAATTTCTGCAACATACTTGTCTTGAGAAATAAAAAGTCCATCATCCTTTTGTTTAACTTGCAGTCCCAAGAAAAATGTAAGTTCTCCCATTGAGCTCATTTCAAACCTGCTCTTCATTAAACCTTCAAATTCATCACACCAAGACTTTCTTGTTGATCCAAAAATGATATCATCCACATAAATTTGAACAAGAATGATATCCTTCTGATCTCTCTTAATGAATAAAGTCTTATCAATTACACCCCTGATGTATCCATGTTCTTCAAGAAACTGTGAAAGAGTTTCATACCAAGCTCTAGGAGCTTGATGAAGACCATATAAAGCTTTAATAACCTTATACACTTGATTGGGGTTACCAGGATCCTCAAAACCAGGAGGTTGATGTACATACACATCTTCTTCGATAGTGTCATAAAGGAAAGCACTTTTGACATCCATCTGATACACCTTGAATCCCATGTATGATGCATAGGCCAAAAATAATCTGATAGCCTCAATTCTTGCTACAGGAGCAAAAACCTCATCATAATCTATGCCCTCCTCCTGTTTGTATCCTTGTGCTACCAACCTTGCTTTGTTCCTTACAACTACCCCTCTTTCATCCCTTTTATTCCTGAAGACCCATTTAGTACCAATAACTTTAGCTCCATTTGGTAGGTCTACAAGAACCCATACTTTCTGTAGCTTGAACTGCAACAACTCTTCTTGCATAGCTTCTACCCAACTTTCCTCCCCTAAAGCTTCAGAAACTGTAGTGGGTTCACTTTGAGAAAGAAAGCAAGCAAATAAGCAATGTTGCTGGTCCTTATGATTGACCCTTTGTTGTTGCTTAATCAGGCTAATGAGTGCAAGTGAAGCAGACTGATGTTGCACTCTACTTCTTGTTTGAACAGCAGATTTGGGATTACTAATTATTTGACTCTTGGGATGAATGGTGTGAATCCTGAGAGTGGGAGTTGGACTGACTTCCACTTCAGTGGGTAAGTTGTTGAAATCAGTGACAATGCCTCCTTCATCATACGAAGCCCCTTCAAAGATACCTTCATTAGGATTTGGAAATACTTCAAGTTCTGGCATCTCAGAATCATCACAAGCAGTACTTGAAGAAAGGTCTGGTTGAGCACTACTACCAGACTTAAAATGAGAAGTACTGGTAAGGTTAGGGGATACTACTTTGCCAGAAACTTGAGATTTGAAGTCAGAATCCTTTTCTTTTTCTGCTTTAGCAGCAACAGACTTGATCTCTGTAGATGGAATCACAACAAGCTCAGCCACATCATCAGTGTTCCCTGTATTAGAAGGATCTTTGGTACCTGCATTGTTAGTAACTTCTTTGGTACCTGCAATAGGGTTAATTTGATTCTCCTTGGAGACAGGAATATAATTCATAGAATCAGTTAAATAATCAATATCAAACATCCATCTATGACCAATTCCCTTGACATTGGGTTTTTCTTCAAGAAAGTTTACATGCAGATTTTCTTCTACTTTCTTGGATACTAGATTGTAAACCCTAAAGGCTTTACTTGTAACACCCCAACCCGACAAGGGCAAAGATGTCACAAATACATGGTTTCATATCAGATACAAGCATTTAAGAAATAAAATAGCGGAAGCCTTAACATTAGAATCCAAAAGAAAATAAGTCAACACAACTTATATCAAGTGCAAGACAGAAATAACGAAGTACAAAACAGAATCCAAAATGCCCAAACAATGGCATAACAGAAATAATATCCAAATGGTCACACTAGAATGACAAGGTCTAAACTTCACACAAGTTGCTCTCATCCCAAGCTAAAACCCAGCTCCTAGCTTAAATGCCTGCCGCAGGAAAAGAAATGCGGCTGAGCTACGAGAGCTCAGTGAACAGATATAACGGAAACGAAGCAGTAGTAACGGAATAGTAAGGTAAAAGAAATAATACCAGGTGTAACAAGAGTCAGGAAGGAATACAAAAGAGTTATGCAGACATACCAGGAATTAAGAAGGTTACAATGGTAAATGTAATGAAACCAGAATCCACCAAAATCCCAAGTTAAACCAAGTCAATCAATGCCGGTCAAGTACAGGTCATAAGGTTACAAGTTTCAGGAAAACAGAAATCCTCTACGAGCCCAAAACATATCAATCAAATCAAATCATATATCAGGGTGTATGGAGGGTGACCTCAGCATACCAGGAACAGGTGAGGGATACCTCAAGGGTTGGAGTTGCAAGCTCCAGGGTGTGAAAGACGTGTATCGCACACACTCGTCAGTCCCAGGTATAAAAGGAAATATAACAAATCAGGACAGGTCTAGGATGCATCCATGCCCGAGGCCAGGGTCTTCTTACTACAAATCAAATCAGGAGGGGTGACCTCAGCATACCAGGAACAGGGTGAGGGGATACCTCCAGGGGTTGGAGTTGCAAGCTCCCAGGGGTTGTGAAAGACTGTATCGCACACACTCGTCAGTCACCAGGTATAAAAGGAAATATAACAAATCAGGACAGGTCTAGGATGCATCCATGCGCCCCCGTAGGCCACAGGGTCTTCCTCTACATAACAAATCAAATCAGGTCGGGGACGGTGTAACCAAATCACTAGGGCTACACACTAGTCATTGCCGGTGGTGCATCACAGACATGGATATGAAACCCTCATGCCTAGTGGATGGCTCGTAGTCTCAAACTGTGGGTCAAGGTCAAGTATCAAGTCTCGGGTGTCAGGTGTCAAGTCTCAGGTATCAAGTGTCAGGTATCATATCAGGGTTCATATCAGGGTCCAAGACAGTAGATAAATGCAGGGGTTCATTATCAGGAGGTCCATATCAGGAAGGTCAAATACTGGAAGGTTCATAATAGTTTATTATAAGAAATCCTTTTTACATGATTTTAATAAAATGATCATTAGAACTGTTTCATAATAAAAGTCTTTTAAGGAGATGTTCAAAAACCTCTTTATATACAACTAAAAGTAGTTATAAAATCCTATGAACCTTCAAGTACCCAAGGTCTTAATTATCCAGGTTATCAGGGGTGAACAAGTCGTGTCAAGTGTCATAGCAGGGTTCAAGTCAAAGGTTCAAGTCAAATGGTTCATATCAAGAGTATCAAGGTTCAAGTTCAGGTTTATGACAAGGTTCAAGACAAAGGTTAAAGCAAAGGTTCAAATCTACGGTTCACAATACAAGGGAAACATAGCAATGAATCAGGAATCAGAAATGAGACGAAGGCTCCTTACAAGAAGAGCAGAATATCTGTACCTTATTCAAATAGCAAGCACAAACACAAGAGTAGCTGACAGGGATCAAGATCACTCCCTCCTCGAACCTAAAGGAGTAGAAGACAGAAATACGAAAGGGGTTCAGTTATCTTCCCATTATAAGTAACTTCTATTTTTTTAGCAGGTTTCCATAATTAGTAAGTTACCACATTTCGCAAGATTCAAGTGATATAATTCAAGTTAAGTCTTTAATTAGCTTATTATGGAAGTAATATTCATTTTAACAAGTTACACAAGTTTAGGGTTAATTATGACAAGTTTTTCATAGTTCAGGGTTATAAGTGTAAATATACCAAGGATGAGGGTTTAAAATGAAAATATCACCATTAACTCATTCTCACTATCAAGTTATCCAGAATTACACCTTTAGTCCTTTAGTTTTCATACTTTACATTTTATACCCTTGTACTTACATAAGTTACATTTTAAACCTTATAACTTTTATAATTACTCATCAAACCCTTAGTTTTCCAATTTTACACAATATACACTGATTTTAACATATTATACGAACACCCCCTTAAGTATTTATAATTTACACATCAAGTCCCTCAAGTTATCAAAGTTACATATTAAGCCCTTTAATTTACCATTTCAACCTTTAATTATTAATAATTACATATTAAACCATTAAATCCTCAAAATGACACAACACACCCTTAACATGTTGAAATACACGAATACACCTTAACTTTCCAGAAATTACACTTTTAACCCCTCTACTTATTTAATTTCCAATTCGACTTATAATTTATGTAATTAAACATTTTAATCCTTTTAATTACAAAAATTACACATGACACCCTCAAGTTATATTTTATACGAATTATAAATAGTCCAAATAAAGTTATAAGAATAGCCCTTGAGTTTTAAAAGTTACAAAACACACCCTAAACATTTTATTTCAAATCGCCACATAAATTACACATTAAATCCATAACTCGCTAAATTTACAAATAAGACCCTCATGTAATAATTTTTATATGTTCCCCCTGATCTATAAAACATTATAGAAATATCCCACACTTTTTAATAATTACAAAACACCCCCTTGACTAATTATTTTCAAATCGGTAAACATAAAATTATATCAAAATCAAACCCTAACAATACCAATCATTATGAAATAATTTTATCATCATTATATCACTTTTATTTCCAGATTTCATCCATTAAAAACTCTAGATCGATCGGTTTTATAATTTTTCCACAATTCCCCTTTTTGTTCTAAAATCCGATTATAACCATAAATCCATAAATCACGATTTCGACTCAAACAATTCGAATGACTATTTTTCTCATGTTATATGATGATTATAGAAGCCATGAAAATTAATAACCTGGTCCAGAAAAATCGCATACATGATTTATAGATTTAATACGATTTTAGGGTTTCAAAACACATAATTTCCATACGATCAAAATATGGTGCATGGCCTGAGTTTATCATTTTTCCCACGTTATATATGATTAGGAGAGGGTTATAAAAATACCAGAAAAATTATAGATCAAAGGATTCACACGTTGTGATTTTATGAGGCTCGGTACAAGTTTTTCGACCCAATTAATTCACCACGACCAAACGAGCACCCCCAGAACTATGTAGCTATTTTTCCCACCTTCTTGGCACTATGAAGAACTCCAGAAAAATGCCTTTTTGCTTCAAAAAATTCGGATGATGTGTGTGGGATTTTTAAGAGTGGCGGCTAAAAGTTTTTAGGGTAAAATGGAAGAAATAAATTAGGGATTGATATAAATTGAGATGGACCGAGTTTTTTTGGGGGGGGGGGAGATGGGCTAGAATACCGGCCTTAATTGGTCAAATCAATTTACCATCTTTATTTAATTTTTTCCTTAATTTAAATTGTATTTAAAAGGTTTTTAAATAATAATTATTTTGTATTATGTATAATAAATTCGACCAAAGTGTTTTTAAGAGTGATAATACACTTTTGTACCTTGTAAAAATATTAGAAGCTTGCCTCAAAATTATCTCGCTTGATTTGTAGTTCGTTTCCAGAGATTCGGGATTAATTCGGTACTTTAATTAAGCTTTAATTAAATTTTAAAGTTTCAGGGGCATTTTGGTAATTTTGCATGTTTTAGATTTTCGGGTTTTACAACTCTTCCCCTCTAACAGAAAATTTTCGTCCTCGAAATTTGCAAGGACATAGAAATGAAAGAGAACGGAAAACAAAACAAGGACATACCAGACGCCTTATCTGCCTGGTCACGAGAAAGCGAGAAAACACGACCGGTATGAGGAGCAGGAGGAGGAGGATCAAGAAATTTCTCAAGTTTTGCCGGATTCCGTTTAGGACAATCTTTCAACTTATGCTCCCTCGAACCACAACTAAAACAAGCTCCAGAAGTCGTACGACAAAATCCCGTATGGTTCTTCCCACACTGAGGACAACTAGCTGACCCCTGACTGTCGCTGCGCCCCCGACGATCGCCATCCTGCCTAGAAGCTGACCTCGAATCCCGACCTCGCTGATCATGACCACGGTCCGCCCGATCTCGTCGTTCCAAACCCCTACTAGCTTGCCCCTTCCGCTCATAATCCTGGTCCCGATGACTCTTATAATCCCTACTCTGGTCCTGCTGACTCTGCCCCCTGGAATGCACCCGATTACCGTCCCTATCCCGCTTATTAGAATCCCCATTTGCATGTAACAACTCGATGTTGCGGGCAGCATCCGCAACAGCAGCCACATCCTCGTGCTCAAAGTTCACTATACGATCTAATACCCATGTCTTCAACGCCCACTTAAAATGACGTGCCTGACGATGCGCATCCCCAGCAACCTCTGGCCCAACAAAGCTGGCCAACCGTAAGAACCTCTGCATAAACTCACCCGACGACTCCCGATCCCCCTGACGAATCGTCCCATACTCCCTCTCATACTTCTGCTGCTCCGATAATGGAATGTACTGCCTATAGAACACCTCAATGAAATCCGCCCAAGAACAGGTCTCAGCATACTCATCCCCCTTAGCTTGAACAAGAGCAGTCCACCAATTAAGAGCGTCACCTTCTAGCTTGAATGTGGCCAACCGAGTTTTAAACTCGTCAGCACATCCGAGAACTCTGAACAACTTTTCGACATGGGTGATCCAGTCCTCTGCCTCATGGGGAGTGGCAGCGGACTTGAAAGAGAGAGGCTTAAGCTTGTTGAACCTCTCGATCCACACATGAATGCCAACAGCTGGGTTAACAACAGGTGGAGCACCACCACCACCACCACCACTACCAGAAGATCCAGCACCATTGCGGATGTTGTTGGTGACTTCGGTCACCACCTGAGCAGAAAGGTTAGGGAGGACGTTTGTCAAAGCCTCAACAATCATGGCCTCGAAATTTGGAGCATCATACTCGTTAAAGCGCGTGTTCACCATCTGAACGATCATAAAAAGGATTAGCAACTCAGGTAGAATATGACAGAGCAGATCAAGAATCTATGACAGAGCAAAACAGGAAAAGAGAGTGCGCGAAAGGAAACCTAATGTCTACCCAATCCTCACAGGTCAATGGCCTAAGCCTAAGGGTTTCTGAAACCTGTCTCTGATACCATAAATTGTAACACCCCAACCCGACAAGGGCAAAGATGTCACAAATACATGGTTTCATATCAGATACAAGCATTTAAGAAATAAAATAGCGGAAGCCTTAACATTAGAATCCAAAGGAAAATAAGTCAACACGACTTATATCAAGTGCAAGACAGAAATAACGAAGTACAAAACAGAATCCAAAATGCCCAAACAATGGCATAACAGAAATAATATCCAAATGGTCACACTAGAATGACAAGGTCTAAACTTCACACAAGTTGCTCTCATCCCAAGCTAAAACCCAGCTCCTAGCTTAAATGCCTGCCGCAGGAAAAGAAATGCGGCTGAGCTACGAGAGCTCAGTGAACAGATATAACGGAAACGAAGCAGTAGTAACGGAATAGTAAGGTAAAAGAAATAATACCAGGTGTAACAAGAGTCAGGAAGGAATACAAAAGAGTTATGCAGACATACCAGGAATTAAGAATGGTTACAATGGTAAATGTAAATGAAACCAGAACCCACCAAAATCCCAAGTTAAACCAAGTCAAGTCCAATGCCCGGTCAAGTATCAGGTCATAAGGTTACAAGGTTTCAGGAAAACAGAAATCCTCTACGAGCCCAAACATATCACATCAAATCAAATCATATATCAGGGTGTATGGAGGGGTGACCTCAGCATACCAGGAACAGGGTGAGGGGATACCTCCAGGGGTTGGAGTTGCAAGCTCCCAGGGGTTGTGAAAGACGTGTATCGCACACACTCGTCAGTCACCAGGTATAAAAGGAAATATAACAAATCAGGACAGGTCTAGGATGCATCCATGCGCCCCCGCAGGCCACAGGGTCTTCCTCTACATAACAAATCAAATCAGGTCGGGGACGGTGTAACCAAATCACTAGGGCTACACACTAGTCATGCCGGTGGTGCATCACAGACATGGACATGAAACCCTCATGCCTAGTGGATGGCTCGTAGTCTCAAACTGTGGGTCAAGGTCAAGTATCAAGTCTCGGGTGCCAGGTGTCAAGTCTCAGGTATCAAGTGTCAGGTATCATATCAGGGTTCATATCAGGGTCCAAGACAGTAGATAAATGCAGGGGTTCAATATCAGGAGGTCCATATCAGGAAGGTCAAATACTGGAAGGTTCATAATAGTTTATTATAAGAAATCCTTTTTACATGATTTTAATAAAATGATCGTTAGAACTGTTTCATAATAAAAGTCTTTTAAGGAGATGTTCAAAAACCTCTTCATATACAACTAAAAGTAGTTATAAAATCCTATGAACCTTCAAGTACCCAAGGTCTTAATTATCCAGGTTATCAGGGGTGAACAAGTCGTGTCAAGTGTCATAGCAGGGTTCAAGTCAAAGGTTCAAGTCAAATGGTTCATATCAAGAGTATCAAGGTTCAAGTTCAGGTTTATGACAAGGTTCAAGACAAAGGTTAAAGCAAAGGTTCAAATCTACGGTTCACAATACAAGGGAAACATAGCAATGAATCAGGAATCAGAAATAAGATGAAGGCTCCTTACAAGAAGAGCAGAATATCTGTACCTTATTCAAATAGCAAGCACAAACACAAGAGTAGCTGACAGGGATCAAGATCACTCCCTCCTCGAACCTAAAAGAGTAGAAGACAGAAATACGAAAGGGGTTCAGTTATCTTCCCATTATAAGTAACTTCTATTTTTTTAGCAGGTTTCCATAATTAGTAAGTTACCACATTTAGCAAGATTTAAGTTTGTAATAAGTTGAACACAAGTTTCAAGTAGTTAATTGTATAGAAACACAATTAAAGTAAAAGCTGCAATACCACAGTATTGTATAGTATGTATATTGCCTTAAGTCTCATGACACGCAAACATTAACAGGTGACATCATATAATAGTGACGTTGGTTACTAACATTATAGGGATAATGCTAATAATAAGGCCCTCGGGCAGGAGTTTACCATTCTCCTGTTTAACTCAAATAAAGTGCATTCTGTCGCCTATCCGGCTGACACAAATGGGGACGTCAACCCCTATAGATCTATCCACAGTATTCGCGTTCACTCGCAAGTGATTAATGGCTCATGATGTGAGGGACTTTTAGTGGCAATGGTGGGGAACTTAAGCAATAACAAATCAAGCTAGCATACAGAAAAATACTTGTGTTCGAGTTTAAAGCATGTATCTCCCCACGGGTTTAAAATCATATAAAAATGTGGGACTATGAACTCACCTTAGTAGTGTAGATATCAAATAGTGATCAAATGGTGTAAATGAATAGCTCCCGACTTGCGACCTAAAATAATGTGATAAGTTTAGATTATTATTGGCTTCTTGGTCTCAATGAGTGAGATGATGAGTGTGGAAGTCTCCGAATGTGATAGTGTCGTATTCGTGTGCTTTAAAATAATTAGAGTTCGAAAATAACGACTTATAATTATTATTGATGTTTTGAAAAATGTAATTGGTTTAGAGTTTTATGGAAAGTTTTTATTCTTAGTTAATATAAGTAATTTAATAACAAGTTAAAATATTTATTTTAAATATTTTTAGTAAGTAAAAGTTATTTTATACAAAAAAATAATTCGTATTACATGTTATTTATCGTTGCGAAAAATATATTAGCGACTCGTTATATAATTATAATGAAACCTAAGCACAAGTTGAACTTAACATAGTTACAACAATTACCCTTAACTTTTACAAAAGTTACATTTTTAACCCGAAAGTTAAATTGTTTACAATTTTAGTCCAAAAATATTATTTTACACTTTTTACCCCTATCTTTCGTTAATTACAGTTTTGGTCCCTTATTTTATTTCAAGTTTTCCACTTTTCAGTTTTTGAACACTATTTTCCAGAATTTACACTTTTGACCATAAAATTACTACCTCCGTCCCAAAATAAATGTCAGGTTTGACTCTTTAGAGTCTTTATTGTTCAACTTTGACCGTAAATATTTTTATTTGTGTTATACAATACATGATGCAAAATATATGAATGGATTGGGTTTCAAATGTATTTTCATTGGTATAATTTTCATAAAGTATTATATAACGCAAATAAAAATATTTAAGGTCAAAGTTGAACAAAAAAGACCCCAAAAAGTCAAACCTGACATTTATTTTGGGACAGAGGGAGTAGCATTTTTAGTCCAAAGTTCAAAACTTACAAATTTTACTTCTTCTTTTATTACTTGATTTAAAAGCTAAATTTTAAGCCACGACTTACTGCTTATTTTCAAAAGGGACAGACATGGGTCGAATGGGCTTTAAGGCCCAATATCAAAATGAGTGGATTTTGTCATTTAGAAAAACATTCTTGGGCTTGTAAGCCCATTAAGGGTACGTTTAATTTGTAGAAGAAAATGCATGGTTTTGACAAAAGAAAAATGAAGTTGGCTGTTTGAAGAAAAAGAATACATTTAGTCATACATGCGACCACCTAGGTTCGTACCTGGGTTTGATGCCCATGTATCCACGACACGTCCAGTTGAGCCAAAGGCTCGATGATGTTATGCTTGCGTTTAGTTCGAAACAAATATGTTGTTCTCACATGGCTTACTATATGTATATACTTTCTTTGTCACAGTAAATGTTACATGGAGTTTGAATGTTTGGCATCTCGACTATAATCTCGTTTTCACGTTCGAGCATTACACAGTTAAAATGTTTTGGTTTGGTTCTATAACGAGTTTACGTGTACACATATGTACGCATGCATGGGTTTTAAATTTTATATCTAAAACACGTGTTCTTGATGTGGAATTTTGGCGAGGCAGTGTGATGAACTCAAATAAGTACATTTTATTACCATCATTTATCCTATTTATTTGACTTGTTTTATTATATTATCTGTGAGAATTGATACGTTAATGTTTACTTTTGTAATTATCAGGTAAAAACAAGTACTATGCGAAACTTGGCGATTTTGGACTAATTATGGAGCAAAACAAGCAAGATGTTAAGAGTCTGCTAAAATGTACAAGATCAAGATCATTCTGCTCCAGATACGCCGCATCCTACTTCTAACATACGGCGCATCACTATCAAGATTTCACAAGTTATAATCCAAGACGGCAAAGGACATGCGCCGCATAGAGAAATGGAGTTACGCCGCATCTTCTGGCGGTGTACGAATATTCCTGAATATATTAATCTTGGACCCCACGCGAAGTTAAGTCAATGCGCCGCATCTACTTATTCAATGCACCGCATCTAACCCTCAGACAGAAACTATAAATACCCCTAAGTCAGACGAATTTCGGGGGGTTGGACAGTGCAATATACGGAGTACGAGACTTAGCAAAAGACAGAAACCCTAGGATAAAGTCAGACGTGTTAGCAGCACAAGACACAACCTAAACGAAGATACAAGAGCTGTAAGAAGGTCCTGCATGTATTCAATTCATTAAGTAGTTTTGTTTTATTGTATTAGTACACTTTAATTCATCAGGATTGATGGGCCGATTCCATGTGACTACGAAAAACCATGGGCACCCCTTAAAATTGCTTTCCCATTAATTAAAGTTTATATGTTGATGTCTTTAGTGACTTTTATTAGTGCATTGATAACCTCTGTGTCTAGCTGAGCATTGCTTGGGTCGCCATGCCCCTTTCTCGCCTATTTGTTTTAGCGTCTCTTAAATAAATAGGATAGACATAAGTAATCATTAAGGGTTTACTCGCCGATAAGATTAGAGCCAACGAGAAAGGGTTAATTACATACACTTCATATAAAACTAGCAATAAAACAAGTGACAAACTACTTAATTATCAGGACAGGTCTTCTTATTGTCTCAAGTATCTATCTGTGTACGTGTGTGCTAATCGCTGATTCGTGCCTATTAGTTTAGTTTATTATTTAATTACAACCAAACCGTGCCAGTCTCTCAGGCTGAATCCCCATTGCGTTAGAATAGGTTGTACAGCTAACTTAAGATATTAAAATACTGATTAGAATAACTAGATAATACGTTCCACTCTTAGTGATCGACACTCTACTTACCATTATATTCATACTGACCGGGTACACTGCTCGTTAAAGTGTGTGTGTTATTGATAAGTCAGCTAAATATAAATTTAAAACTTGAATACTGCTAAAACCATAACAACATACCGTGGGTATAAATTAGAGCAATACGCACACGCGCATCAAGTTTTTGGCGCCGTTGCCGGGGAGTGAATTGTTATTATCTGTTAATTTGATTAGTATTTTAATTAGGTTTTTTATTTTTATTCTAACCGCTAACTCCGTTGTATATTAGTTAAATTGCATTCATTGTATTATTTGCATATTTTCTGTTTTTGTGTGTTTTTATTTTCGTTTGTTTTTATTTTTGTTTTTCTTTTTATTTTTCTGTATTTTGCTATCGTTGTACTGAGCTGATTCAAACGATACGGCGCATCTGTTTTCACAGATACGGCGTATTGCGTTTAATTTTTATAAAATACAACACGTTTAATAAATTCGAGTACGGCGCATCTTTCCCCAAGATACGGCGTATTCTATTTTTAATAAGAGATTTTTCTAAACGATAACGCCATACGACGCATCTGTTTTAGCAGATACGGCGTATTGTCTATTTAAATTAAAAACAGGTTTTCGAATTTTTAAACAGATACGACGCATCGATTTTTATCGATACGGCGCATCTTCTGAATCAAAAATCTTGTATTTTGAAACGTAACAAAAATACGGCGCATTAGCTTCTGTTAATACGACGCATTTAATTTTAATTAGATACGTTGATTTTTGATAATTAAAACCGATACGGCGCATTCTATAATTATAAGCGGCGTATCTGCTTTCTGAATAAAAGTCTGATTAAATTTTAACGTAATAAGATACGGCGTATCCAACGTTTTGGATACGGCGCATCATCTGCTGATATCAGTAATTTTTTATTCTTTATATCCGTTTCTAAATTCATTAATTTCTCTTCTAGCGAACAAATCCTACTGACGATTTTACCTATGATGACAGGCTTTGCTATGGAAGACATGTCAGTGAACGGATATCTTGCTATGGAACTCTTGCTTTCGGATTCATTCGAAAGGGAAGTTTTTGATGATGTCAACTTCAATGTGCTCATGATTAATGCCGATTTATTCTCTTGGGAGAACCCTCTTGAAGCTACTTATAAGGAATTCCAACGCTTATGCAAAATTAAAGATGGGATATTCTCTTATGATTTACTAATGAGCTACACTAAAGATGAATTGTTACTCTTATGGCCCATCATTGAATCTAAGGGATTAACTTGGACTACAATTGAAGAAAAAGATGGGAAATTCCAAATTAAATACATGAACTCTGCAAATGTAGTCAACGAATCAAGCAACAAAAGCTATGTAGTCCAATCTTTACAAACTTCTTATATGCCTTATTCCGAACAGTATTGGGGATTTGATAAAAGCTATCTGGATAACGAAAGAATGTATGCTGAATCGGAAATACTATTTCATGGAAAGTTGGTAAGGTTGATGGATATCTCTTTAGAAGAGTGGCTTGAACTTAAATACGGCAATCCCAAATTTGCTCCTATGAATGAAGTCAAAAGGATTGTGACCTCATGGTTGACACGAAGTTTTAAAGAACAATTTAATGAGTTCATGGAGATAAGAAGGAACATGATTGGTAACACTAGCTTTGACGTTAACCGCGATCCTAGTAATGTTGATTTTTCAATTTGGTTAGCTAGTAAGTTCAATAACCATAAGAACATGGACCGAGCTACTAAAGATGTGTTATGGGTATATTGGATGAGAGGGGAAGATGAGGAAGTAGAGAGCAACAATGGATCGTCAGATGACAATTCAACGATCGAGGAAGGCATTGAAGAATTGTTCAGCATTGACATTGATGTGTTCAATTATGAGACACCTTTGTGCAAACAATTCAAAGAATTTAATTACCTTCTTCAAGTCGACGCTGATGTGCTAACCGGAGATCTACCAGGATTCAAAACTTATGATGATTTCAAAAACACATGGTACTACGAATGGAATGACCAAATACCATGGGTTTGGGATAAACCATGGGAATTTGAGCATATTAATCACACTTGTACACCTTTCTGTTTCAAGGATGGAAGTAGTGAATGGCCAACCTGTGATTATAAGAATGATGGAACCTGTAATGGGGGAAGTATAATTGGAATGAAACGGGTTGGAAATGATGTATACTTTGAAGACGACGATTGGTATGAAAAGGTTGAAGACTGCCCACGTAAAGCAGAGGCTTTGCAAGAAAAAGGTAGAATCAACTACTAAAAAGAACTTAAGGGAGCATCGGACATTACTTTCTGGGAATGGGTGCATGGACAATTTGATGATTACACAAAGCTTAGTCAACGCTTACAATGGGAATTGAAAAAAGAGTAGGATGAGATTCAAGATTATTATCAATCCTTTAACGTGGTTAATTATGATCCGTATGACAATAACTATGAGTCGCAAGGAGAATTGATTGATGAACTTGATGACTATTTGAACAAGGATCCTTATTTCAAATTTGTTGATAAAGACGAAGAAGAATTCATCAAGAGAAAGTGTCGACTACTTGGGATCCCTTATAATAAACCACCCATGATTATTTCTGAAAAAATTAAAGTCATCAAATACTCTTTGGGACCTGATGAGGAATATGTTGCGACAAAGACCAAAGCATATATTAGATTAAGTCGAACGGAAGAAAATGTTGCGGAGCTATACAGGAACATCTTTCGGATGAAAGAAGAAGGATGGCACGTAACAAGAACAAAATAAGGAGCTGAACGTGAGTCTAACTTGAAGACTCTGGAATAAAGACAAGTGCTGACCGGGAGACAACCCGGAAAATTTTTACATTCTGTTCTGTGTCGAGTCTGTCAGGCCCGCAGAAGATACGGCACATCTCCATCCTAAGATGCAACGCATCGCCTGCAATGGTCATATCTTATTTAATTTTATGCATTTTTATTTTTGACTTTGAAACTTTCTGTCAGTATTTTAATGCGGCGCATCCCTGGTTAAGGATGCGACGCATCTTCTATTCTGATCCGTATTTATTCCAGGCTCGATACGGCGTATCTTCTTCCATAAGATACGGCGTATCGACTGACCTGATGATTTTCATCTTAATTTTTAAGTTTTATTTTTACTAACTACTAATGTATTATGCAAGTTTGAACCTTCTTAACTCAGGTGTGTTTAAGTCTTGATGGTATTATAGATTCCTGCATTCTTATGGATAAATCAAATATGAAGCTTAAACATTCTCATCCACAAGAATGATGATTTTTGCTCTTATACGCATAATGGAGGATCATACCGAGCAAATCTCAGGGGAGTTTTTCTGTTCTAATTCTTTTATTTTCTAGTTTTTAACCTTCGTAACAAACAACGAGGATGTTGTTTAACTTAAGTGGGGGGATTGGAGAATTAGAACACTTACATGTCCTAAACTTTTTCAAAATATGCTTAAAATGCGCTTAATATATCAAAATTTAAAATTTTTAGCATGTTTTTTGTTTAAAGTCTAAATTACATAGCTGCACACATAACATTATTTTCAAAAATTATGGACTTTTCAAAATTCACAAATCTATGAGTGTGCTGGTGACTTGTAAACTTTAGAACTTGGCTTGTATACTATTCGAGACCACCATAATAAGTATTATCTTTATAATTGGAATGACCTTTCTAAATTGGTAAATTTCTAGGATTACACCCAAATAGCCTTTATATGTTATTTGATTTTAACTAACTACACTGGTTAGTTAACCCCCGTATAAACCTTTTGTTACTCTCACTTTTAGAGTAAGATACCCCTAGAAAAACACTCAGAGCCATTCCTTTCGTTTCTTACACCTTTGTTATAATGTCTCGTAACACCCTTACACCTTAGCCTACCCTGTAGATTAAAATCCGTGGTTGGTTAATTGCTTTAGGCAAAGTGTGTTTCCTTACATTACCTGTGTTCGCGTGCGTAATTCATTATCTTTGGTTGAGTCAGGAAATTGCACAATGCAATTGGTATGAAAGTAAATATTGTATATCTTTGAGTTTATTTTTCGTGTGTTTACTACTTTCGTTATTACAGTTATTTCTGAAAGTATGAAAAGTATGTAAAAATTATCCGAAAAAAAAAGTGATAGAAAAGTTGTGAAATTTTACACATTATGTTGATGTTAAAAAAAAAAAAAAAAAAAAAAAAAAAAAAAAAAAAAAAAATCGAAAAAAGTAGAAAAGAAGAAAAAAATTGGAAGTTTGTTTTAACCAACTCATGTAAAGTTTTGTATTAAGTGGTCGATATCACCACTATTTGTTATATATTATATTTATGGATTGAATGGGAGTTGGCCGTTATGGGAACGCCAACTAAGGTTATTCTTTGATTGAGATCTTGTTGAGTATAATTCGTGTCAACCTAAAGCGTGTGTTTCAAGTGTTAAAGCGTGAGTTATTCAATGATATGAGTCTTATTCATGGGATGGTTGAGAAAGCAATTTACCACACTTAGGATTTTAATTTATCTGTTTTGTTTATTTTTCATTTTACACCAATTCGTATCCCAAATATTATCCATACCCTATATTATTCTTTATCCAAACCTTTGATTTATTGAGATTAGGGATTTGAGCAATCTTAAGTATCGTAGTCGTGGATTCGGCTATGTATTTATGATTTTGTCGCCTTTTTTGATATAATATTATTGGTAAAGATTACTTGGTCCTATCTTTAGCCCATTCGAGTTAAGGATTTGAGCAATTGCAAGTATCGTGTTCGTGGATTCGATCATGTATTTGTAATTTTGTCGCCTTTTCTGGAATTTGAGATCGATAGAGATTAAGAAGAATGATTAACCCTTAACCTACAAACCCTTTTTACCGCTTTAGACTTGTTATTCCTTGGCTTTAGTGGGGGAGATGCGTATACTTGCCAAGCTTATGATAGAATATTCGTCACGACTGGACAGTTAAACGATTAGATTTGCTTTTATCAAAATATTTTATTTTATTTCTAATTCGTTAAGTGTTTGGTTGTGCAATTATGACAAAACGAATACATGCTTAAATATAAAAATAAATCCTAATATCTTTTAGGATACATTTTCATAAGATTAATTCTAAGGTTTACTTGGGGACAAGTAAAGTTCAAGTGGGGGGATATTTGATGAACTAAAATAAGTACATTTTATTACCATCATTTATCATCTTTATTTGACTTGTTTTATTATATTATCTGTGAGAATTGATACGTTAATGTTTACTTTTGTAATTCTCAGGTAAAAACAAGTACTATGCGAAACTTGGCGATTTTGGACTAATTATGGAGCAAAACAAGCAAGATGTTAAGAGTCTACTAAAATGTACAAGATCAAGATCATTCTGCTCCAGATACGCCGCATCCTACTTCTAACATACGGCGCATCACTATCAAGATTTCACAAGTTATAATCCAAGACGGCAAAGGACATGCGCCGCATAGAGAAATGGAGTTACACCGCATCTTTTGGCGGTGTACGAATATTCCTGAATATATTAATCTTGGACCCCACGCAAAGTTAAGTCAATGCGCCGCATCTACTTATTCAATGCGCCGCATCTAACCCTCAGACAAAAACTATAAATACCCCTAAGTCAGACGAATTTCGGGGGGTTGGACAGTGCAATATACGGAGTACGAGACTTAGCAAAAGACAGAAACCCTAGGACGAAATCAGACGTGTTAGCAGCACAAGACACAACCTAAACGAAGATACAAGAGCTGTAAGAAGGTCCTGCATGTATTCAATTCATTAAGTAGTTTTGTTTTATTGTATTAGTACACTTTAATTCATCAGGATTGATGGGCCGATTCCATGTGACTACGGAAAACCATGGGCACCCCTTAAAATTGCTTTCCCATTAATTAAAGTTTATATGTTGATGTCTTTGGTGACTTTTATTAGTGCATTGATAACCTCTGTGTCTAGCTGAGCATTGCTTGGGTCGCCATGCCCCTTCCTCGCCTATTTGTTTCAGCGTCTCTTAAATAAATAGGATAGACATAAGTAATCATTAAGGGTTTACTCGCCGATAAGATTAGAGCCAACGAGAAAGGGTTAATTACATACACTTCATATAAAACTAGCAATAAAACAAGTGACAAACTACTTAATTATCAGGACAGGTCTTCTTATTGTCTCAAGTATCTATCTGTGTACGTGTGTGCTAATCGCTGATTCGTGCCTATTAGTTTAGTTTATTATTTAATTACAACCAAACCGTGTCAGTCTCTCAGGCTGAATCCCCCTTGCGTTAGAATAGGTTGTACAGCTAACTTAAGATATTAAAATACTGATTAGAATAACTAGATAATACGTTCCACTCTTAGTGATCGACACTCTACTTACCATTATATTCATACTGACCGGGTACACTGCTCGTTAAAGTGTGTGTGTTATTGATAAGTCGGCTAAATATAAATTTAAAACTTGAATACTGCTAAAACCACAACGACATACCGTGGGTATAAATTAGAGCAATACGCACACGCGCATTACAGTGAACAAGAGAAATATAGAAAATTATA